>CM076583.1:795112023-795428539 GCA_034641835.2 Pinus albicaulis
AGCATTGTTTAGAACTTGAATGTTATGACAACCTCAGTTATCTAAAATAAATTCATGCTGAGAACTGGCTTTTTGAATTTTCAAGCATAGAGGCATAATGAGAGAACTTCAAAAGAGGAAATCCCTCAGCTTTTTATAAAGACCAGCAAGCATTGATGAATGAAAATCACACTATCTCACTCATTATTTCTTGGCAGGCTATTGATTATTTTGTATTGTGCCATGGTCCTTTATTTGTGGGCCACATCAGCAATATTTCTTGTTTATTTATTTCTTTATGTTATTTTTAACCTTTTCTAAAAGCAGTGCTTGCACTTCCACATTGTATTCATACTGATTATACTCTTTCAGTTCCACTGACCTACTTATCAATGTGATCATTTGTTGGACTTCAATAAATTATCATATCTTTTACAAATTTTACTTTTATTTTTAAACCGTTGTGAATACTCTAATGCTTACTTTCTTTGGACACTGTAGAAAGTTGCTGCTGCATTAGGGGATATGCGCAAAGCTCTTCATGTTTGCAGGTAGACTATTTCCCCAGTCTGATAAGTGTTGTCCATGATTGTTCTTGTCAAGTTAAATAAAAATCTATAGTCAATTGATATGTCCACTCCAAATACTATTTAGTATTAACTGTCTTGACATGCAAATCTATATCTGGATTTTGTCTTGACATATGCTTGGGATGCTTAGGTAACCTTTTTTGTGGAGAATTTTTTTCCAGGCTACAGAGCTTGGGGAAACCCCCAATGTACCCAATGTACTTCCCTTCATTGTGAGGATGGTACCTAGGATAAAACCTAGAATCTTCAAGGCACAAGGCCAATCAAGAACAAGATTCAATTTCATTACAACAACATATTTGTTAGGAGCTCAACATGCCACTCATGGGAATTGAAACTGGGTGGGAAGGATAATGATCATTCCTCCCAACCACCAGAGATCAACCCAATTAACAACTTTCTTTGTGGAGCTTATAGTCAATATCATGATAATCACATTTTTTTTAAGCAAATTCATTCTACTCTTTGAATAATTTAAAGCACATTATTTTGACAAGGCTAGGAGACTAGGAACCTTTTTTATTGTATTGAAAACAATTATTTGTCGTCTTTGTCAGGAAAACTAGTTCTGTATGTAGTTTTAATATTTATCAGTACTGAAAGTTTCAGCTTATTATATTCTATTCATTTTGGATCATGACAGAGATGATGTTGAGATGCTTGAATCAGAATTAACCAGTGGGATACATGAGTTGGATAATATTTTGCATGAGAATTCAATGACCAATGGATTGAATCTACCGCCTGAACAATTAACGAAGCAAGAAATAAATATGGTGAGCATTCTTCTTGTTTTTTTCTTTCACGATGATGGATATATTTTGAACTAGAAAAAGCTGCAGCCGAACTGGACAATGGTGTAAAACACACACACATATTAGAAGAAAGAAATAAATATGGTGAGCATTCTTCTTGTTTTTTTCTTCCACGATGATGGATATATTTTGAACTAGAAAAAGCTGCAGCCAAATTGGACAATGGTATAATACACACACATATATATTAGTGTTTTTCTGTAGCCTGAGACAGTCTCGTATCCAAAATTCCCTATTCTTGCCCACCCTATTCTATTCTCTGTCGGCTTTGAAGGAATATTTCCTTGCAAACTGAAACAATGACAAAATACTATAGATATACAAAACAGATTAGAAATGCTCTAAGTTTTTAGTCCCACTTGAGTCCCCATTGTTGCTTTTGTTGAGTGAATTTACATGTCAAATTGTTCCACAGGGTTGATTTCACTTGTAGGATCCTCCACTTTTGGTTTTGGAGTGTTAGATGCACAAATCCTCATCCCTGGCCATGGGAAAGTTGCAAAATGAGGAGTCCTCAACAATTTAGAAGTTGACGGAGTAGGAGATGAAACCATCTCCTATGGGAGGTAGAGGTGACTCGAGATTCTACTAACTAGGGATTTTAGAGAACCAATCTGAAACTCTAGCTTCAATCTGCATGAAGTTGGTGATCTCCTTCATTTCCTTAAGTTTCTGTAGTCAGGGTGTATTTTCCATTGCACATGGACCTTTGCCCTATTTTTGGCTTCTAATGTACTGTCACAATCCTCTTGCTATTGATTGCAGTAAATGGAGAAATTCATCACACATCATTGGGTTTGAACAACCTCAAGCTCACAACACTTAACCCCTTGTTGAACCTCTCAAAATTCATACAAGTTGCATCATTTATGCCTACAATGATAGTGGCCCATTTTTACTGAAGAGAAAGACAAGTTCCAGACTGGGTTACCCCTCACCTTAGCACTGCAAAGAGTTGCCTTGGGATTTAACAAAATTCCACCAAATTATTCTTAGAGTAGAATACCCTTGCTTGCTACTAGTGTTAGAATGCTGTGCAGGTCGAGAATAGGGGTGAAATCAATGGCATTGAGTCCTTCCAGAATTGACATAAAAATAAACCCACATACATTTTCCAATTCAACCATTGTATTGAACATAAGCTCACATGTCGATGAGAGAGTAGTATGGACTCTGGAGTAATGGGTGTTGGTGGAGACTTAACTCCCCATCTCTTGGAGCTTGCATGAGAGGGCACTTGTTGTTGTATGAACCCTATATATTTTGTAGCATGCCAGTTAGTGGAAACTATTACTGCACAAGGCAAGTTGTTTATAAAGTTAACCTGCAGGATACTTTGACTAGAATAATTTCCTTTTGTAGGTCCTTAGCAGTCCCTCAGCTACTCTCTACAGTTGCATCATGGCAATCCATGTGCAAATTGTGCTTCAGGAAGCTACAATAATATCACATTGTTGTATGAGCCCTATATATTTTGCAGCATGCCAGTTAGTGAAAACTATTACTGCACAAGGCAAGCTGTTTAGAAAGTCAACCTGCAGGGTGCTTTCACTAGAATACTTTCCTTTTGTAGGTCCTTAGCAGTCCCTTAGCTGCTCTCTACAGTTGCATCATGGAAATCCATGAGCAAATTGTGCTTCTGGAAGCTACAATAAGATCACATTGTTGTATGAGCCCTGTATATTTTGTAGCATGCCAGTTAGTGAAAACTGTGACTGCACAAGGCAAGCTGTTTAGAAAGTCAACCTGCAGGGTACTTCGACTAGAATACTTTCCTTTTGTTGGCCCTTAGCAGTCACCTCAGCTGCTCTCTATAGCTGTAGAAGACAGAGCTCAATCCCTACCTACAAATGCTTTTTGCAAGTAGCCCTTGGCATATTTGTATTTCTGCACTTGTACAACATGATAAAGTTGTCACCATCAATGATATGTTCATGTTGTTTCATCTAGATTACTGTGGAATGGGCTCTTCAGAGTTTTCCTGTAATAATGGAAACTGATAATATTATATGAAATGCTTGAAACTATTTTGTAGGTAAGAATTGATCATATGGCCAGAGCATTGGCAAAAACATTCCGGTCAGTTGTTATTGACACAATACAATCTTTACCACGACATCAACAGGTATTCTTTTAATTTTTCTTTAAACATGTATGCTTTTAAATCTTCTTTAGCAAGGAATTGTAGGCTAGTATTATCAAATTGTGAAGGAATTTGACATTGAATTAATTATTGTACAGATAGTGTTATGTTCAGCAGTTAAGTTTTTTCGACGTCGGAAGAAAGATGCCACACTAGGAGAGGTAACTTTTGTTTGATTTTCTATTGTTAAATCTATTTTGCTTCTTTGTGCCTTTGGTTTTGTAGCTCACTATTTGTTGGACTGAGCATGTTACATGATGACATGTTTAATACTTTATTTGTAGTTCATACCATAATTTTACCTTATGCACAAGCTGCGAATTTTGAAATGTTGGGACATGATTCTCTTGGTTCTGTTAGGTATCCTATGTGTTTTATTATTATTATTATTATTATTATTATTATTATTATTTGTGACTTGTTTCATTTGTTCATCATCTATTGCTTCCGATGCAGCTGAATGCAGCCTACTTGGACTTCTGTAAAACAACTTCAATGTACCCTCTCACTGGTCCTGAGTTTTCAAGCATGTGTAGGGTGCTTAGTGATCAGGTATGCATTTGAATCCTTAAAATATGAGTCATAAGGGCTACTAGATTTTGATATGAATGCAATGTGTTAACTCTTATGTGGGTTGCAAACTAGGCGCTTCTTAACCTTGGTCAATCCCGAGAAGATAGGCTAAGGAGAGTGACCTTCAGAGTAGATGAAGGAGATGTAAATTTTGCCTTACAAGTATACAGCTCTGCCACATTTCTAACAAGTTCAACATACATTCTCTTTATTTGGATCCTTTCATACGTTCTCTAGATTATTTTAGGTTGCTCTTCATATTGGATACTTGTGGATGACGAGCTGTTGAAACTCAAATTTTAGGGAATATGGTTCTTCAGAAACTGTCTTCAATAATGCAACATTTGGAAGGTAGATTTTACAGAGATTTATTCATTTTCATTCATCTTAAGATATCTTCAGTCATCAGCTAAAGTTCTCAAGATGCAAGGTATCTAAATGAAATATTCCTTTCCGTCAATTCATCTCAATGGATAATTACTATTTTAAATTTTAAGGCTGCTTGTATTGAATTTTAGAAAACAAGGAATTGGAAAATGTACATGCAGCATGTACGTTCTCTGAAACTTGTCAAGATAAGTTAGTTTCCTGATACTGTTTCTATTAGAAGTTAGAACTTTTGTAGCCTGTAAATATAATAGTAAAATAGGTTATGGTGGACTGAAGTATATTTATTTTCAAGTAAGAAATTGCTTAAAAGGTTATCACTTTCTTGCAGGCATTTCCGTTCCATGCATATGTGGATTGCTTCTTATATATGATCTCTTCGTAGCAGCTTTCTCGCATGTCGATCATAGAGAGGAATTGCACGAGTCTGGATTCAAAGGTGATAGTAGGCAATCTGCCTATCGCATGAAGTCCATTGCTGTTGTTGTAAGGAATTTGGTGGCAACGATTTTGAGTTAACGAAGCCCCGAAGATCATGGCTAAAATCTATGTCCATTCTTGTAAGGCACCCATGTTCTCACTATGGTTTGGGAGCTCTGCATTGCCGCTGCATATGAATTTTCGATCATCATGGTCTATCTGTGATGGAAGGGCATTAGGCTCTAGAAATACTTTGTACTTTTATAAGACATAGGGGGGTCTTATGTTTTTAAATTCTCATGTAAATATTAATATTTTGAATAAAATGGCGAGGAATTGTAAATGTTCTCTAACCACTAGAGAACATGAGGAATGTGAAGAGTCAGTTTAGTTACTTTAGGGATTTTTGTCTAAAGTTAGGAATTCTGGAATCTTAAGAGTTTCTTGAGCTGTTAGAGGAGATGAAGCGATTCATTCTCTTCTAAGCCAAAAAGGCATTAAGTATAGAGGTATGTAGAGTTCGGAGCTGTTCAGAGGCAGAGTATTGAGAATAGAAGGGCCATTGATTGAATATCAGGCCAAAGAGGAAGATTGTTGATGTAAGTGCTGTGTGTGTTAATACAGAGTTTAGTTTTCTAAAGATTATGTTTCATTCCTGAATTATGTGTTGTGTGAATGAAATGGAGTTCAATATTGATTGAGTGTGATTGCAAATTTGTGCGAATCGATCACATAATGGATCGATTCTGAGAGAGGAAGAATTCTGTGTGAGACATTTAAATGTGAATCAAACTTATGTGTTAAATGTGTGAAAGGAGGGTTCGATTCTTTTTGAATTCTTGAGTTATATATGTTATGGAAGGATTTGAATCTCTGTGTGAAGGGTTCTGTTCCGAAAGCATTGGGATTTATGTTCTAGTCTTGTGATAATTGAACACATTTAAATATAAGTCTTTGGTTGATGAATTGTTGTGCATTTTATGAGAAGAGCTCCATAAAAACAACGCACTTTTGACCTTTTGAATGGGCAACACAAGCGATTTCTGTATCAGATGATTGGGCATGTTTTTGTTTTGAATTGGGTTGGTTCAATTCACAAGAATCGATATCGATTCTCGTAATTTTGATATCAGCGTTTGACCTTTGAGTACGCATCGAACTTTGATTGATGAGTTGCTATCAGAGTAAGGTGAATCAATTCCAAGTCTTAGGTGGGTAAGATGTGGTTTCAAAGGAGTAATTCACTCTGTTAGGTGAAACCATAAGGAAAAGCGAAACCTAGAGCTAACGATAAGGCGGAACCGTAATTGGTGAACAGTGAAGGCGGTTTGAGAAACCATTTATGGTTTTCGTAAAACTTAAAAGTGGTAAATGGAATTCCAAGAAAAAGTACGATCACGATATGCATTATACTCGTCCGATCACGGGCTTGTGGAATCAATGGTGGTCGCATCGTCAAGTCGCGAAGGGGTTAATGAGGTAAGAAGACCTGTGGGGCCGAGTGTTATTATATATAATTCGGGTTTAATATGTGTTGAGTAGTTTATTTATATGGCAAATATGTGCGGATTATTTGATGTGCATTGATGCATTATGTAATGCTGAGGGTTTAAACTCAAGGTCGAGGATTAATTTAGGCGTTGATATATATTATGTGATGGCGGCCACAGACATATATAGTTAATGAGGTATGGTGAGAAGTTAATTTAATTGAAGGTTAATGGATATGTGGGACCCAATGGCTTAAGGTATGGTGAGCGTTTATGTTGCTGGTGTCTTGTATAAAGTCAAGACTTTATTACAATGTTCCTTGACATTTGAATGGAAGTGTAGTATATATTCATATATTATGGTTGAACTGTATGCGTGGGTCGAACTCTTGTAAGGTGAAGTTCTGCACATGAAGGGTTTGTGTTACATGGTTTTATAATCACTGTTCAAGAAATAAAGCTTCCGCAAGGGATATTGAATCTGGATGGATGGTTTGGTTCTTAATAACCATGAGTTCAAAATTTGCTTCCGTGTAGTTTAAGATAGCCAGGTCGAAAAGGAAATTGTTGGGGTTGCAGATTTAAAATTGTTTGGGGAAGAGATTTGGAATGCATTTTGTATACGAACAAAGAGTGTGATGTGGGTTAAGTAGGTAAGCCCGGGCATCAATCTGCTTATCACAGAAGGTGCACCTCTATTATTTTTTTCACATAGCCCATAAACAATAATATGCCTCGACTTTATAGGTTGGTGCAAAAGTTAATTTATCTGGATCATTGATTAAAGTTATAAACCCATTACAATAAATCCCTTTGCTGCTTTCATCTGAACAACACGAAGCCTGTTAATCTCTTGGTTCATCAGGAGCTAGGGATGAGCCTCACCATCTCTATGTACTGCAAGTAAACTGCAAGGCCCAAGCAATTATTGATTCTTTAAACAATAACCAATTGTGACTTCATGTGATTCATTTCGAGGGCATTTTAAGATTTCAGTGTATATTGGATAAATAATGGAAGGGAAGAATGAGGGTAAATGAGAGTACAGGTCAAATAAGGACACTTTTAATTTAATGATGAGAGCTTCAGTCCCAATGGAGCTTGGGACGAGCCTTGATGTCTTTACCTACTGTAACCAATTATTGATTCTTTTATTAATACCAAAATGGGACTTAAAGGTGATTTGGTTCCAGGCAGCTTAAGCTTTCAGTGCATGTAAGATACATAAGAGAATCATAGAACGAGGGGAAATGAATACAGGTCAAGGTAAGGACACTTTTAAAATGACTATGAAAGCTCAAGTTCCAAAGGTAAAGTCCATCATAGCAATTTATGCAATTTCAAATATCGCCTAAAGCCAACCTTTTATATGTTTTTCACTGCTTTTGAAATGCATAAACCGTAATGTTGCATACCTCTACAATAATTATAAAATCTTCCACCAACATGTAACTCTGTTCAGGAGCAGCAGATATACTGGTTTACAAAGAAGACTAATACTTGAAATTTCTGACTCTGAAAGTGCCATTAATTTTCTAGAATTGTAAAATTATATTATTTTGCAGCAAAACTCAGATAAGGGAAATTATAGTTTCATGCCTTCATCCGTTACGATTGATTTGAAATGGTTTATCAAAAAAAGAGATTAATACATGAAATGACCTCCAATTTTTTAGAATTATAAAGTTAAAATCAAAATCAATGAATTTGTTATTTTGCAGAAACTGTAATTTCATGCGTCCATCCATTAGGGTTTTAGATGCGTCCATCCATTAGGGTTTTAGAGGCAGCTGCACTATTAGAGTGGTTAGGTTTATAACCCAGTCCATCTAGGTATTCTTTCAGCACCATGCAGGCTCCTAATATTGAAATGGGTGAACCCATGCACAGGCAGGTTGGAATTGTTACTCATTTACAATGATAAACAACATTTTTGAGTCTACAGCTCATTCTATACAATCCTCTACAATCCAGTATGAGGATATGCAAGAATAAATAATAATAAAAATAATTTTCAAAGACAAAAAATTAAATAACCATATAAATAAACAATTAAAAATATATTAACACAACAATTAACTTAGTTGTTAATATTTCACTTTCAGTCTTCAAGTAATAAATAGTAATTACTTCTTAATAAGAGGAAAATGTGTAACTAGTTCAAATTTTAATATAAAATATTAATAATGATACAATATAAAAATATACAATTAAAACATTGAAAATTTACCACTATAGATTTATATTAATCACATATTTACCAAGTACTAAAATGGATTAATAGATTAATTGGTGATGTGTAAGTATGCATGTCCCACTTAAAATAAAAATAAAATATTCTCTAAATAAAAAAGCAATGTCCTTTATAATAAAAAGGAAAAACAATATATCCTATGTATTTTTAATTAGTTATCCATATGACCAAGCAATGTCCCTTATAATAAAATGGAAAAACAATATATCCTATGTATTTTTAATTAGTTATCCATATGACCAAGCAATGTCCCTTATAATAAAAAGGAAAAACAATATGTCCTATGTATTTTTAATCTAATATCATGTAAAGTAATTTGAAGTAAAAAAAATAATGTAAGATGTTTGAACCGATATCAACTTGATATATATTATTATATAGATTTTACTTTTTAAAGAAAATATTTTAATGTCGTATAGAATAAAATATCCAATGTGAGTTATGAATAAAATATTTTAATATGAATTAATACAATGGTTCAATACACATGTTATGTAATCTCTATAATATTCAAAAATACAATTTAAACAGTATAAAATTACACATTGTTTTTTGCACTCTAAAATAAGTTTGCAACAAAAGAAATTTAATCCCTCTCGGCTCATGTTAGATCCATACTTTAGATGGATCTATGCTGGTAAATTACTCAAAACATTAACTTTATAACAAAGTATTTCATTACACAACATCCATTAACAAACCATGTTATTACAAAGAATAAATGTTATTACAAAATGTCTATATCAAATGTTTGGCTGTTCACATTGCATGATTTTATATAATAATTTAACGTCAAATTGGTCCAATGGTAATTTATTCCACCTCAAAAGATTAGCCGTCCATCCTTAAATTAAGGACTTGGTTAGAACCTTTGATGGAGGTCATTGGTCTGCTTATTGCCTATTCAATTTATGGTATTTGAACCTTTGATGGAGGTCATTGACCTGCTTATTGCTTATTTGGACTTATAAGTTATAACTACCAGATTTGAAAAGATGCATATACTGAAAATGTATCTCTCCTAGTACAAATTTAAAACAAGACATCATTTGTACAACAATACTAGGAGAGCATTGGCAAGTTCTAGAGTGGACCTCCTCTCCAATCAATGGAGCTATCAGGTAAATACAGGGTGCCACTGCTACTACTTGTGAGATTCTGCTACAAACAGATTCATGGCATGGCATGGGCATGACATGGGGAATTCCGAATGGAGTTTTTCTAATGGTTCTCTTCATGTTGATGGTTATAATTTTAACAGATTCAGCAGGGTGGCTGCAACTGGCACATATTCCTTTCAATATCTAGATTTTGAAGGCACGAGAAGGAATAATATTTTGAAGAAGTGAGAAGCAGTTCACCTTATTATAGTTACCATGCTAGGTCTTCCTTTAAGAGATTCCCAGCTTCAAATCATTTCCATAAATATTTTTGTGTAAGAGTCGTGATGGTGTTGTAATGTAAATTATGTTTTCATAGTTGAACATTTGAAGTATTTTGCGATATTGTTATTGTACCATGGCACCTGGATTGGATCCAATGTTTATCAACACTTTTTTAATATCATGTTTTCTTTTCTTCCCATTGTTGTTCATTTCTCCTCAAACTCCTCTCCAACCTCAATATCAGTGCTAGTAGTAGCATGAGCAACAACACTAAGCTTAGCAGAACTAGAAGAATGTGTTTTCTAAACTGCATGAGAACTACTTCCCTCACGAGTCACCATGTGCCATGCTTGGTCTCGGTGGTTCTCTGCCTTCTACTCTTGGTTCAACTATGAAGATATGATCTCATCCTTGTTTTCCAAAAGATTAAATTATTTCCGTTGAAGAGTGGAGGCTTTTATAGATGTTGTTCCATCTTGATTGCTCATCTTGATTGATCTTCCTTCTAGCAGCTAAGCTTTCTCAGAAGGACCTGATTTGATTCCAATTTTTGGGAAAAATACTGAGAGGGGGGGAGGGCGAATCAGTATTTAGAGCTAACTGAAAACTTTTCACTTTTTGTTTCTCTTAAACCCATACATTACTTTACTAAACCCAACTCGCATATAAATGTGGATATCCTTAAGAAAACTTGCATATGTCCAAAGATCTTATTATACGTTTAATTCTTTACTTAGATCATTGCATCATTCATTCATCATATGTTTAGTAATCAGTAAGCATATGCAGTAATAATAGAATAAACCATCACACATAAGCAACACACATGAACACCAGTATTTAAGGTGGAAACCCAATTCGAGAGAAAACCACCGTTGTTGTCGTCTCTATCTTCAATATTTATTATAAAGAAAACTTCTTACAATTTTGTACTGGCGCAGACTCATACCAGCATGCAGGAACCCACCTGCAGAAAGGCTACAACCTTCTCTCGTTCTCCAGCCACTACTGGAAGGGAGCTCCAACCCCCTGATTTTAACACCAGCTTCTACTGGCAGGATACTTCCACTTTCATACAGAAGGCTTCAACCCTCAGATCCACCAGATTTCTTCAATTTCTTCATCAGACTTCCGTCATATTTTCATCATTTATTTTGCCGATCATCGTAGAGATTCATCATTTCTAGATCATATCCATAGGTGCATCATATATTCAGATATCTCTTAAAGATATTTATTTATTAACAACCCTTCCACATGCACACACTATATTATGATCCTCTTCTCCTTATATAGTTTAGCCTTTATCAATACCATGAGTCAAAACCACTCAACCGCTAATGGTATTCCTGGACGGGATGAAAATAGGTAATCCAGCGGGGTCTACCCAAGCCCCAAACAACTTTTCATTGTTTTATTTTCTTGATCTGGCAATTAATTAATCTAAGGCTTTTTAATATCTCAATCTGAGATTGAGATATTAATCCAATTCCCCCTTTGGTTGTTACAAACATTAACGTGCCACTGACTTATATAAAAACCCAGCAGTAATATATATCCATATAACCTTTCGAGCCCTTCAATAATATTTAATCTTCGACTTGGGGATCTGCACTGATAATTAAAGTTCCTATCAAAAGACCCAACCCACGGACACAACTAGTGCACCGGATATCGAGAAAAGTGCCTCCGCAGTTGACCGAGTTGACTGCGGGGACAACAGAGATGAATGGCAGAGATTGAGTGCGGGGGCACCAGCCAAAATTTTCATTCGTACCTCGAGAGCCCCCACAGTGACGCAAGACGCTGAGTTGGTCACAGCTGTATTCCACGTCGGGTGAAGATCTCGGCATAACACAACAACGTATATTGAACCAATAATGTGAAGGGAAATCGGGTCCCACACCCTTAATACACGACATAATACTTTGGGTTAAACCCGCAAACCTCAATACATGCATATGGGCCCCAACGTTAACGGTCATCTCCATTCGACGGTTGTTATTGCGTCGTGCCGCCTCATTTGATCGGATGGATATCGCTCGGCGAAGACGCACGAACAATAACGCGCAATCGATGTCGTACTTTGGTTAACCTTCGCACATCTTCCTCATACAACCATCGTCCGATGGCTTCCCTCTAGATCGACGGTGCTCAACAATATCGCGCGGCATCCTTGGTTGAACGTTAACGTGCGATGGCGCGCAGTGATGGCGGTTTTGTAAATACGCTCAGGTACACGTGTCGCTCGTTCTATGGAATCGCTCCCAACCTCTTGAATACCGCTTGCCCGTCGAGAGTGGTGCGATGAAAACCGGAAACCCCATTCACTGTTTATTCCGCTAGTGGTTCCTCTCCTTCGCTCAAGGTTTCGTCCGTCTTTATTCCGTCATTGCTACGTTTCTCCACGAAAGCATAACTTTGTTTTAATTTTTTTTCCTCCGCGTTATCAGTTCATATAACCATAAAACTGTTATACAGCTCTGATGAAATCCTTATGGACTATTTGACTCGGTTCTTTTGCATTCAACAAGGACACCTTTCTTTGTATTGTCTAACACATGCGGAATGCACTATTACTTTGACCGATAGAGCTTATGTGCCCTGCACACACAGAGCATGTCCATGGCTCACTCTCCCAATAGGACTTCACACAGAGTTTCGGGGCATTCCGTACGAGAATTGAACCAATCAATACCCAAATACTCTCGGTATTCTCCACCCATCAGAGTATCACCAGAACTCAATCATACACAGGAATTCCTTTATCCACCATCAGGATGCATACATACACCGAACTTATTCAAGAAAAGCTTCACACATGATTTAACTCGTCCTTATTTACATCGAATTTCCCATTAAATACAGAGCTTCGTTCAATTCACATTCAGTGGTATATTCTGCTTGTATAGAACTGCTGATGGTTTTCTGAGTTCTTTATACAGTCTGCATCCTTTGTCAGAGATTTTCCATCAAGGACAATCAATTCAATATACTAGGATACCAGAAATGCCAACACATGATGCTCTTTTATGATCTTGGGCATCCCTTTCCCATATAGACTTGATCTTCTATGAAAAAAAAATTTGGATTCCATACACGACTCTGCTCTCTCAAAAGAACGTACACAGTCAGGTACGATAACACAAAACCCTTGTATATCCTTAAAAATATGACAACATTAAAAAATATTCTATTATTCAGGTGGGTTTACGGGTTTGACTGGAATCCCACCTACAGGACCCTGTGGCCTAACTAAATAAACCGATTTCTAGTGGTATTTATACACCTCATGGGATGGCCTAATTGCAATCAAGGAGATAGTATATCGACATTATAGTCATTTCAGTCCCTAGATCAAGTTTTCTTTTCCCTATGCCTCCTACACTCCAAGTCATAGGAAACCCATGTTTCCTTGCATAGATGCACATCCATCATTATATGGCATCCTTTTTCATATGCTCAAGAGGTGATATTTGAGGCTTGAGCTAGATGGATCTAGAGGAAGGTTTCGTTGGTGTCGTGGTTGGATTAGGTTATATCTATCCACTACTATTTGTTGATATCAATAAAGAAGATTTGTCTCATTTCCAATATGTTATGATCTCATTTTTAATTATTCATATGTGATATGTCATGGTTTATATGTTTATACTTTATGATCTGACATGTTTATTATGTATGCACCTTGAATTACTTGATATGTATATTCTTCTTTGAATCTTTTTGTAGGCATTCTCACTTTGGAGGAAGTAGAGGGTTTGTACCCTATGAGATCAACATCAAACATAGGACCTTCAGGTACTATTCTCAAACCAAACCTTAGTAGTTTATATGGTTTTCATACTTGAACAAATGCTTCTTGTTGATGATCTTTTTTCTCTCTATTGAGGTTATCAACCCTTACCTTAGGGAAGTTTTTCCCGCTAATAGAACTAGTGACTCTGTTAGGGAATACAATCAAGTATTTCCTAGAAGGGGTTTTTTTCCATTTATCTGGGTTTTCTATGTTGTTTCTTTATTTTTCCAATCTTAATGACTCATTTGCAGTCTGGTCAATTAGTCTGATCTTCTGGATCAAGTCTGTGTTTTTATTTTTTTTCTACTTTTCCTTTTACATGCACATTTTATTGTAGACATAAGCATATATATGTGGATTCTACCAAATAAACATGTGTATATGCTAGTTTCTTCAGATATAGTCATGTATACACATGGTTCTGTATTGATACAGTCGCGTACATATAGGAAATTTTGATTTTTTCCAATTTTGGCTCGTGTCAGGGATTTGATCTTCTTTCTGTTGGTTTTTTGAAGTCATTTAAAGTCTGGAATGGTCTTATTTCTTGTTGTTGTCAATTTTTCCATCTCTTTTTGCAAAAATATAGTGTCAACCTAGGGTTTTTTCTTTTCGAAGTTTTTTGTATTGAAAGGTGGGCTTCATACCTTCTTTAAGAAGTTTCTATTGGGAAAAATACTGAGATGGGGGGGGGGGTGAATTAGTATATAAAACTCACAATAATTTTCTTTAATTTACTGATTTCTATACGTGAATTTAATTAATCCAACTAGCATATGCACACAGTTATTTTTAAGGAAACTTGTGTATACCTAGTGTACTTATTATTAAGATAAAACCCAGTGCATCATTTATTCATCAGACATTTAGTAAGAAGTAAACATGTTCAATAAGAACAAAATAAATCATCACACATAAGAGACACACATGAACACCAAGATTTAAGGTGGAAACCCAATTCGGGAGAAAACTACCATTGTTTTCCTCTTTGTCTTCAATATTTATTATAAATAAAACTACTTACAACCTTGTACTGGCACAGATTCATACCAGCACGCAGGCACCCACCTGCAGAAGGTTGCAACCTCCTCTCATTCTCCAGCTACTACTAGAAGGGAGCTCTAACCCCCTAGTCTCATTTACCAGCTACCACTGGAGGGGAGCTTCAACCCCCTGAACTGATCACTAGCTTCTATTGGCAGGAAGCTTCAACTTCCACACTAAAGGATTCAGCCCTCAGAACCACTATCTACCAAGTTTCATAAATTTTTACACTGGATCCAACAGCTTCAACACAACAAAACTTGCAGGCCTCTTTTCATCATATTTTCAGACTGGACCCACTCCACTCATTTAAGCCCAAACCTATATATCAAACTGAAACACATAATTGTATCAAAATATTCATTGAATCATCAATCAATGAACCAATCACTGATCTTTAATCACAATCAACTAGCAGCATAATCAATAATAAAACAACCCAGATCTATATGAATAAATCATTGGTAGACAATAGAAACACAATAAAACTAATCAGACATTTCCTTCAGCATTCTTTGGCAAAACCATAGCTTGCATACGACCCTTCCTTAAGACAAATCTACGACTTTGCGCATTTCTTCTGAAACCACACTACGTATAGATTTACTAAATATATACGCACCTCTGTAGACCTTAACCCACATGTATATGCACCTTCCGTGAATCTAACCTGCGTATGGATTTGTAAATATTCAGGACTACACAACATTTTAGATCAACACACTTACTCAGATCATACCCTTCACTTCAAAAAACATGCACCGGACCATAGATCTAAACTTCTCACAAACATATCAAGAAAATACATAGTCATTTCAGGTCTAGAGATCCTGATCCATCATTGTATTCATAGGTGCATCATTATTTCATATCTATCAATAAATTGTAACTCATTCCATTTATATATACTTCAGAGTGAAGTATTCATTCAATTCCCATACACATCCACACTTAGGAAATACCATGAGCCAAAACCACACAAGTGCCGATGCTATTCTTAGACGTGATCAAATAACCGTTACTACGCTCAATACTATGGAATAGTACCATGGTAAAGTCCCTTGGTATTATAAACTTAGTGCACTAGCACATACACAACTTTGTGTCTTCCTACCCGTGTGTATAAGTGACTTTTCTTTGATGGACTTGCGTATGGTTCTTCAATTATGTACTTTATCCATCTTCTACAAAACTTATGTACCATCATACTATCATTCTATTCTATCACTTTGTCACATTTGATCTTATCCAAAAACCATATACTTGGTCTTTTACAAGTGGGTTGCCATCAAGGACAACACATGCAATCATAATGCCAACAATCTCCCCCTTTGGACTTGATGGCAACTGTAATATTCCAAAATTAGCATACAGCTAATTGGAATATTGATTTTTGCTGTTTGCATTTAGGATATGAATAAATGGGTAAGGAGGCCCATAAATTTCAAAAATATAAATAAATTCCCTCTTGATGTGAAAAGGGATCATAAAAATAACTGGATCTAGGACTCTCATCTGTGGAAGGGAACATTTGCATGTGGACAAAGTCAAGTTTGACCAAGTGAAAAACATAAATGTAGGAGGAGTGGATCAGCAATAAAAATAGCTCAATATGAATGAGGTTCAGCCTAGACAGCTATATGTGAGCTGGATTAAAGACCCTTAGGTGTGAAAAGGGCTGAAGTAGGTTGAAGAGGTCAACCTTGACCAAATCAAACAGCGCATTTTAGAGGAGTGGCTCTAATGAAGGTACAACGCATTTTTGGAGGGAGATTGTTTGTGTGATGGTGGAAACCCTAATGAGTGGGATCCAAGGTGAGAAGGCTCACTTAGTTTATAAGGAAGAGGATGGTAGTCATTTGAGGTTAGCTGATGAATTATATTTTTATGTCTTCTTAGACTTTTGCTCCCTTCAGCTGTTTAACTAAGATTGCTGGTGTTGTTTAGCACTAAGGCATTCCTGTTCAGGAATTCCTTCTCTTCCCTTTGAGTAGCTCTCAGGAGAGACCTGATCTATCATTCCACACATCTGGAATTAGTGCCAAGCTTCAGTCTTCAGTTTCATCACAGTTTCTGCAGGAGGTTGTGTTGAGTTGCAGGGTGTTGCAGTGGAGGGTTGAGAAACCCACTTTCTGAGTTGGTTTTGCATAGGAGGGAGGTTTCCTTCTATTGGAGGATCAGTTTGGAGGGTTCTTGGGCTGATTTCAGATCTTTGACAGTAGGCCAACACATTTATATCACCTACAGCGTTATTCCATTCTAGAATTGTGTTATTTCTCGAGGGCAGATTCTACAATGGATCTTGTGGTTCTTTTGAGGAGTTTTCCTGTGATTGAGAGGTTCATCATTTCATGGGGGGAGATCTTGATTATATCTACATTATTTCAGCCTTATATACTCTTATGCTTCATTTTTCATTGATTATTCAGTCTTTTTTCTGAAGGTCACCATTTGTATTTGGGTGTATGCCTAGAAACCCTTTCCGGGTTCTCTAGATTTTGTAATAAGGAGACTAGATCACTGTTATTGAGCCATATTATTTAATATAATATTAGATATATTTTTCTCTGCTATTTATGTGAAAAAAACCTCATTATACTGCGCAGTATGTTTTATGCAGTAATTTCTGTGTTGCGGTGTTTGGGGTTTTAGCCTCTTTTAGCTATCCTAGGTGTGGGAGGTTTGTTTAACCCACCTAGTTTGATTTGTTTTAGCTCTATTCTTGGATTTAGGTTGTATATTGTCTGATCTAAGGGATATAAGAGTTTATTTCATTATTTATAGCATATATTTTTGAAAATTTGTTTTTTATGCATGTATGATTGAGCAGTCCCTATTTGGGGATATTACAGTGGTATCAGAGCAAGATCTTTGGCTCAACCTGTGGAATTCAAGCCAAAATGCTATAAGAATAAGGGAAGAACAAAATGATGAATAAAATGAGATTTTTCTCATCATTTTTCAGATCCATGAAGGACCTCTCCAAGGAGGTTAAACAAGAGGAAGAAAATAGGAGCAGTGAAACTTCTAAAGAGATTCAAGAGGAAGAAGATCCATGCACTTCCTATGATCAAACGAGGAAACCAGTGTTGCAGCGGGCTCCAAATCATTGGACCATACCCTTTCCTTTTGAAGATAAGGACAAGTTTCAGAAAGATGGAGGACACTTGGATCACAAGATTCTAAGTGAGTACCTTTTTTAGTACAAATCTCAACCCAGAGCCTTCAAGGAGACTCTACCTTTCCCTCAGTTCATTCAATTGGAGGAAGGAAGAAAACCTTGTAGCCAAGGGAGGACCAAGGGCAATAGGTTTCTATTGTCTACTTTTTATGGGTCATCTACAAAAATGGTTTGGGCAAGGAAGCTAGATGCATTATTCCTACTACATCCAGTGGTAGAAAGAGAGGTTGTAGAAATTTCAGCACTGCACCTTGAGGGTAAAGCCCACATCAGGTGGTTCATCCATTTGAGCCATGCAAAAGTGACTACTTTTTCTGAGTTTACTCAAAGGTTGGTTGGAAAATTTGGTGAATAAAAATCAGAGGAGGAGAAGCCCCACCACCATTGGAGGAGACTTGTACCAGCACTGTCACCACCAGGGAGGAGCAGCCCTCAACATCATCAGTTGGAAGAGCGAACACATTGGGGGAAGAAACTCTTACAGCCATGCAAGGTGTTCCCAAGTTCCATCAAGGTATGACTAAATTTCCACTTTCTATTATTACAACAAATCTTTTAGAAATTTGTGGAAATCTACCTTGGCATGACCAAAGGTCAACAAATATTGCTAATTTGGAGCAGCAGGATGGCACTGTGTTGTGCAACCTTTATTTTACTAAGGAAGGGATGAAACATCATCTTAATGGGCCACTATTGGGCTGCACACCACACTTGGGGTTGGGGTGTGAATTCTTGGAGGATAGTATGAAATTTGTCCCAAACAAACTTATGCAAAACCATATGTTCATCCTTGAGTTGGGACATGAGACAGCCAAAACACCATGGAGGAGATTTACAGTGCTGTCAAGAGGTATCAGTGAGGATTTTTTTCCTTCAGCTCACTTGGATCCTTATGGATTCAAGATGATCATTGGTGTGAGATCCTTTCTAGGAGATCTCCAAGGAGTTACATTTCAACATCCCATGAAATGAAAGAAGAGAAATATGATTTGGGAGAATGGTAGTCTTCATTGGAAGGGTACCTAGGTTGATCATGATGGGAGGCACCCACATTTGGATGAGTGGGTGTGGATGGAGAGCAAGAAGTAGGTAAGCTACTTGCAAATATATTACACCGAGCAGCAGGAGGCTTAGCTGCATTGGCTACTCTTGAAGGAGTTTGGCCATCATGGGACATATCCTTTTTCCAAGGGTATGTGGGTGGAAGGAACTTGGCAGGATACTTGCATCATTGGGCAACAAGGAGTGTGGATGCATTATGATGATATGATCATTATGTCTTCACCACATTATTTGTATGATGGAGGTATTAGGAGGCAACAAAAAATTTTGTTGCTTTGGAGGACCTTGGGAGAGCAAGGGAAAATTTGCTCTCACACTTTGCATGATGTTGCAGGAGTAGGAGATGGCACTATCATGGTACAAAGGGGCTACTCTTTAGCCTTGGATGATCTGGAAGTACTTCCACTTTGGAAGAAAATTATTGTATAAAGCATCATTGTGGGAGGAGTCTTTGACAATGAGCATGTCAAAGAATGGAGTTATGAGTTGGCAGGAGCCTATTTGCATAGGCCAACAGTGTTGTCACTTTGGGGATTGGACTTATTGATGGAGTGTCCCCAATATCACTTCACATTTGATGCACTTGGTGGACAAGGAGGAGGTGAGAATGATGCAGTAGTGGATGGAGGCATCTATTACTATGGTATGTTCTTCTTGACTTGGATTTCCAAGGATAAGAAGGAGGTTCTTCCAGCATCATATGGTCCATTCCTCTTCATAGGAGTATGTCATACCACTATGGGGGACTTATTTATGGATCTTATCATCATCTTACTTTCATTACATGGTAATAACTTTGTTTTTTCATTTATTGATTGTCCAACACAATGTTTGCATGCTCTTACCATTTCTTTGCAGTGCATTGCTCCACAAAGGGGCAAGCTTTCCTTTGGGCCCCATGGACCATTTTTGGCCAAATATTATGATGGAAATAGCCATATGTTGTATGAATTTGGGTAAGTGTTTGGTTACTTCTTTTATGCTCAGTTGATACATTCAGCCATTTACTATTGGCTAGTAGATGTGATGACTTACACAACTAGCCATTTTTCAAGAAACAACTTGCCATGCTATTTTCTGAAGCTGCAGTGGGGAAGACTGCACTGTGACCACTTGGGAAACTATTGGTACCTTCCATTACCATATGAAACCTTCAGTATTTCCTTAATTTTGATGCTAATCATGATCCCATTTGCTTATGTTGTTCTTGCTTTTATGGGGAGCATGATTGGGGAAGAAACACATTGGGTGGATGTGTTCTTTGGGAAAGAGGATTCCCACACTTTATGCATTACATGAGCATGGGGGGAGATATGGCCACCATAGAAAAATATTTGTTTCCTTATGAGGAGGGCCATGAGATGGATGGGATTCCATATGGTGGTGATTTTTTATCCATCATATATGAGATGGTTTGGGCCAGCTTGATTCACAATGTTGGGGGAGGGATCTTTGGAGATCTAGTTTCCTTCTTGCCACTTGAAGGCAACATTATTGAAGCCCAAGATTAGAAAATTCTCTACACTTATCTTAAGTGGAGAGGAGGACAGCATGGGGTAGGCTACTTTGTCTACCATGTTCAGATTTTCAGCCCACCTACTTTGCAAGAGCTCAAGGTGGAGGAGGATTTTTAGGAGTTGCCATGTTGGGAGGTAATTCATTCTGTATGGATGATAGCTTGGGGATGGGAGATTCATATGGGGATGGTAGATCCCAATATATATTAGAAATCATGCCTCAATAAGGCCTTTAGACCACCCATTGTTGCCTCCATTGATACTTTACTTTTACATGATGATAGATATTTGGGATGTTCAGCAAAAGCTAGCTTGCTTACTTGGGAGGGGAAACTTGGAGATGTATTGATGAGACAACACCTTGATCTTTGGAGGATTTTATCTCATGAGGATGCTACCGAGGGATAAGAGGAGGCTCTTCAGTTCTATCCTTGCAGTTTCTTGAGGACAAGCAACATTTTGGAGGGGAGGACTGTAATATTCCAAAATTAGCATACAGCTAATTGGAATATTAATTTTTTTTGTTTGCACTTAGGAGATGAATAAATGGGTAAGGAGGCCCATACATTTCAGAAATAGAAATAAATTTCCTCTTGATGTGAAAATGGATCATAAAAATATCTGGATCTAGCACTCTCATGTGTGGAAGGGGACATTTGCATGTGGACAAAGTCAAGTTTGACCAAGTCAACAGCATAAATGTAGGAGGAGTGGATCAAAAATAAAAATAGCTCAATATGAATGAGGTTCAGCCTGGACAGCTATATGTGAGCTAGATTGAAGACCCTTAGGTGTGAAAAGGGCTGAAGCAGGATGAAGAGGTTAACCTTGACCAAATCAAACAATGCAGTTTAGAGGAGTGGCTCTAATGAAGGTACAACGCAGTTTTGGAGGGAGATTGTTTGTGTGATGGTGGAAACCCTAATGAGTGGGACCCAAGGTGAGAAGGCTCACTTAGTTTATAAGGAAGAGGATGGAAGCCATTTGAGGTTAGCTTATGAATTATATTTTTATGTCTGCTTAGACTTTTTCTCTCTTCAGTTGTTTAGCTAATATTGCTAGTGTTGTTTAGCACTAAGGCATTCCTGTTCAGGAATTCCTTCTCTTCCCTTTGAGTAGCTCTTGGGAGAGACCTGATCTATAATTCTACACATCTGGCATTGGTGCCAAGCTTTAGTATTCATTTTCAGCGCAGTTTCTGCAGGAGGTTGTGTTGAGTTGCAGGTTGTTGCAGTGGAGGGTTGAGAAACCCACTTTCTGATTTGGTTTTGCATAGGAGGGAGGTTTCCTTCTATTGGAGGATCATTTTGGAGGGTTCTTGGGCTTATTTCAGATCTTTGGAAGTAGGCCAACAAATTTCTATCACCTACAGTGTTATTCCATTTTGGAATTGCGTTATTTCTGGAGGGCAGATTCTGCAGTGGATCATGTGGTTCTTTTGAGGCGTTTTCCTGTGATTGAGAGGTTCATCCTTTCATGGGGGAAGATCATATATTCATCATATCTACATTATTTCAGCCTTATATAATATTTTTTTTATTTTTCAGTGATTATTCCGTCTTTTTGCTGAAGGTCACCATTTGTATTTCGGTGTATGCCTAGAAACCATTTCCAGGTTCTCTAGATTTTGTAATAAGGAGACTAGATCTCTGTTATTGAGCCATATTATTTAATATAATCTCAGATATATTTTTCTCTGCTATTTATGTGCACAAACCTTCATTAGACTGTGCAGTCTCTTTTATGCAGTAATTTATATGTTGCAGCGTTTGGGGTTTTAGCCTCTTTTAGCTATCCTAGGTGTGGGAGGTATGTTTAACCCACTTAGTTTGATTTTTTTCAGCTATATTCTTGGATTTAGGTTGTATATTGTCTGATCTAAGGGATACAAGAGTTTATTTCGTTATTTATATCATATATTTCTGAAAATGTGTTTTTTATGCATGCATGGTTTAGGAGTCCCTATTTGGGGATATTACAGCAACCATGTTGATGTTTGATCACCACAACCTGTAGATACCTGATAGATAAATCAACATAAGAATTATTAAAACACCAAGTTACTCTCCCCCTTTGACATCAAGAGCAAAGGGAAAACCAATTCTGAAACAAGGTTTCTCTTTCCTTGTATAAATAATAGCTTTGTAGATCTGATCTACATTATACTGATCATGCTCCCCATAAACACATGTTGAATCTTCAAACATATTTTCAATGTAATACATGACTCTATTACTCAACAAAGTATGACATTTCCTATCACCAAGGACTCATACTTACATCAATAACCCAACTAAGTGGGATTACGTATTTAACTCAACTACCAAACCGAGTTGGTTTACATATTTGAAAAGTCCATACATGAATTAATATGACAAAATTTACATCATAGGTCTCAACATGACCCTTACATAAAATTATAGATATTAATTTTAAAACCAAAACCAAAGGACATCAATAGAGAGAGATCATCGAACATATTTCAGCAACGAACATAATTCCAACAATGCATTATTCTCAGCAAGGCTAATGCTCCCCCTGAATTTGTGCTACTGTCTCCAACGGAATTCGTGTGTATATGCAACTTTATTTCATGCAACCTACATAAATAAAGTGACATACTAAAAATTTCACAGCTCCATCTCCCCCTCGGCTTATATAGCCTGTACATGTCTTCTATTGTCGAATCATATGCACTGTCAGAAATATAAGTAGCTAGAATTACCAACCTTCATATATTGTAGTTACTCATAACAATATTCTTTCAAGAATGATGGACTGCAATGGGCATTGTCTTCTTTCAGTCTGAGTCTAAATCATCCTTATATCTGTGAGAGGTCAAATCTTTAAACACATACAATTGATCATCATTCCTGTATCCCCTTTCTATGACTTCTCCATTTTCTTCATCCATGACCTTGCATTTGGTTGATGTGAACACAATAAAATTTCCTTTGTCTTCCATTTCTCCTACACTTAATATGTTTTTTTTTAGGCCTTGAACCAATAAGGTATCAAATTCCCTTCTATTTTTATTAATTATGGCTATACCTTTTCCCAAAACTTTTGTTGGAGCATCATTTGAAAGAATAACCTTACCATCTTGATTTTTCTTGAGAGACTCCATCTTACTCTTATCACTAATAATGTGATGAGAACATTCGTTGTCGATGTACCATTCATCCTTATTTTTATTTCATAGAGAGCAAGACCACATCTTATCTCTTATTCTTTCTGCTTGTTAACATGAATGTTGGTGGATCCAACCTTCTTTGTTCTTACGATATCGTTTGCTTGTCTTCCATGTTGTCTTTGATTATTCATTGATATGTTCTTGCATTCCTTTTCTACATGCCCAAACTTGTTACAAGAATAACATCTTATGTCACCATAAAAGGGAGCAGAGGAATCATAATAAGTTTGCCTCACCTTCCTTCTATTGCAATCAATAGCTTTATGTCCAAATTTGTTGCATGAAAAACAATAACCCTTAAAGAAACCTGAGTACCTGGGAGTTGGTGATATTTCTTTGTGCTTATTTGCCTGCAACCGAAACAATATGCTTCTGCAATTGGCTGCAACGTGTCCATAATTATGACATACAAAGCATTCAAAATTATAGATCAAAGTATAGAATCGATTGATACTTCTATAGTTAGGAGAAAATTATTTCCTTTGAGAATTCATGATTGTCAGTTGACCTTTTGTCTCTTTAAACACTTTAATTTTTGCATTGATATCCTTTGAATTTTTAGCATTGTCTTGTGAGCTATATTCTCCTTTAACAATTTTGTGAAAACCAAGACCAAATTTAATAGAAGGAGACCTTTGAATTTTAAGAATATTATCTAGAATCTTAGTACTATCTTGAAACCTCAAGTGTTTATCATTTTCTTCTAATTTACCTTTTAAAATGTTTACCTCAACCTCCAATCTTTGGAACTGATTCTTCATACTTTATTCGACCCTTATTTCTTCTTATACTTGCTCATTCAATTTTAGAATCTCTTCTTTCAGCCCATTTTCTTGTTCTTCAAATGTTTGTAGAAGTTCTTCATTATTTTTATTTGATTTTTCGAGATCTTCTTTGAGAGAGATGATTTCTGCTTCAAGTCCTTCACTGTGATTGGTTACTTCATCTTGCAGCTTTTAACACTGGTCGATATGTTCTTTATTCAATTGTTAAGTTGAGTTTCTTTCTTGTAACTGATTATTCAATCTAGTAATCACATATTTCTAGATGCATTCTCTTTCATTAAATAGAATCTGCTGATCTTCAACTTCATTTTTGAGTTTAGAGATTTGTGCTTCTAGATCCAAGGAAACTTGCACATGCCTAGTGTCCTTATTATTCAAATAAAACTTTACTTAGACTGATGCATCATTTATTCATCAGTAATTTAGTAAATAGTAAACATGTGCAGTAAGAACATAATAAATAATTACACATAAGCAACACACATGAACACCAAAATTTAAGGTGGAAACCCAAGTCAGGAGAAAACCATCGTTGTTGTCATATCTATCTTCAATATTTATTATAAAGAAAAATACTTACAATCTTGTACTGGCACAGACTCATACCATCACGCAAACACCCACCTGCAGAAGGTTGCAACCTTCTCTCATTCTCCAGCTTCTATTGGAAGGGAGCTCCAACCCCTTGATCTCGTTTACCAGCTACCACTGGAAAGGAACTTCAACCCCCTAAACTGATCACCAACTTCTACTGGAAGGAAGCTTCGACTTCCACACTAAAGACTTCAGCCCTCAAAACCATTGTAGACCATGTTTCATAAATTTTCACACTGGATCCAACAGCTTCAACACAACACAACTTGTAGGCCTCTTTTCATCAAATTTTCAGACTGGACCCACTCCAGTCATTTAAGCCCAAAACCATACATCAAACTGAAACACATAATTGTGTCAAATCATTCACGGAATCATCAATCAACCAACCAATCGCTTATCTTTAATCACAATCAACTAGAATCATAATCAATACTCAAACAACCCAGATCTATATGAATACATCATTGAAAAATAGCAGAAACACAGTAAAATGGATAGACATTTCCTTCAGCATTCTTCAGTAAAACCCTAGCTTGCATATGCCCCTTTCTTAAAACAAATCCGCAACTATACCACACTACGTATAGATTTACTGAATATATACGCGCTTCTGTAGAGATGAACACGTGTGTATATGTGCCTTCCATGAATCAAACTTGCATATAGATCTGTAAATATTCAGGATTGTGCAACATTTCAGATCAACACACTTACTCATATCATACCCTTCACTTCAGCAAACATGCACCAGACCACAGATCTAAACATCTCACAAATATATCAAGAAAATACATAGTCATTTCAGATCTAGAGATCTTGATCAATAATTGTATTCATAGGTGCATTATTATTTTAGATCTATCAATAAACTGTAACCTATTCCATGCAGATATACTTCAGAGTGAATTATTCATTCAATACCCATACACATCCACACTTAACACTATGATCTTCACCTCCTTATATAGTTTGAGCCTTAGGCAATGCCATGATCCAAAACCACACAAGTGTTGATGGTATTCTTGGAAGGGATCAAATAACCTTTACTACACTCAATATTGTGGGCTAATACCATGGTAAAGACCCCTGGTATTATAAATTTAGTGCGCTAGCACATACGTGACTTTGCGTCTTCATACCCGCGTGTATACGCCACTTTGTTTTGACAGACTCGTGTATAGTTCTTCATTTATGTACTTTATCCATCTTCTGAAAAACCTCTCTCCCATCATACTATCATTTTGTTCCATCACATTGTCACCTCTGAGCTTATCCAAAAATCATATACTTGGTCTTTTACAAGTGAGTTTTCGTCAAGGACAACACATGCAATCATAATTCCAATAGTGTCTGATGTTTATGTGCTTTTGAGATAGTTTATTGGTCTTTAGCTTGTTTATAACCCAATATTTTCATTACTTCACTTTGCACCCTTGAAATTGGCTCATTTTGCTTCTTTTTGTTTGTTTAAGGAGGGTCTTTGCAATCTTGATTCAGTGAAATATTTTAGTTCTCTAACATCTTTCTTTTCTCCTAAATATTTTATGTGTCTTTTAGATCAACTTGTTTGAGTTATTTTTGTCTCTCATTCACATCAGTCTTTTCATCTTTATGTTTTTTTATGACTAGTGGGGTTTGAATCTCTTTTCTTGACTTTGATTTTGAATGAATGATTTCTTCTCTCTTTTTAAACTTTTTTCATACGTCCTTAAAACTAAAAATAAAAATAAAAATTGTTTTGTCCTTTATTTTCTTTGGTTTTTGGCTTTTTGACCCATTTTCTCTTCCATCAAGTGTGTGAATCTTTGTTTTCAGGTTGAAATTTTCTTTTCTTGGGGAGCTTTCTTATACGATATTTGCTTCTCTTTAATTTTCAAATATTAGCTTTTTTCTTGAAAGAGAAATTTTGTTTTTTTTGTTTTCCATAGAATCTTGCATTTTGGCATTCTAGTATGCATTAAGGTAGTTTTCATTTTAGGCATTTTAGTCTTTTTGATAGGTGTTGAATGAGTGACTGCTTTAAAAAGGAAAAATAAAAGAGTTTTATTTATTAGATCTCTCATAGAACCTTATAGAAATCACTTTTCATTGAAGAAAAATAAATTTCATTTTCACGTAGCCTACTTTTCTATTGATTCCTTTGCATCATAACATCACATGTTGCACTTTCGCTACCCTTGACCTAAATAACAACCAATAAAATCAAGCACTTAATCTAAAATGAACTATATTTTTATTTGTTTCATAAATACATCAATTAGTCTAGGGAATTTAGGGCCTTGGAATAGGTGTGTGGAGAGTAAACTCTCCAAGGCCACTCAAAACTGAAAGTATAAAAGCTGATTAAAGAGTGAAAATCCAGTATTGTTAGGTTTTCTGGGAAATATCCTCTAACATGGGAGTCAAGAATGAGGATGTGTGATTACAAGCTTGTGACCTTAGTTGCGTATCCTAGGGACCACACAGGTGACTACAGGGGGGAATTCTCATGGTACCTCAGACAAACGTTGCATCACTTTCATAATACTTATGGAGGGTGCCCTTGCAAATCTTGGGTACTTGCACTGACAAAGGCTATTGTCTATAAGTTAGCGTAATTGTTTATGATACCTTCACTGATAGGCTTGGGCTGTAATTATCCCAAAATATGTTTGAAAGGTCCTTATATTCACTTTCTTGTATTTTTGTTTCCATTCATAATCACCCAAAGCAGAAATACTTAGAAGTCACTAGCTTGGTTGTATCTTAAGGATATTTTTAGCGAGTCCTATGTGCTCCTAGATTTCCATAGGTATTTTTTGAGTCTTTAAATTTCTCTTAATATCTAAAAGTGATTGATTGACCAGTTCGTTAGTCTAGGAGGCCTTGTGGATTTTTGCCTACGAACGTCGAGCCTTCATATCGAAGACATAGGATAAATTATGTTGGTGATTTTCAACCAGTATAAAATAATGCATCAAAGGTTGAGCCTTCTCCAAGGGCTCTCATTTCACAGGGTGAACCTATCTAGTTAAAAATTTGGACGAAAATGCTCAGGTCCTTACTAGGGTACTCTTCCAATCAGAAGACAAAGTTCAAATTGAAGACGTCCCTGAGTCTCCCGTGACTCCTTTAGAATCTCTTCCTTCTAATTTTTTAATATTCCTAAAATTAACATGCAGCTAATAGGAATATTAGATTTTTATTTTTGAACCTAATAGATGAATAAATGGGAAAAAGGACCCATATTTTACTTGTATTGACATAAAACCCCTCTTGGTGTGAAAAGGGGATAACTTGGTGGCTGGATTTTTCACTTCACATGTGTGAATAGGGAAAGAATCATGTTGATCTAGTCAAGTTGACCAAGTTAACAACGCAGCATGAAGGAGCAGTCTTGAAAGAGCTACAACGTAGATTTGGAGGGAAAGGATTCACGTGGTGTTGGAAACCCTGATTGGTGGGACCTAAGGTGAGGAGGCTCACAAAGCTTATAAGGAGGAAGATGGCATACTTTTGAGGTTAGCTTATGGATTATTGATTTTGGCTTGCTTAGAATATTTTCAGTCACTTGATGTTTAGCAGAATTGCAGTGCTGCTCAGCACAAGGCATTCCTGCTTATGGATTCCTTCTCCTTCATTGAGAGATCACTTGGAGGAGTTATGTTCTTCATTTCCCACATCTTGAATTGTGGCCAAGCATCCTCCTTCAGCCACAAAATTATTCCTGTAGTAGGGGACGTTGTGTTGCAGGGTGGTGTCGTGGGAGATTCACAACACCAGCTCCCAAGATTATCTTTCAGAGGAGGTAGCTCCCCTTGCTTTGCAATATCCGTACAAGAGGTTCCGGAGCTTATTTGACATCTTGGGATGTGGCCACTTCACCTTCCATCCTCTATAGCGCAGTTATCTTCATAAAATGCGTCATTTTCTTGGTTGCAATAGTTGCAGGGTTTGATCCCTTGCTTGTGAGCTAGTTCCTTGGAGAAAAGGCCAACCTTTCTCCCGGAAAGCTATGTACTTCATTCTTTCTTTTTCACTTGTATATTTCAGTAACTTATATTAGTGCTGTAGTAAAACTATGTTTTTCATATCCATATCTGCAGATCTGCATTTTTGTACATTGTGCTCTCAAGAAACCCTTGTCGGGTTACTCTGTTTTGTATAAAAAAGGAGGAATCTCCATTTTCTCAGCCATTGATGCATTATATACTCTAGATCTATTTTTTCTCTTCATTTTATGCATAAACCCTAATAAAAATGATGCTATTCTTGCTTCAGTACTTTCTGCATGAGATAGGCTATGGGGTTTGGGCTTGTTTGAGGCATATTCACTTGGGGATATTTTTTTATGTTGGCTAGAGTGATTTTTTTCACCTCTAATTCTGCATGTGAGTTTTCTATCATGTATTCTAACGGATCTAAGTCCCATTTCTCACTTGTATAGCGTTATTTCCTGAATAAATTTGTTTTATGCCCTATATTTCTGCATTTCCCCACTTGGGAAGGAGGATATAGGCCATCTACTTGCTGAGGTTATTTCATCTACTGGTGAGATGTTATTTTACATATAATGAGTTGTTCTACATTTCCATGCTCATGATTTTCATTTTCCCATGATCTAATGAGTTGTTCTACATTTCATCTCAAAATATTATATTTGTTGTAGCTGTTCCAGATTTGGGATATTACAGTGGTATCAGAGCTGCCATCTTGGCTCAGCCTGTGGATTTTAGATCCAATCAAAAAGTAAGAAGAAGAGGAGAAAAAAATGATGGAGAGGATGAGATTACTCTCATCCATTTTCAGATCTAAGAAGAGTCTCTCCAAGGAGGTTCAACTGATGGAAGAAGAAAGATGCAATGAAACTCCAAGAGGGTTTCAAGGAGGTGAAAGCTATAGTGAGACCTCTAGAAGGTTTTAAGAGGAAGAATAAGATCCATGCACTTCCTATTCTCATAGAGGGAGTGGAGAGCAAGAAGTCCACTTAGAACATGAGATCCTGAGTGGGTATTTGGCAAAATACAAGTGCAAACCTAAGGCTTCCAAAGAGACCCTAGATTTTCCTCAGTTTATTCAACTGAGAGAAGAAAGGAGACCATGCAGTAAGAGAAGGATAAGAGGCAACAGATTCCTGTTGTCTACATTTTATGGATCACTCAAGTGTGCAACAGAGACTTGGGTGATGAAACTAGAAGCATTTTTCCTACTACACCCCGTAGTGGAAAAAGAGGCTATGGAGATCTCAGTGCTGCACTTGGAGGGCAAGGAAAGCTCTTGGTGGTTCAGCCATGGTAGTCATGCCAGAATACCTAATTTTTTTTATTTCACTCATCAGATAATCAGAAGATCTGGCAGTAAAATATCAGAGGAGGAGGAGTTCTCTTCTCCACTTGAGGAGCCTTGTACCAACGTTGTCACAATCATGGAGGGGCAGCCATCTGTAGCAGTAGTTGGATCAGCCAACACATTAAAGAAAGGAACTCTTGCCGAAATACAAGAGGTTCCCAAAACTCACCAAGGTATGCATGTATTTCCATTTCCGCTCATTTCATAAAATCTTATGGGAAGCCTTGGAAATTTGCTCTCACATGGTCAAGAATCAAAAAACATTGTTGTGGTGGAGCAGCAAGCTTGCACTGTGCTGTGTGACCTTAGAGGGATGAACATTCATTCCATTGCACCCCTGTTGAGTTTCATGCATCATGAGGGGTTGTGGTGCAAGGTTATGGAAGGCATGATGAATGTTGTGCCAGTTTCTGTTGGTGTTTGGCCTCCAGCACACTTGGATTCTTTTGGATTCAACAGATTGATTGATGAGAGGACTTTCCTGAAGGATCTCCAAGGGATTAAATATCAACTTCCCATGAGATGTGAGGAGGAATCTTTGCTTGGGGATATTGGTAGTCTTCATTGGGAAGATGCCAAGGGAGAAAATTATTGGAGGCATCCACATTTGGATGAAGGGAGGTGGATGGAGAGCAAGAGGTTGGTGAGCCACTTGCAGATCTATGACACAGGGAAGAAAGAAGAAAAACTGTGTTGGCTACTCTTGAGAGAGTTTGGACATCATGAGGCATATCCTTCTCCTAAGGGTATGAGGGTGGAAGACAGTTGGCATGACACTAGCATCAAATGGCAGCCTAGAGGTTGGATGTATCATGTTGATTTGATCCTCTTTACATCAATCAACATATTTTCACCTCATGATTTGTACGATGGAGGTGTGAGAGGGAAAAAAGAGTCACTATTGCTGTGGCTTCTCTTGGGAGAGTACAGGTAGAAATTTTCCCATACTTTTCATGATGTTTCCACAAAGAAGGAAGGCACATTCAAGATGCAAGGAGGCTACCCTTCAGCATTGGAGGATTATGAGAGACTTCCATGTAGGCAGGAGATCTTCTCACATAGAAGCATGATGGTGGATGGCTTTGACATAGGGGATGCCAAAAGGAGAAGTCATGGAGTGACAAAAGCCTTGTTACTAAGGCCTACAACGCTATCACTTAAGAGCATGTTTCTATTGATGGAGTGTTCCAAGAGGAGTATGCACCCTTTATTCTTGCAGATTTTTATGGGAAGATCCTCATGGGAGAACTCACTCATGGACCTCACCTTCAGCTCACACATGATGCATGGTAAGAAATACATTTATGTGCTTGTTGGTTACTCTATTGATTATTTGTATTTTCTCACCATATGTAAACAGTGCATTGCTCCACAAGAGAGCAAGATTATTTATGGGTTTCATGGTCACTTTAGGGCCAAATGTTGTAATGATGATGACCCATCTCTACATGACTTTAGGCAAGTGTTTTATTGTTTTGATTTTATACAGTTGAATTATATTTCTGCTTACTACTTCATAGTAGATGAGCTAACATGCATAGCTGAAAATTCTTTGGAGGACAACTTGCCACTTGATGCTCTGAATCAACAGTTGAAAAGACTACACTGTATCCACCAGAGAGACCATGTGCAACATCCAAAATTACACATAACCTTCAGCCATTTTCTGATTTGCATGCCATATGGTGATGATGTGCCATTCATCTTGTATGGAATGGGTTGGGTTGGCATGGCTCATTATTTTGGAGGGAGGGTCCTTTGAGACTCAATTTCATTCTTGCCATTGGAGGGAAATCATGTTGCAGCCCAAGATCAGCATGCCCTCTACACTTATCATAAGTGGAGAGGAGGACAGCGTGGGATAGGCTCTCTTGCCTATCATTTTCATCTATTCAGCCCACCTACACTTCAGGAGCCAAAGGTGGAGGAGATTCTTCATGAGTTGCCATATTGGAGGGTGACTCATTTCTTATGGATGATAGCTTGGGGATGGAGGTTTCACTTGGGGATGAGGATTTCCCATGCATTTCAAACTCCATGCCTTGAGAAGACCTCTAGACAGCACATAATTGTCTCCTTGAGTATGTTACTTTTGCATGATGATAGCCATTTGGGGTGTACACCAAATGCTAATTTGTCTGATTGGGAAAGGCACTATGGGAATTCATTGTTGAGACAACATCTTATTCTTTGGGGGAGATCATCATATGGGGATGATACCGGAGGAGGAAGGAAGACTTTCCAGTTCCTTCCTTGCAGTTGCTTGAGGACAAGAAACATTTGGGAGGGGAGGACTGTAATATTCCTAAAATTAGCATGCAGCTAATAGGAATATTAGAATTTGATTTTTGAACCTAATATATGAATAAATGGGAAAAAGGACCCATATTTAACTTGTATTGACATAAAACCCCTCTTGGTGTGAAAAGGGTATAACTTGGTGGCTAGATTTTTCACTTCACATGTGTGAACAAGGAAAGAATCATGTTGATCTAGTCAATTTGACCAAGTCAATAACGCAGCATGAAGGAGCAGTCTCGAAAGAGCTACAACGCAGATTTGGAGGGAAAGGATTCACATGGTGTTGGAAACCCTAATTGGTGGGACCCAAGGTGAGGAGGCTCACAAAGCTTATAAGGAGGAATATGACAGAATTTTGAGGTTAGCTTATGGATTATTGATTTCGGCCTGCTTAGACTATTTGCGGTCTCTTGTTGTTTAGCAGAGTTGCAATGCTGCTCAGCACAAGGCATTCCTGCTTAGGGATTCCTTCTCCTTCATTGAGAGATCCCTTGGAGGAGTTATGTTCTTTATTTCCCACATCCAGAATTGTGTCCAAGCATCCTCCTTCAGCCACAGCATTATTCCTATAGCAAGGGACGTCGTTTTGTAGGGTGTTGCAGTGGGAAACTCACAACACCAGCTCCTGAGCTTATCTTTCAGAGGAGGGAGTTCCCCTTGATTTTCAAGATCCATACTGGAGGTTCCGGAGCTTATTTGACATCTTGGAATGTGGCCACTTCACCTTCCATCCTCTACAGTGCAATTATCTTCAGAAACTGCGTCATTTTCTTTGGTGTAGCAGTTGCAGGGTTTGATCCCTTGCTTGTGAGCTAGTTCCTTGGAGAAAAGGCCAACCTTTCACCCGGAAAGCTCTGTACTTCATTATTTCTCTGTCACTTGTATATTTCAGTCACTTATATTCAGTGCTACAGTAAAACTTCATTTTTCAAATCCATATCTGCAGATTTTCATTTTTGTACATTGTGCTCTCAAGAAACCCTTGTTGGGTTACTCTATTTTGTATAAAAAGGGAGGAATCTCCATTTTCTCAACCATTGATGGATTTTATACTCCATATATTTTTTCTCATCATTTTCTTCATAAACCCTCATAAAAATAACGTTATTATTACTTCAGTACTTTCTACATGAGATAGGTATGGGTTTTGGGCTTGTTTGAGGCATATTGACTTGGGGAGATCTGTTTATGTTGGATAGAGTGATTTGTTTCACCTCTAATTCTGCATGTGAGTTTTCTATCATGTATTCTAAGGGATCCAAGTTCCATTTCTCACTTGTATATCATTATTTCCTGAAGACAACTATTTTATGCCTTATATTACTGCATTTCTCCACTTGGGAAGGAGGATATAGGCCATCTACTTGCTGAGGTTCTTTCATATGCTGGTGAGATGTTATTTTACATATAATGAGCTATTATACATTACCATGATCATGATTTTTTGAAGCTCCAACCTTAGAATATCTCAAAATATTCTATTTTTGGTAGTTGTTCCAGATTTTGGATATTACAAATTTTTATTACGTTGTAGAGTATGTGAGTACCTCGACTCATATGCTGGCTAGCCCTTTTCATTCTCATTCTTTTTTTCCAATGGCCAATGTTAGTGGTGAAAGTGTGGCTACTAATACTTCTAGTGTGGAGACTCCTACTGGAGTTTTAGGAGGGGTTACTATTCTTATGTCTATTGTTACACCTAGTATACTAGTTATTGGCTCTACCTCCATTTTAGGTTCGATTGGGGGCACCCAAATTTCCGCCCCTTTTACTGGTTCTTATCCTTTCGGGATGCCATCCAGTGGGATTCCTTTAGTTCCCTCAACCTTTATTTTTGTTGTTTCCACATCTATGACTTCAATGCCAAGTATTTTAGCATATTTTCAAGGTTTCCATTTTGGAAGTGGCCATATTCCTCCTTCAAATCCATCTTTGAACTTAGGATTGACACCTTTTTCTAGTCAGACTCAAAATTTTGATCCTTTCCAAGGGAACCAAGGATGGGCTAATCCTTTTTTTGTACCTCACAGGTCTTTCCTCCTCTAGCTAGTACATGGAATATTTATCAGGGGATATCCCCTTCATATCATGTTCTGATGGGAGGAAACTTTCCTATGACTGGTCATCCTGCGGCAGGGGGTGGATACCCTCTTATTAATTTTGGACCACAATGTCTTCCTTATGGTTCAAGTCCTTCTACGAGTAACCCATGGCAACCTAGTGGTGGGCTGGTTGCAGTCGTTATCGATAATCTTTCAAAATTTGACACAATTTCTTCAAGTTCGGGTGGAATTTCTTCTCGATTTTCCTTTGGAGTATCAGTCATCAACCTCCAAATTTATAACACAAAATTCAAATGCATTAAAACCCACTTTATAACCCTTTCATAAATCGTGGAATCTTCTCACTTAAACAATAATCGTAATTTCCTTTTGATTTTCATTTAGTGACAGATTTCAATATTTATTAACACCCATCCTATAAAATTATCGCATCCACTTTCCATATTAAACCACATGCATCTTTTGGTGCGGTTATCATCGGATCTCTAAGCTAAATGCAAGGGCTGCCAGATTTAAATGACTTTTGGACATTCAACTTAAATATTTAAACCGAATTTATCAAAAATCGCATCCAAATCTCACCTTAATCTTTGCACAACTTAAAATGTGATTATTTTTGGATAAATGATCTTGATGTGTAGGTCGTCGGATCACCAAGTGTTGGACGGTAAAATTAATTCATTAATCCTTAGACTCTTTATGTGCTACGGCAACTTCATTCCTTCAACTTGCTATATTTGGCATTCCTGGGAATTTTTTCTTAATTTCGTGAAAGGAAAAACTAATGAATCAAGTGACTAACAGAATTTTGATTGTTGCCGGCAATAAAGGTTGAAGCGAAGGCTTATGGAGTTTCAATGCAGATAATTTAAGACATACTTTTAACGCTGAATAAAATCCAGATTATGATACATTCAATATAATATAACACATAGAGAATCAATTAACCCAAGCTCAAACTGGATTCAACCAAACTCAGTAATAAAAATGAACATCCGGAATTTGACAATTTTGCCTACATTTGCACAGGTACAGAGGAAATGAAATTTTCTTCTATTCAATTACCCTTCCATCAAATCCTCCTATTCTCGATACATTTCAACTTACATATAAATATATTGTTCATAATATCATTTCGATCCGATTCAAAGAATCGGATCTGTCCAATTTTAGATAAAATCCTATTTCTCGATATTCTCCCTAAAATTATCATCTAAAACTAAATACATCGAACTAATTACCAGCAATCCAAATCCCTAAGGAATAGTTCAAATCCTATCTACCAAAATAGTAAATTGTCAGCTAAAGGAACCCAATCCTTTGCTTGTAAACTTTTTTTGTATTTTTGGAATAAAAATGAAGTCCTTTTTCCCTCGAGCCTTATGCTCCTGCATCAGACTCCTGAGAACAAAATTCTTCATGGGCTCTTGTCCATGAGCTCCTCTAGAGAACTGTCCAACTTCTATAGCATGATATATGTCATCCAAGTAGCCTCTGCAACTGGTTGGTCTTTCCATTTGACCAAATACTCAAAATGCTCCCGTCCTCTTGTATTTTTAGACAATCTTTTGTCTAAAATATTCTCTGGCTACAATTTTTTTGCTGGGGGTAACTATTTTAACCAATCAATATCTTATTTTCTTTCAGTTGTATCTTCTGTGTCGCTGTCTTCATAACTGTACAAATTATAAACATTGAAAATTGGAGATATTCCAATGTTAGGGGGTAATTAAATTTCGTATGCATTTGCAGAAAATTTTCTAAATACTCTGCATGGCCCAATTTTCTTAAATTTCAACTTATTATATGCCCTTTTTGGAAATATTTCCTTCCTCAGGTGTGCTAGAACTAAATCTCCAACCTCAATTTTAACTTCCCTCTTCTTCAAATCTTCTCTGCTTTTGTACTTGATTTTGTTGTCTTGTAACTGTTGTTTTACCTGGTCATGTATTGCTTGAATTTCTGAAGAAAAATATTCTCCTTTAGCACTTTTCATCTCTGCTTTTCCCAAATTTCTTAGTTCATACACTCCTCTTGGGTGCATTCCATAAACTATATGGAATGGACTCTGTCCTGTACTCCTGTTAGGAGAGTCATTATAAGCATATTTAGCCTGTGACAATATCTAATCCCACTGTTTAGGATGTTCACCTACAAGGCTTCTCAAAATATTACCCAAGCTTCTCTTCACCACCTCAGTTTGTCCATCAGTCTGAGGGTGATAAGCTGAGCTGAAACTTAATTTAGTACTAAGATTTTTCCACAATTTCCTCCAAAAATTACCAAAAAATCTGGTGTCCCTATCAGAGACAATGATTTTAGGTAACCCATGCAACCTTACAATCTCTTTGAAAAAAAAATTAGCAACATGAGTAGCATCATTGGTTTTATAACATGGAATAAAATGTGTCATTTTAGAAAATCTGTCAACTACAACATAAATTGCACCATTCCCTCTTTTTGTTTTAGGTAAACCCAAAACAAAATCCATACGTACCATATCCCAAGGTCTATCTGGAATAGGTCATGGAATATACAAACCTGTGTTTTGACTCCTTCCTTTTGCATATTGACAAACTTTACAATTTCACACATACTTCTCCACTTCATATCTCATCTTTGGCCAAAAATAAAAATGACTCAGTTGTTCATAAGTATTTTATGCACCAAAATTTCCACCAAGTTCACCACTATGTTTCTCCTTAATTAAATTTTCTCTCATAGAACAATTTGGTATGCACAGTTGATTTCTTCTAAATAACAACCCTTCTTGCAAGAAAAAATCCTGCCACTTACTTCTGTCCAACAAAACAGGATTATTGCATGCTTCAAATGCCTCTTTAAAATCCAAATATGTTTTATACAATTCTTTAAGAAAATCAAAACCCAACACTTGAATTTGACTTTCTTGAACTAAAATGCTCTTTCTACTTAAGGCATCTACTACTTTGTTTGCTTCGCCAGTTATATGTTTCAATACAAAATTGAAACTTTGAAGATACTCTACCCATTTTGCATGTTTCTAATTTAATTTTGGCTGCTGCATAATATATTTCAATGCATGATTATCTGAATAAATCAAAAACTATTTAGACATCAAGCAATGTCTCCACTTCTTTAATGACTGCACAACTGCATAAAATTCTGTCATAAGAAGAATATTTCCTTCTCGTCTCATTCAGTTTTTCACTGAAAGAAGCTACAAGTCTATCTTCTTGACTTAACACAACTCCAATAGCTTCTCCACTGGCATTACATTTCACTTGAAAAGGTTTATTAAAACTAAGAAAAATTAAGTTAGGCTTTTCATAAGTATCTTTGTTTCAATAACTAATGACCATTACCAAAACGCATCTAAATGGTTGTTTGTCCGATCACAGCACAATAATAGGAGCATTGATCTTACTAAAATTCCTTATGAATTTTATATAAAAACTAAAGCAGACCAATAGTGTTTTTGCCCTTTATGTAAATAATTCAGGTGAAGGAAGCCATTCACTTCTACATTGCCTTTGTCTTCGTTCCGGATCCATTTTCAATCCATCAAAGAAAAACAACAAAGCTTCAAATATATCAATTCTTCTTCATGAATGAACACTTTTTTAAATTTATCAAAGGAATTTTCCAAAAACTCTTCCTTAAGACATAAATTCAGATTCTAGCAAATTTTTTTAGATTAATAAATTAATTCATATAATAAGAATATCACTAATAAATTCTTTCAGTACTTCATTCATAAGCCTCATAAATGTAATGGGAGAATTTGATAATCCAAACGGCATTACCATCCATTCATACAATCCTTCATTTGTTTTAAAAATTGTTTTCCATTCATCTCCTTCTCTTATCCTAATTTGATGATAGCCACTCTTTAAATCCAGTTTTGTAAAATATCTTGCCCCACTTAAACAATCCATCAAATCTTCTGTACTGAAAATATAGCCCACTTTGGCTTCATGGATTTCTTTCTGAGTCAGCAGCACATTCTCTAGCCTCCATATTTCGGCATCAACACTCATCAATAATCGGCATACATCTGTAAACTTTCATCAGCCACTAACAATGGTACCGTTTCCTGATTTCTTCATTTTTTGTGGGAGTCATCATGTATGCTGCTTTATTTGGAAAATTTGCTCCTGGAATCAAATCTATATGATGGCTGATCTTTCTAATAGGTGGTAATTTATCCGGCAAATCATCTACAATGATATCACAGTAATTTTCCAGCATCTCTTGAATTTCGATTGGTCAATCAAAAATTTTAGTGGAAGTAATTACTACCTTGGGTTTGCAAATTAATGCAAAGTTTACCTCATCATCTTCAATCTGCTACAGGTATTCTTTTCTACTAAGTAATAAAGCTTTCGGATCGGGTATTTTTAATGCATCTTCTTCTTTTATAGGCAACAATGTATGATTGACACCGTCTTTACAAAACTTGTATGTTTTATTTTTCCCATCATGCGTAGCTCCTCTATCATATTGCCAAGGTCTACCCAACAATATGTGACATACGTCCATAGGCATCACATCGCACATAAGTCTATCTTTGTAGCTACCCAACTGGAATTCCACTTCACACTGTTCATTCACTAACATTTGATGTCCTTTCTGAAGCCATGACACCTTGTAGGGTGTTGGATGTTTCTTTGTCTTAAATTTCAATTTCTCCACCACTTCTGTAGAGACTAAATTATCAGTGTTGCCACTATCAATTACCATTTGATAGCATTTTCCTTGAACTTTACACACAGTTCTAAATAAAATCTTTCTCTCTGTTGGTTCAACAACTTCCTTTATTGGTTTTAATAGAACTTTGTTGACTACCAAAGATTCTCCTTTCTCTGGTATTTTCTCCGCTTCTAGCACCTTTTCTGCTTCCTTTTCACTATGAACAACAATTACATTTCTCTAATTTGTCCCCACATTCTCTGGACATTCATAAGCTCTGTGTCCCAGCTTATTACATCTATAACATATTATTTATCTTCCTTTGCCTCTGCCTCCTCTTCCTCTGGAAAAACTCCTTCTGCCACTTGCATCACCTTCTATGGGTGTATGCTGACTTGAGCTGCTGCTAGCTCCTTCTCTAGGTGTTGTAGATCTTCCTCTACCACCTTGACTTCCTCTTCCTCAGAAAGTACCTCTACCTCTGGCAGATTGCTTCCTCATGAGTTTTTCTTCAACCCTCAAGGCCATCTGATAAGCCTCTTCCACTGTTTTAGGAGACATTGGACTTATCTCATATTGTATCTCCATTTTGAGACCATTTATATATCTGGCAATATTCTCTGTTGTATCTTGAATTTGTCTTGCTCTTATGCTCACTTTGTAAAATTCCTCTGTATATCCTTTTACTATTATTGACCTCTGTCTAAGATTCTGCATATGTATAAATAATGAAAGTTGATAATTACTTGGCAAAAACTTACCTCTCAACTTTTCCACCACCCTGTTCCAATTCTTTATTGGCTGCTTACCAAGTCTCCTTCTTTCTGCCTGCACTCCATCCCACCAAAGTGTTGCATGTCCTTACAATTTTGTGACAGCAAATTTCACTCTTTTTCCTTCTTCCATTTATTCATAATCAAAGAACTTATCCATGTTATTAATCCAATCTATCAATTCCTCTAGGTTTAAGCCTCCTGTAAAAACTGAAACTTCAAGTCTGGGTTTAGATGTGGATCCCAACACTGATTTAAAAAATCTCATTTTAGGAGTAAATTCTACAGGTTCTCCCTCTTCTGCAGATTCAACTTTAGGCTCACTGACATCTCCAGCATCTGCATCTCTTTTATTTCCCATTTCCACTGCTTCTAATCTAGCTTGCATCTGTTGCATAACTTCCAACACTTCAACATTTGCAACTGGTCTTCCTCTTCTTCAACCAGCACCACCTCCTCTTCCAACTCTGTAAGCCATGTTGGAATTATTTTCCTGATCTTTGAGATCTTGCTTAGTGTTTAACGGCTGCTCTGATACCACTAATGGTGGGCTGGTTGCAGGTTCTATTGATAAGCTTTCAAATGTAGAAACAATTTCTCCTAAATTAGGAGTTAAATCTATCAGACTCAACACCTTACCTTTATCGGTCATTCATATATTTCCTTACTTTTATTATTTACCAAGAATGCATAAAATTTTAGTCTCTGCAGCAATAGTGGAATCAAACATATCAATTAATCGCATTCTTTCACTTGATGAAGGATTTTAAACCATATCAAACCTGTTTCTATAAAACTATCGCATCTATTTTTTATGTTAAACCTCATGCATTTATAAATGCAAAAACCATCGAATCACCAAGCGAATGGACCGTTACAATTTCCGGATTTCAAAACTCTGCATAATAGAATTTCGGGTCCATTTTAAATGTTAAATCTCGTGCATCTTAACTTGTGATAGCCGTCGAATCGCAAATCGAACGGTTGTGATTTCTCTTATACTCCTTACGCACTACTGCTATCTGATTTCCTCATCTCCGCCAGATTTGATATTCTGATAAATTATTTCTTAATATTTCGAAAACAAACTGATAAATCGAATGATTAGCAGAGTTTGGTTGTTTTCGGTAATAAAACTATCTGAGAAGGTTTATGGGATTTCGATGTAGTGAAATCTCACACATGCTTTTATGCCAGAATACAAGCCCAGTTTATAATACGCTCAAATGTAATTTAACACACAGAAAAATCAATTAAACAGAGCTAGAACTGGAATCAAACAAACTCAGAAATATTTCGGAGGGAAATAAAACCTCCGGGATTTGACATTTATGAATTGATTACTCAGAGATACAAATAAATATCAATTTCTGTCATTCCATCCTTCTACAGCCAAAATCCTCTTTCACACTGTCTAAACTTACATAAATAGTGTTCATACAATTATTCAAATCCGATTCAAAAGATCGAATTTTTCCAATTTTGGATAAAATCCCTTTGCACGATATTCTCCCTAAAAATATCAACTAAAAACTAAATACATTGAACTAATTACAAAGTTGTTCAAATCCCTAAGGAATAGTTCAAATCCTATCTACCAAAATAGTAAATTGACAGCTAAAGGAACCCACTCCTCTACTTGTAAATTTTTTTTGTGCTTTTGGAATAAAATTGAAGTCTTTTATCTCGAAGCCTCATGCTCCTGCATTAGTTCCAATGGAGACCCAGTTGAGAAAAAGGTTAAATGGAAGTTAACTATCAGTTGTGATATTATCAGGTTGCCCAGATGCAGTTAAAACACCACAAGATGCCCATGATACTCAGTGTAGTTGAGAAAGGCTAAAAATCCTAAAGAATAGGGATTGCATTCATCAGGGATTGAGTGAGCAAGGAAGGCTGAAGACAGGCTGAGAATTGGCTAAGTGTTGGACCAATTTTGTCTGAATCAGTGTGAGACAATATGCAGAGTGCATGAGACTCTTGTGATAAGAGTGCATTGTAATGGTTTCATGATTTCTTGTGGAATATACATTATATGATAGAGGGGTTTTGAGCAATAAGCTTTCCCCAGGAAATTATCTGTGTTGTGGTTTGATTGATTCTTCTTAGCTTCATGTAATTGGTGATTGTGTTTTAATTTATGCAATTGATTTGGAGAAAAATTCAATATCTAGCTTTAGTACATTATTAGATCATATTGAATCCATAATATACATATTATTTGTATAATTTCTATAAAAAACAATATTAGTATATTTTTAAATTGAATTTTTAATATTAATAAAAAGAAAAAATGATCAGTAAATTTACATTATATTTAATATTATAAATCTATCTTCAAAGTAATAAAATAATTATAACATTAAATTTCATCTATTTAGCAAAATTGTATAAAAAAATATTATTTCTTTCATCTTTTATTAACGTCTCATTAAAAAAAAAATGTTTTAAATGAACATCTATCATATGGAAAGCATCGATTGAAGATTGAAAACTTTAAAGCTATATAGGAATAAATTGAGTTGATGAAGAAGGATTTCAATCTAGGACCTCTTACCAGAACAAGAAAGCAAATATTATTAGTTATTATGCCTTTTCAAACTATAAAATAATAATATATATTGAATGCCATAAAAAGAAATGTAAAGGTGATTTAAAAATATATATATTATAATTTGGTAATTTAGCAAAAATAAATTAAGTATCATAATTATAATTTTCAACCCAATAAAAACAATAATATTATATACCTTCAACATAATAAAAATAATAGTAATAAAATTAATTTCTCAAGTTTTTGGGTTTTTTTTTTAAATGAAGTGCAGGTTCAATTTTTTTGGGTTCATCACGATCAAATTTTGTCGGTTGAGCTAGCTAGACATGCGGCCCCTTGGATAGGCCTACCTAAAAGTCATTACGAAGGAAAAATTTGTACATTTAATATTGACAAAGCATCTACTGAAGATTGAAAACTCTAAAGCTACATAGGAATAAATTGAGTTGATGAAGAAGGATTTCAACATATGACTTCTTACAAGAAAATATATATTATTAATGGTTACGTCCTTTCGAACAATAGAATAATGACATAAGTTGAATAACATAAATGTAAAGATGGTTTAAAATATATATATATATATATATATATATATATATATATATATAATGGTTACGTCCTTTCGAACAATAGAATAATGACATAAGTTGAATAACATAAAAATAAATGTAAAGATGGTTTAAAAAAAAAAATTTATTAAAATTTGATAATTTAGTAAATTAGATTGTATATCATAATTATAATCTTCAATTTAATAAAAACAATTATGTTATATCTCTCTAATACCCAATTGGTGGAAGTCTCTAGGCGCAGTTTAATTCTCTTTGGGTCCATCATGATTACGCTGTTAGGAATTACGATTGTCGTTAGACCAAAACTCGTAGGTGTTAGTCAACGATCACTTTTCCAAAGATAAGGAGCCACGAGAGGCGATTAGTCTGTGTCGTGAAACACATAAGGAGCGTTGGTTTATCCAATGTTCAACAATCTCCATCGGGCGTGAGTCAAGTGTGTATTGAACTCGTGACCTACGTTCTGATACCACTTGTTGGGAATCACGATCGTCGTTAGACCAAAACCCGGAAGTGTTAGTCAACGATCACATTGTCAGAGATAAATATCCACGAGAGGCGATTAGTCCATATCGTGAAACACATGGGGAAGGTTGATTTATCCAATATCCAACACAGACTCCTTATATTGAAATAGCTAGACATACAACCCCTTCAGATGCATCTACCTAAAAATCATTAAGTAAGAAAAAATAAATAAAAATTTTATAATTTAATATAGAATTTCAATTTGAGCCACCCATTTTCTCCCAATTCTGGATTGGGTGGTGAAGCAATCCGAGAAGGCACAATGCAGTTTTATGTTGCAGATAGAAGCAACGTTGCAAAAGTATAGATGTTTATGTTGCAGATAGAAACAACATTATAATTAACATGGCTTTATTTGGCCAATATTGCAAATATAAAAATGAAGAATAGAGAAATCCACATTAGTAAATGCAAGAGTATGATATTTGTAAAGACATGATGTGCGAGCTGACCTCGTTCTTTGTAATTATTTAAGAGAGAATAGATGAACACGGGAAAAAATTATTTAGTTAGTGCTAGGGTTCCTGCTCATGTGGATTTGAAGGATCTCCTTTTGTGGTGCGTTTAAGTGATTATGTTGCCTTCCCTGCATGGAGATGATGCCAAGTGTTCGTGAAGATATGCACAGATGGTTACCCAAAAAGCCGAGGAGTCCACATCGATACGGTAGAGCAGATATTTTATTCATCCTTCAAATTAAAGCAACTTTATGGGGTTTTGTGTGATTAATCTCCACGAAAATCATGGTGGGCGGCCGGTGATGTGATAGAGGTTCCATAATAAATTTGTGACGCTCCACCACCACATGCCTGGACACTCGCAACAGCATGGCATGTTATTTTATTCAAAAAGTGAGCACTTGGTAGTTAATTGCTGTAGTCGATCATGTTTCTGTGGCTGTGTTTCAGTCTTGCAAGGAAAAAAAAGGATGGCGAGTTGCCCACCACCGACTCAATTGCCCTAATGTCTTGTAATTGTCCAGTCCCCCTCTCCCCTCTTTAACGACCTACAATGATTATGGACATAAATTCTTACAAAAAGATGGCGAGTTGCCCACCACCCACTCAATTGCCCTAATGTCTTGTAGTTGTCCTAATGTCTTGTAGTTGTCCAGTGCCCCTCCCCCCCTCTTTAACGACCTATAATGATTGTGGACATAAATTCTTACTCCACTGCTCTAGGGCATTGAGGAAATCACAAAGTGGAGATTTCTTAAGAGTAACGTCTAGGCTGCTATTTTTTATAATGACATGATATGACCTTGTGAGTGGTTGGTTTGTTACCTAATGTTCAGTGAAATTATGCATTTTTTTTATTTATTTATTTTATTTTATTTTATTTTTTTGTTTGTGTTGTTGTTAAGTTTTGACTTATGATATTTATAAAAATATTATATAAAATAGAAAGATTTTAAGGGAGTATATTAAGTTATAATTTTAAAATGTATAGTGAAATGAAATTAGTGTAATGTAGTAAAATTTTATGTTGTTTTTGTATAATTTTGATTCATAATTTTTATAAAAAAAATTACACATGATAAAATGGCAATATAATGAAGGTAATGAGAATAGTGATATCTTTGAATGTTTTTGGAGGATGATATTTTTTTTTCAAAGACATTGAGTTTAGGGTTAAATAATGTGTTAATGGGAAGTTAAGAATATTAAAGGCTACCATGTTGAAATTTTAAAATGAAAAAGTCTATCCTCATCCCTTACATATACCAACTCTTTAATTTATTAATAAAACAAAGCTTCTCTTTGAACACAAAGCCTCATTATACCTATTATTCTAAATTCTTATTTTTTAACTACTACACATTAGATTTAATTAAACTTTTCAAAATATAAAAATTTTGATTAAATTTAATTAATCTCTCCCACTTCAAAATATATATATATATATATATATATATATATATATATATATATATATATATATATATATAATTCATCTTAATTACAATTTGATTAAACATAAACTAACTTAAAACAATAATAATATCCACAAATATTATTTAAATAGCTCACTAATCAATTTCCCATTATTTCCTAGACTAGAGTGATTGTGGTTACAAATACTATAATGAGATGATTCATTATGTGTAATTTTAATTATTAATACTGTGTATATTTTCTTTTTGTCTTTACTTTATGGATTTCTTTTTATTTTATTTTTTTTATTTTTTAATATATTAAATTTGTCTTTTCAAATTATTTTTATTTTAGATGTATTAAATTTCAATATTATTTGTATTATTTTATAATTTTTTTTATTATAGTTATTTTTTTATTTTAATTTATTAATTTTATATTATATAATATATTATTTTCATGATTTATTTTTTTATTTTTTATATAAAAAGATAAATAATTATTAAATTGAATGATTATGATTAATTATATTAATTTATCTAATCTATTTAATTGTAAAAATGAATAATAATTATCATATATGATCTGGCTATCAATTAAATAAATATTATATATGTAGTTATTCTAATAAAATATGTGCTATATATATTTTTTTAATTGTATGTAAAAAATGTAATGGTTTGGTATTTGTCCAAGTCAAAAAGATAAAAATTCTCAATGTACAAGCATTTGAGATATTTTCAAATATGTAATGGTTTGGTATTTGTCCAAGTCAAAAAGATAAAAATTCTCAATGTACAAGCATTTGAGATATTTTCAAATATGAAAGTGCATTGAGAAGTATGTGAAATATTTTTCAATATGAAAATGCATTTAAAATGACTAAATTAAATGAGGATAATGACTTTAAAATGACTAAGTTAAAATGAGGATGATGACATTAAAATGACTAAGTTAAATGAGGATAATAACACAACAAAGGTGACAAAACATAAGAGAGTTCAGATAGATGTTGAAATTAAAGAATGATGGTACAATAAAGGTGGAAAAATAACATGAGAGAGGTCAAATTAAAGCATAATAAAAAAATGTATATCAGAAATAGAATGAGTAGATGTGATAAAGACAATGTATTTTAGGATATTAAAAGGCCATGACGATAAAGGTAAAGTATTATGGATGGGTTTAAAGGGTTTTAAATCAATTTAAAAACTAATTTGAATGAGAAAAAATGTAGAAGGAAGATGAAGAATTTGGATATAATAGATAATTAATAAGTAAATTTAATAAAAATTAATGTTATTATTTAACTTGAGTTAACCAATTTTAAGTGATAGGCACATTTTTTAATTATGTATATTTGTTTTATATTTTGAGTATTAAAAATGAGCAGACATATTCACTTAAAACTATGAATATGTTTTCCATATTATTTAAAAAATTATTATCCATTTCAACTCTTAATGAGCTTATATTATAGTCAATATAGTGTGAAAAGTTAAATTTGTGAAGTTCAAAACTGAATTTGAATTGGGAAAATTATGCCCTTAAATAATTATTATCCATGCTACTTGAAATAAAGGAGATGGTTGATATTATGCACTTCATTTCACTAGTTCCAATGTCACCTCTTCACCCCTCTGAACATCCCTTGATGCCATAAAATCTAAGTGGACCATTCAAATTTATGAGAAATTGACATTAGTGAATCCCACCTCTTAACCTATGTGAGCATCATTTAATGCTTTAAAAAACAAACCAACTATTTGTGTTCATGTGAATCAACCATCAATGATCAATCATAATCAAAGGAGATGTGTGAGACTATATTATCAATTATTGATTGTAATTAAAATAAGGGAGTTTGGTAAGACTATGCAATTAATTTTGATTGTTCAATGTCACCTCTTCACCTATTTGAGGATTAGTTAATGCCATAAATGCTAAGCAGACTATTCAAACTCTTAATAAATTGGTGTAAATGAACAACACTCATCAAAACGAATGAATTCATATAACATTATCTGATCCATTTAGGTGGTTTTATTCTTACCTCTTATTTTGTACTATCATCACCTAATGTCATAAATAATCAACATACTACTCAAACTATGTGAAATTGATCATGAGAAAATGACCATGGTTGAAACAAAGGAGGTGATTGACACTATGAGATTCATTTCATCTATTTCAAGCATGCCTCTTTACCTTTTTAAGCATCACCTAATGGTAGTCAAAGTATTCAAACATATGAGAAAGTGGTCAAAAGTATATGAACCTCATCAGAAAAAAGAACATGGTTGGTTGACATTATGAGATTCATTCAGTTGGTTTTAATATTGCCCCTTCACCTATTCAAGCATCAACTAATGACATAAATGGTAACTGAACTATTCAAAGTGATGAAAAATTGATCATCAATCAATAGTCCTTATTGAACAAAGGAGATGAATTTTATTATGTGATTCATTATGTTGGTTTCCATCCCACATTTTCACTTGTTCAAGCCTCACCCAAATAAATTGTAAGTGAATTATTCAAAGTGATGAGAAATTGATTATTAGTGAATAAACTCATTAACAAAAAAGAGAGAATTGACAATATGTGATTTATTTCTTTGTTCTCAATCTTACCTCTTCACCAATTAAATTATCACTACATGCCATATATGAAAAGTGAACCAATCAAACTCATTAGAATTAGTCATCAAATAAACCTTATCAAAAGAAAGGAAATGGTCCTTATCAAAACAAAAGAAATGATTAATGTAGTATAACTGATTTTACTAATTTCTTATTTATATCTTTAACTCTTTAAGCATTATTTCAAATAATAAATAAATTAAAAACTAATTATTAATAAACCAGAGATAATTAACAGTCAAATATTTACATTAATTTCAAAATGACTCATTTATATTTTTTTAACCTATAAATGTTAAATTAAAAAATGATTTTCAATAACACCTTTATAGAAAATGAAGTACCAAAACACTAACCTATTCAATTCACACAAACAACAAACAATAACGTTAACTTCTTGTACCAAGTAAACTATGCAACAAGAAAAGAAAAAATAGATTTTAAAGAAAAAAGGACAGAAAGTGCCAATATGGTGAATCTAGACGAAAGCTTACATTAAATTCTTCTGCCATCCCACTTATTGATGTAACATGAGTAACAACATCTATCATGCAAAGCGTACACGTATACAACATTATAGAATTGGTATTATTCTCCCCAAGATACGTATAGGTAGACGACAAATAAATTAAATAGCAAAGCCAAAAGAGGCCAATTATTACGTAGAAGCATTGCCTACGTGTATCATGTTGCCCGCCCCCGTGTAGGGAAAGCACCTAATGCTACGATACAAGCATCTAATGCTGAAACGGCCTCCGCAATTCACAAGGGCCAAAACAATGTTCCGCGTCGGTAACAACGATTTAAAAAACAATAATTACTCTTTTACGTCGTTTTACGCCGCCTCGTCTATGCGGAAGTAGCGGCGCTCTTTCGCCCCCCCCCGTTCTGTTCCGCTCGCGGGCCCCCAAGCCGCGTAACCTGCGCAGTTGCCGTTGGTATTCCCATCCATCATTTTTACCGCGTGGAATTTGGTTTGCATTTGCACAGTCGTGTTCTTCGGATTCCATTCCCCCAAAACCGCCCACGTGCCACCACGACGGACAAAGGTTCTCTGGATTGCCTGGACATTGCCGGGAAATACTTGGACGTTTGACTCTGTGCTCACCACAATTCAACGGAATTTCTCACAGGCTGCCACGTGAGCAACGTCCACAGGGGATTTCCCTCCAATAAATAGGCCGCCTTGCCCTTGCTCCCGCCATCGACCACTTGCTTCTCTTCCTCCTCCAAAATCCTCTTCTGCTTCACTCCAATTTCTTCTGCTACTTCAAGAATTCAAGAATTCAAGGATTTCTCTCTGGTTTGCAAGAAAGAATTCAAGAATTTCTCTCTGGTTTGCAAGAAAGACTGGCCTTGTTTATGAAAAGATGAGTTGCTCAGGAAGACTGTTTTTAGACATCCACACCGTCGGCACTCTACGAGGATCGAACTCGCGACCTCGGCCGCGGCTTCATTCTTCTGCTAAATGTAAAAATTCCACTCAGCTTTCTCGAGTAGATGTAAAGTCGCATTTTGCTACAATCCCTGAGCGGCCCAAGATGATCGACAGCTGTAGGCCTCGGCCAGCGGAGCCGACATTCTCGTTGGATCTTTCTGTCGCCTCGCCTGGCCAATTACAAGCCAGCGAGCCGGAGCCGAAGCCAAGGTCTATTAGGCCCGAGGATTTTCCGGGAAATGGTCTGGCACACAAAAAGGGCAGCAGTGACTGGAATCCGATCCAGAGACTCGCCGCCGCGGCACTGGACGCGGTGGAGAACTCTTTCATCGCCAGCATGGAGAAAAAAATCCCGCTGCCAAAGAGTGCGGATCCGGAAATTCAAATCAGCGGCAACTTTGCCCCCGTCGCAGAGTGCCCTGTGCAGCACGAATTGGAGGTCGTCGGGGAGATTCCCGATTGCCTGGAGGGTGTGTATGTCCGGAACGGCGCAAATCCGCTGTTCAAGCCCGTCGGCGGGCACCACCTGTTCGACGGGGACGGCATGATTCATGCTGTGAAGCTCAAGCAAGGCATCGCCAGCTACTGCAGCAGGTTCACCCGGACGCACCGCCTGAGCCAGGAGCAAAAGATCGGGCGCGCCGTGTATCCAAAGGCCATCGGAGAGCTCCATGGCCACTCCGGGATCGCGCGTCTCGGGCTGTACGTTGCAAGAGGCCTCTTCGGGCTCGTGGACATGTGGAACGGTATGGGCGTGGCGAATGCGGGGCTCATTTTCTTTAACGGCCGGCTGCTAGCAATGTCGGAAGACGACTTGCCCTACGCAGTTCGAGTGACGGAGTCCGGCGACTTGGACACTGTCGGGCGCTACGATTTCGAGAAGCAGCTAAAGTCGTCCATGATAGCACACCCGAAGATCGATCCCGAGACCAAGGAGTTCTTTGCTCTGAGCTACGATATCATCAAGAAGCCATTTCTCAAGTACTTCATGGTCCGCCCCGATGGAACCAAAAGCTCCGATGTCACAATTTCGCTGAAAGAACCTACAATGACGCATGATTTCGCCATCACAAAGAATTATGTCGTCGTTCCTGATCAGCAAGTTGTTTTCCGGCTCCAAGAAATGATCAGAGGCGGTTCTCCCGTTATTCACGACAAAGAAAAGGTCCCGCGCTTCGGGCTTCTGCCCAAATATGCTTCAGACGAGAGTGAGCTGAAATGGATTGAGGTCCCGGACTGCTTCTGCTTCCATCTCTGGAACGCCTGGGAAGAAGGAGAAGACGAGGTTGTCGTCATCGGCTCCTGTATGACCCCGCCGGACGCCATTTTCAACGAATCTGACAACGCACTGCGGAGTGTTCTGTCGGAAATTCGGCTCAATCTCAAGACCGGCTCGTCCACCAGACGCGAGATCATGCCGATGAATCTCGAGGCCGGGCAAGTAAACCGAAATCTTCTTGGCCGGAAAACAAGATACGCTTATTTAGCCATCGCGGAGCCCTGGCCTAAGGTTTCCGGAATCGCGAAAGTCGATTTGCACTCGACGGGGACCCTGGAAGACCGCGTCGCCGGGAAAATCATGTACAGTCCCGGTTGTTACGGAGGCGAGCCGTTCTTTGTGCCCCGCTCGTCGGATCCCACGGCGCCGGAAGACGATGGCTACATCCTCACATTCATGCACAACGAGGAGACCTTGAAGTCGGAGCTGCTTATTTTGGACGCCAGATCTCCGACCCTGGAACCCGTGGCAACGGTAAAGCTGCCGTCGAGAGTCCCATACGGATTCCACGGCACATTCATCACTTCTGAAGAGCTTGCCAAGCAGGTGCCGTGAAGACGCGCTGTCTTCCGCCCTTCTTGGTTTCTTGATTACCCTACAACACCTGTGCTTCTGTACTTTCTTGATTTTCTTGATTCTCTTAATTACCCTACAACACCTGGTTCTGCAGGTTCCCGGCCTTCACACTGTGTTCCAGTGAGGCCTGAGGAGGATAAATACTATTTAGTATATAGTAGCAGAACCCATGATCTCAATTTTAAGTCCCATTTTTTTTTTTCTTTTCTGGTGTAAATTTGAATGAGATATCAGAGGGATGCCGAGGAGTATCCCCGGGTCTCATTCATTTAAGTTCGTATTTTCTTTCGCCTGTACAGTATATACACAATTTTAGGAGTCCAGCTTGAAGCTTTATGTCATCTGTTCGAGCTCAGCTGGCTTCTTTCGATTCTTTCCTATGAGAATTTCTAGCCCGGATTACTGTATTTCCATGTATCATGTAAATATATCGCCATTGTTCCGTGTTTCTGTAATCAGAGAATCTTTGATTATGTGGTGTGTCTGGATTCTGGATGTCTGAACATATTCTTCATTTTCTGTAAATTTGAATGGCAATGAGATTTTATTTTCTGCTACTTCGAAGGAAGTAGATTAAATATGTGATTTTGGTTCATGATAATCAGTCTGGTATCTGTACCGTCACAAGCCGAACACATACTGATTCTGCTCATAGAGCTATAGTAGCAGATGAGAGGACCACACGTTTGAGGGGTCCCTGTAGTCAGGTGAGCGTGAGTCAGTTGGGGTTTCATATGGCATCCTTTATCTCGACGTAATTTTGACTACGTGCACCCCGAATGCATGATGGAGCCGATTCACTCAAATCGTTTGTGTATATATTTCGGAACAGTGAAAAATAGTGTATATATATTTCGGAATAGTGAAAAATAATGGAAAGATGTATGTATCAAATTGAGGAACATACCAAATTTTGCAAGTATGATTCATATATCTTTCATAGGAACTTTGAATGAAATAATTGCACTTCAAAAAATTATAATGTTTATCCTCAAAACAATATATATACATCAATTTAATATAATATATTATATAAATTGTTCAGCGATATATATCGATCTAATATAATAGATTATATATGAAAAAGTGAGGAGTTAATAAAAACTTTAGCTTGATTGGATGCGGTATGTATTTGAGGGATTAGGAGAAATGTTTTTTTCATTTGAATATAACATTTTGAAGTTATAATTAATATATTTTTCATAATATTATGTAAATTTAATATAATATATTATATAAATTGTACAGCGATATATCGATGTAATATAATACATTATATATTAAAAAGTGAGGAGTTAATAAAAACATTGGCTTGATTGGATGCAGTTATGTATTTAAGGGATTAGGAGAAAAAAAAAATTCATTTGAATTCCATTTTTCTATATAACGTTTTGAAGTTATAATTAATATATTTTTTATAATACTTTGTTATAATAAATATATGTATATAATATTAACTCAATACTAGTTATTAAAAATTTTAAATTTTAATTAAAATAATATTTATATTTTTGAAATATTTAAAAATTAAGAATATTTGTACATATTAATTAAAAAGTATTAACTCAATAATAATTATTATAAATTATAAATTTTAATTAAAATAATATTTATATTTTGAAATATTTAAAAATTAAGAATATTTATATATATTAATTGAGAAGAATAGAACTATATATATAATATATTTACAAAAATATGTTATAAAAATATGAATGCATATTTCACTTTTAAAATTAAAAGATTATTAAACAATACAAATATACATTGCACTTTTAAAATCAAAATTATATAATTGTTGTATATATATTTAAAAAAAAAAATTGTTTATTTAAAAAAAAAAGGAATGGAAAGCATATTATTAGAGAATTATTTTTCATTTTAATTTAAAATATTTGAAGTATTGAGAGATTTACATTTTAGTTGTTCTATTATTTTTTTCAATATTTAATAATTTTAAAGTTAAAATAAATATATATTATAAATTATGAGAGTAAAAAAAATCCTTTAAAAGAAAATTTTAAAATCTCTAATAAACACAATTATTTGGCATAACTTAAAATAAATCTCTTACCTTAATCATACTTCTTTTTACTAAATTATTTGTCTTTAAAATCATTAGAATCTTTACCATCAATTTTCTTAAAATCTTTTATTAAAATATTTGTGAGAAAAATATTAGAATCTTTTATTTGTCTCTAGGATCAGTTCATTTTTCTTTATACGTATATTAGGATCTGTAAGATTATTTTATTTTTCTCTATGCATATATAAATATATGAGAGAAAAATATCAAGTTCTCAAAATGATTCACTATAAGAAAAACACTATGAAAATCTTTGATCCACCTTCTTCTGTTCAAAGTTTCACAATGATGAAATTTGATTACTTTTTTATATCTTCATTATTTTGATTATTTTTTTATATGTTTAAAATTCATGTGTTCCATGTTCAATGATAACATAATGATTAACTTAAATGTGCATACAAAGTTTATATATATATATATATATATATATATATATATATATATATATATATATATAATTTGGTAGTACCTCCCTATTAATTCATCTAATTAAAATAGCAGGTTCAATGGGAGTAGGGTCCTTGACACTTGACCCTGGCATGTCAACATGGTTCACGCTCTGAAGCTTTCATTACATTCGATCAAGGTGTTCAACGTTATGATATATAGTAATAGTAGACACCCTCATATATGTAGTAGTGTGACTTGACACTTAATTTATACTCAAATTTTTTGTGTTTTATTGGACTTATCTTCAAATTAATAAAAAAAAAAATTAATCACGTTAAAACTAAATCTTAGTCCATCATAAAATTTTCTTTATATTTCACAATTGAGTTTTATATATATATATATATATATATATATATATATATATATATATAAAATTTTATTTACTTATATATCATTTCACTATTAATCAAACTTCTTTAAATTAAAAAAATGTGTCTTTCTAAAAAAATATAAAGTAAATTTTATTAAATTTATATATTTATCCATAATTTCACATGCTACCTAATAATTTTGGTTTTTTGTTTGGCAAAATTAGATAAGTATATTTTTATTATCAACAATATATTTTTTTTTTTGGAAATATAATTAACTTCCAATACATATGAATATTATTAATAAATAATATTTACAAAAGTGAAATATACTTATACATTACTTCATTATTAATAAACTTTAAATTAAAAAATAATTATCTTTTATAAATAAATAAAAAACTTTATTAAATTTATATATGTAATTATAATAAGTAACATTTATTTATAAGAATAAACGATAAATTCATTATTTAAATCTAAAGATCAAACTTCAAAATTTGCATATATTTATAATTAATTTTTTTAATTATAATATTATAAAATAAATAATATTTTGAAAATTTCCATATATATTTATAATTTAAATTATTTTTTTAACAAATATATAATATTTTGAATAAAATCTTACATATAGTTTCTCCATTCGAAAATTCTTGCCGACAATTTATTTATGCCTTCAAATTCAAATTAAGTGTTTTAATTTAATAACGAGAAAAATAGATAAATTTAAGAAGGGACAAAAACGTGTATGGTTTTTTTGTTATGTGAACAAAGGAAAAAATAAAGACTAAGTACATGTGCTGGTTACCCTCGTTTATATATAAATATGTAAAATAACAAGACCTTAATAAAATATAATAAAATTTAAAAGATCTCAAATTGGTAAAAGTGTCAATTTTTAAATAAAATAAAAATATCAAATAAATAAGTTTTTGTTCTTACTTTTATAAATATATATATTTTATATAGTTGTATTAATTTATTAAGAAAAAAATTAATTTTTTAATTTTATTTTAATATATTATAATAACAATAATTAAATCTAAACCTTACGCAACTTCCAATATATAACCTTCACTTTTTCTTTTAAAAAGAATAAAGATTGGAACTTGACCCCTTTTTTCCTTCAACCTAATTCTTCTAGAAAGTCCTTCCTCTATATATATAGATCCGTATATGCGATACGAGTACCTAACTTTAGATCCGTATATGGGATACGAGTACCTAACTTTGGAGCTTATGATTTAATAATTATTTAATAATTGGAAAACATAAAATAACAATCTCCTTTAATGGTCGTCATAATTTAAGACATTATCATTAATGGGCCAATGAGGTGGTCATTTTTATTGATAAAGATAAGGATATCCAAGTAGGAATCCTACTCTCTGTTTTAACTCTACTTATTTAATATGACTCCTATTGCATGGTTTATTGCGTATGGGATTAAACTATAAATTTTAAAAAATTGTTCCAAAGTATGGAACATGACGAGGGAGATGATGCGTATATAGAGTGTGCAAACCCTTTTAAAATATGAATATACTCATTTTAGTCTAATTCTCTTAAATGCAATATTATATACATCTATATAGGAGTTAATGAGACGTTATATATATATATATAATCCGTGAGGGGACACTCATTGGTATAAGGATTAAGATTTTAAAATTATAAAATTTATAATATGGAAAAAAAAATCAGATTATGTATATATATAAATAGATAGAGTAAAGGAAGGAAAGGTTGAGAAAGTATAGTATATTAATTTTACAATCAATGAAGGGAGAATCATTATTTCTATAAAATAAGTTGGGATAAGTGTACAAGTTTATTTTAGTACTATGTTAAAGATCACTTGGAATTGGAATTTTATTGTTGATTTACAATGTCAAATGAAGTTAAAGAAAGGGACATTTTTAATGTAGATTAAGAATGGGACATTTCTATGACAATGTGTGTTCTTTGCTTATAAGTAGTTAGGTACAAATTACTCGTTGAGGATGGCAACAATAAAGATTTTGGGGGTGCTTTTGTTGCTATGCCTATGTGGTAGTGCATTATGTCGTTTGCCCTCTTTTTCAATCACCCAGTCTCTCAAAGACATTGTTCAGAATAAAACTTCTTCCCCTTCAACCACCTCCATGAGAACTTTCATTATGTATTATGAAAATTAAACCTAATTTTACTACTACATGTGCCATAGATTAATGAAGTCATTCATATTTACTCATATTGTGGTTATATTTACATATGTAACAAGTCGTGAGCATCAACCTCTACTCTTAACAAATGGATTAAATCCACATGAACCATTGCATTCTCAGTCTATCTTTGGTCCAAAACTTTGTTTCTTATGTATTTTGAAATTAATGATGATTACCACAAGGCCTTAAAAGAGGGCCTTAAGATTTGGGGTAAGTTGGCCTCATTCTTAGATCTTGTTTTTTAGATTTTAATCTAGCAACCATGCATATTATTACAACCTTTGTGCAGATAGTAAACTTGCTTATTCTACCTCTTTATTTGTGGATTCCTCTAGTGTAAGAACAAATTAAGAATGCTTTGAGACAAGTTTTAAAGTCTCGTACAGATAAGAACTTCAAGGGCATTGTTATCAAATGTCAATGTTTATGTAGAATTTGATTTGAGTGTGGAGTAGGTCATTTTAAAGTGGAATGACTCTCATGGGGTTTAGGGTCTACATTATGTAATTACAACATTTGGGTGTATAATATGTCAAGCGACATACCATTTGAAGCATGTATATCCCAAGGCTAAGATATCTCATGGGAAAAATGACATGCTACTAAATATTAAAGTTGGAATCAAACTCCTTAAGCATTTTCACAAAAGAAATTCAATTGCTATGAACCAACCCATTGATAAGATTCATTGTTGAGCCTCATTTTAAAGCTAGAGATGGTCCCTCGACTAAGTTGATGCAACCCAAATGAAGCTCCTACATGTAGATTATCTAATAGGTAACCCTTTAGGGGGATTGTATGTTGATTGTATTTGATGCATGATCTAAATAATATTGATCTACAATATGCAATAATGCTATCAACCATTTTTGTGGAATTTTGATAATCTCCCTAGATCCTCTTTAATCATTCCTCATTTCATGAAGTGTAAAAATTCTCACCCACACAACAAAAAAATGAATTTTTCTATTTCAAAAACCCTAAAAAATAGATGTAACTTCTCTCATAGCCTATCTATATGTAGGATTCTTACATGTCGACATGAAAGAAATTATCATTAACTATTCTAATTCAATCAATGTGGTCAAATAGTCATGGACCTAGACATAATTATTAGAAGAAGGCTAAACATTTAAGATTTTGAAGTTTTTTTATTTGTTATCCTCTCAATCCAACTATAATTTTTTTGTTGAAATAGTAGTTTTACATTGTTGAAATTATTGTTTCTAATACATACACGAATTTACCCATGGCGTGTAGACCAGTTGGTTTGAGTGGGGTTTAGTGCCCACTAGGTCTTAGGTTCAAACTTCATGGGGATGGTGTTGAAAAAATGAAGCCAGAAATTCTCAATTGGATTTTTCCTTGATTAAATTGAGAAAATTCAAATTTCCACATCAACAGACAACTTGGATGATGTTAACTTGAGTGACATGGCTTGTGTCACCCAGTTTACCATTAAATTTGAGTTGGAGGAGTTCGAATTTAGTTTAGCATGTGTAATTTCTAATTTGTAGCATTCAAGGTTAGTTATCTAAGGTTGTTTTCAGTTAAAATAGTTCCAACCATTGGAAGAACTAGTAGAGGGTCAAGTTGTGCAGTGGGACTTCAGTCAAACTCAATGATCATTTAGTTAACTGATCAATCAACCCAAAATAGCTAGTGCATGTAGAGAATTCGAGTTACCCAGTTGAGATGGAGATTCCAATGCGGTGTAACATCAATTGTAGACTAGCTCTGAGTCTACAAGTGCTGCATGCAGTCAGATAATCAACCTAAAGGAATTGTACAATCCATAGGAGAAAAATTCCTAAAAAGCAGGGGCTAATTCCTCAAGGAACGACACAAGGAAATAGGAGCTCAAACCAAGGAAGAAATTGACTAAGTCTGGGTTAGAGGCCTTTAATGACCAGTGAGATAGGTTGAGCACTTGCAGGGTGAGCTCAGTTGAGAAAAGAAACTGTAATCCATCTCTATTTAATATGATTAATGCAAGAGGCATTGGGGTTTTTAACATATTGATTTTCCGAGATAAAAATACTTGTTGAATGTGTGTGATGTCCTATTGCATGTCTGAAATTTTTGTCCTAAATTGTGAAATAATTTCTGTAGAATAGTAGAGTAAGTTCGTGTCTTGTTATTTTAGTTAAAAATTCAAGAGAAATTGAAAATCTACACCCTAATTTCTACATGGTATCAGGGTTGGATTCATAGTAGAGCATAAATTCGAAGTTGTTTCTCAGAGGTTCAAATTTGGAGATCAATGTTGCAGGTTTTCTTCAGAACTGAGAAGATGGATTTCAATGGACTAAGGCTAGTGTATGCCTTGGAAGGCGCCTCTAATTTTGTTACATGGAAGGATCGCATAGAGGCGATATTGGATGATAATGGATTGCTAGAATACATAAAGTTAGATGTTGCAAAACGATAAGTATCTGATGCCTAGAACCTTGCTCAATGGAAGGAATATGTAGCAAAAGTGAGTAGAATCATATTGGAGGGAGTACGAGATCATATTGTCTCAAATATCCATGAAAAGGAAACTTTGTTTATGATGTGGAGAGCACTGACAAAATAGTTGAAGAACAATAGTGACCATAGGAAGTTTATGCTCAAGGATAAAATTCAAAGTATCAAGATGCAGAAGAATGACATAATTTCACAGTATTTGATCAGGTTCACATAGTGTCGTGATGAACTTGGCGGGGTCAATTTTAATGTCCCTAAAGAAGACTTGGTAATCCTAGCCCTTCTGGGCCTTCCCAAGAGTTGGCACAACTATCAAGATTTGGTGAATGGGAGGGAGAAACTACTGAATTGGGAGTGCTTATGGTTTGATTTGGTACAAGAGGAAATAAGGTGGAATACCAAAGATGGGACTTCATCTAAGAGTAAGGATTAAGAAAAAATTGCATTGGATAGAAAGTCAAATAAGGGAAAAGGTAAGAAATCCCAATCCAAACCAAAATCCGATTAAGGGGGCAAGAAGTAATATTTTTCACAAATCAAATGCTTCCATGGTCATGGATTTGGGCACTATGCCATGAAGTGTCCACAAAAGAAGGCAAGCAAGAAGACCTTGGGAGGAGCAGCAGGTGAAGCTTTGGCTTCACAATTCAAGCTTGACTTTACCCTCATTGCATGCGTGGCTAGTACAGTGATGGGGAGTGTGTGGTACTTGGACTCAGGTACCTCATGCCGCATGACGGGGAATAGATATTTTTCCAGTGACTTGGAGGAGAAATATTTGCATATGCACATTGAGATGGGGGACGACGAAAGGTATAGCACGACCGAGGTTGGTACAATCACCTTTCAGAGGGATTTGGGCTCCCACCTCAGGCTCAAGGATTTCATGTTCGTTCCAAACCTAAGGAAAAATATTGTCTTTATTGCAATTTTGGAAGACTATGGGTATGATGTTAAGTCCCTATATTAATAGTGTAGTCCCTTATTATGTTAGTGTAGCCCCCCTTATTGTTATTTTTGTACCCTTGTAACCCCCATATTGTTATAATTGTGCCCTTACATTATTATTGTTAGGTTGGCTAGGATTACATTGTGGCCCACTAGGATTACATTATGGCCCCATGGACTCCTATATATAGAAAGGAGGTTCTGTAAATTGTATCATCCAATAATTGTTCATTTATCTAATGTATTGGAGGTTTCCCCTTGAAGTGGCTTATTTCTAAGGTGTTGATATCTTTCTTCTATTTTTGAGTTGGTTTCACAACATTTTGTATCGTAGCTTTGAGATTCTAGGGTTTCGCTGGTCCAAATAGGTCATCGTGGAATTTTCGCTATAAATGTTTTTCTATGAAGGTTTAGAATCTGAAATTTTTATAGTGCGAAGCCAAAATCCTGAGGAACATTGTCACAAAATTGTAGAGCTTTGTTCACAATATTTTTGGAGATATGATTTGTGCAAGTTAGGTCATTTTGCAGGCTCCTAAATTTAACCTAAACAGGTCATCGTGGTATTTTCGTAATAATTTTTTTGCTACGAAGGTTTAGAAGCTGAAATTTTTAGAGTGCGAAGCCGCAATCCTGAGGAACATCATCACAAAATTTCAGATATTGTTTCTTAATATTTTTGGAGATATGATCTGTGGAAGTTAGGGATTTTTGAGGCTTCTGAATTTCATCTCAAAGAGGTGATCGTGGGAAAATCTTCATAGCTATCTCTCTGAGCATCGGATTGGAATGATATAAAAATTGGCCGCAAGTACACTGACTGTAGTTTTAGTTCTATCAATTTCAGAGCCAAAGGAGGAAACAGTGACACGTGGCAAGTCGTACTGTTCGCTCTATCAACTATTTCACTAGGTCATCGTAGAGATTGAGCACAACTTGTTCTCAAGAATCCAAATTAGTTAGAACCGTGCAATAGAAATAAAATTTGAATAGCCTCAAGGTAAAATTCTCGCTATTGGAAGATCCTAAATAACAGAGATAATCCAATTTCAATATCGAGCTCTTCAAAAGCAAGAAAAAGGTGTGTAGTTTGTTTTCCAAATTACATAAATCTTGTTTGAAAAATTAGTTTGAAGTGATTCCAAGGGCCTATTAAGCATATATTTCAGTATTGGGTTCTGAAATGCCTCCTAAAAATAATTCCATACCCATTAATCCCTCAAAAATCTATACTATGACGCATGAAGAGGAAGAGTTGCAGTATGAGATATCAAAATTACGGTACCAAGTGCAACAAGTTTCGATCTTACGAAGAGAAATTGAAGATGAAATAGATGGTTTAAAAGCAGAAATGAAGGCTAAGTTGGATGGTTTGAAGGATCAAATAATAGCAAATATGGATGATAAATTAGTGGAAGATCACATCGAGCATCAACAACAAGTTCTCCAACTCTCAAAGGATAACCCAACTTTGGTGCAGAATCTAATGAAACAACAAGAATATCAACATCACATCGAAAGAAGTTCTGAAGCAGTCACAGAAACAATAAATCGACAAGTACGATCAATTTCAGAGTATCTCAGCAAGTGGAAGAACTTTCCTGTAGAAGATTCCACATGGGAGGATGAGAATTTTATACATAAGCATCAAGAAATAATCAAGCGTTGAGGACAACACTTGTTTGAAGGAGAGGGGCATGTTAAGTCCCTATATTAATAGTGTAGTCCCTTATTATGTTAGTGTAGCCCCCCTTATTGTTATTGTTGTACCCCTGTAACCCCCATATTGTTATAATTGTGCCCTTACATTATTATTGTTAGGTCGGCTAAGATTACATTGTGGCCCCACTAGGATTATATTGTGGTCCCATGGACTCCTATATATAGAAGGAGGTTTTGGTCATTTGTATCATCCAAGAATTTTTCATTTATCTAATGTATTGGAGGTTTCCCCCTCGAAGTGGCTTATTTCTAAGGCATTGATATCTCTTTTCTTCTATTTTTGGAGCTGGTTTCACAACATATGATGTGATCTTTAAAAGAGGAAAGGCATTCTTGAGATACATAGCCACGGGACAGGTAAAGCAGATCGAGGTTTGGGTGAAGAACCTGTACAAGCTAGATGTGGAGGATTGTGCTACATTGAGCACAAAAGAAAAGAAGGTGCGGAGTCACAATGTCAGTGAGCTTTTGCATAGAAGACTTGGCCACTTGCATAATGGAGATTTGAAGATCATGCAACATATAACCACATGTATTCCCAAAGGAGCACTTGTGAAACATGATGTATGCAAAGGATTTACTTTGGGGAAGTACACAAAATCCACTTTCCATGATCGGGACAACAAGGCATGCGCATTCCTAGAAAGGATCCACTATGATGTATGTGGACCCTTATCGAAAGCCTCCACTTCTAGGAACATATATTTTGTCATCTTTATAGATGAATACTCCCGAAAGTGTTGGATATTATTCATGCGAAAGAAGGAGGAGACTTTCTCCAAGTTCGTTGAGTTCAAGGAATTGGTGGAGAAAGAAACATGCAAGAAGGTGAAGACTCTCAGGAGAAATAATGGAGGTGAGTATGTGTCGAATGAGTTTAAAAATTTCTTTGAAAAAGAAAGAATTCGATGAGATTTAACAAAACCCCACAACCCACAACATAATGTAGTGGTTGAGAGGAAGAACTGTATCATTATGGGAGCAACAAGGACGATGTTTCATGACCAAGGCCTACCTCTGCACTTGTGGGCTGAAGCATTCAACACAACAGTCTATTTTCAGAACCGAAGTCCTCAGCAGATTATGGGCATGATTACACCAGAGGAGTCTTTCTCAAGGAGAAATCCAAATGTGTCACACTTAAGGATCTTTGGAGCCTTTGTCTACTTCCATGTCTCCAAAGATGAGAGGAAGAAGTTAGAGCCGACAATATATTTGGGGATATTTTTTGGGTACATAGAAACTCCCCAAAAATTACCGTGTGTACTTTCCATTCCTCAGAATGACAGTGGTGTGAAGGGATTTAAAATTTGATGAAGAGAAAGAGATGTGGTGCTCTACTGAGAGGGAGATTCATATCCCATTAGAGGAGGATATTTTAGCTCTAAAGGAGGAACCTGAAGAAGTTGTGGAGCAGCCACAAATTGGGGAGTAGAGAGTGGAGACCACCACTCAAAAAGAGCCATCCAGAGAAGGCAGAAAAAGGACAAGGGAAGCTAAGAGACTTGTGCAGGAGGCGAGGAATAATGTGGGTGTTCCTTCAAATTAGCGCAGACAGAGAAGGTCACCAAATCGGTACACTTGCTACATGGCTATGCTGACAGAGCTTGTAGAGACTAAGCCATCCTCATTCAAGGAAGTAGTAAGAAACCTATATGGGTTGATGTAACGGTGGAGGAGTATGAATCCATTGTCAGAAACAATGTTTGGTAAGTTGTCCCAAGACTATCAGACAAGTCAATTGTTGGTTTGTGATGGATCTTCAAGGTAAAGCATGTAGCATACGGAAGCATCGAAAAGTAAAAGGCCAGATTTGTGGCCAAGGGATACTCTCAGGTTGAAGGGATTAACTATGAGGAGACCTTTTCTCCTGTAGCAAGGTACTCATCCATTAGATCAATTCTTGATCTGGCTACACAGAGGGGGTGGAAGATCCACTAGATGGATGTGAAAACAACATTCTTCAATGGATTTATTGAAGAGGAGGTGTATATCGAGAAAACAGAAGGCTTCGAGACATTTTATCGAGAGTCTCATGTGTGCAGATTCAAGTGAGCATTGTACGATCTCAAGAAAGCACCCCACATTTCGTTCACCATGATCGATAGCTATCTCATCGATTTGTGCTTCACCAAAAGTAAAGTGGATGCAAATCTCTATCATATTTTGGTAGAAGGTAAATTGTTGATTATTGTCTTATATGTTGGTGATTTTATTATAATTTTTGATGAGAATCTTATCAGATCTTGCAAGGAGGACCTTGCAAGAGAGTTTGAAATGAAGGACATGGGTCCCATGCACTACTTCCTTGGATTGGAAGTGTGGCGAGGAGATGAGAAACTATTTGTATCTTAGGGAAAGTATGCCACCGAGATAATTCTAAAGTTCCGCATGGACATATGCAAACCCATGGAGACTCCTCTAGTAACCAAATGGAAGAAGGAGGATGTCACTTCAAGTGAGAAAGTGGATGCTACTATTAATCGACATTTGGTGGGTTCACTCATGTATCTTGTGAACACATGGCTAGACATGTGCTATCCAGTCAATCAATTGATCCAAGCCATCGTTTGAATGACAAAATTATTTTGGAGGGCATCTAAGCATGTTCTGTGGTACCTCAGATGCACTACCCAGTTTGGACTATGGTACAAATAGACATAGGGAGTGAAGCTGCATGGCTTCACAGATGTAGATTAGGCAGGAAGTCCATCAGACCGAAAGAGTACATTAGGTGGAATTTCCAGTGTTGGGTCCGCAACGGTTTCTTGGTACAATAGGAAGCAAAGATCTATGGAACTCAACTCAGCAGAAGCAAAATACATGGCTACTAGTCAAGCAACATGTGAGGCTAACTAGATGAGAAATATACTTCTTGGATTGTTTGGTCAGATGATGGATCTAATTGTGATCTACTATGCTAATCATAGTTGCAGCAAGCTCTCTGAAAATCCTATTTTTCATGATCGATCGAAGCATATAGATATTTGGTATCACCATCTACGAGATTGTGTGTAGAGGAAGATCATGTTGTTGCAGTACATTCTGACAGAGGAAAAAGATGTAAACATTTTTAAAAAGGCATTATGAAGAGGGAATTTCGATTTCCACATGTGTAGGATAGGGGTGGTTGATAATCCCTTTTTTGCTAAGATGAAGTGTTGAAAAATTGCAACAAGAAATTCTTGATTTGATTTTTCCTTGATTAAATTGAGAAAATTAGAATTTCTACATTAGCAGACAACTTGGATGATTTTAACTTGAGTGGCATGGTTTGTGGGTGACACCAGTAATTTCGAGTTGGAGGAGTTAGAGTTCATTTTAGCATGCGTGATTGATAATTTGTAGAAATCAAGGTCGGTTATCTAATGTTGTTTTCAATTAAACTAGTTCCAACTATTGGAAGAACTAGTGGAGGGTAAAGTTGTGCAGTGGGACTTTAGTCAAACTCAGTGATCATCCAATTAACTAACCAGTCACCCCAAAATAGCTAGTGCATGCAGAGAATTCAAGTTACCTAGTTGAGATGGAGATTCCTGTAGGTTTTAACCCTGTACAGAAATTATCTGCAAACGAATCTTAAAAACATAAAATAAACAATAGCGAGAGCATAAAACATAAAACATATATACACAGATATTTTCCCCTGGATCCCAAATCGGGATGACTAGCTAGATTTTTCATTATTTTCCTTTTAGTGTTACAACACATATATATACATGCCGAAGCATACATAAACCCCAATCCATTAACTCTGGATTACAACATAACTATAGTTCCCTTGACTGGATCTACAAAATACCAAGGGCTGAAAACCATCATGCCCCAAAACCATGTGCAAACCCATGCACAAAACCATGGGCGGGTTCGCCCACCGAAAAATAGGGTCCAAATTTTTTTTTCCCGGGGCACTGCCTCGGACCCCGAACAAGGGGGGCTGCCACCCCCCCTGTTGTGCCCGACGCAACATACAGGGGGAGCTATCATCCCCCCTGTGACCCCCCCATGCATGATTAGTTGTGGAAAGAATATAACACATACCCAATAATTCCAAGGCAGTGTAACATCAGTTATAAACTAGTTCTAAGTGTACAAGTGTTGCATGAAATCAGATGATCAACCTAAAGGAATTGTGCAACCCATTGGAGAAAAATTCCTAAAAAGTAGGGGCTAATTCCTCAAGGAATAACACAAGGAAATAGGAGCTCAAGCCAAGGCCGAAATTGACTAAGTCTAGGTCAAATGCCTTCAATGAGCAGTGATAGTAGGTTGAGCACTTGTAGGGTGAGCTCAGTTGATCAAAGAAATTGTAATCCATCTATATTTCATCTAATTAATGTAAGAGGCATTGTGGTTTTTACTAGATTGTTTTTCCCAGATAAAAATAATTGTTTCATGTGTGTGATTTCTAATTGCATGTATGGAATTTTTGTTCTACATTGTGAAATAATGTGTACAGAATAGTATAGTAGGTTTGTGTCTTGTGATTTTGGTTAAAAATTCAGTGAGAAGTTGCAAATCTACAACCTGATTTCTACAGAGGGGTTGATGATGGAATCCACGTTTCAAATAATTAAACTATCCCAAGGGGCGTCCAAGCTCGACGAGCATCCTAGTGATAACATCCCACTAGTGGGTAAATCATTCTTCCATCCAATAGATAAGTTGGCCTTGACCTAGGCTTAACCTAGTGACAAAAAATAAAGACATACATGAATTTAACACCCTCAAATATATTCCCTTTTTTTGTGAGGTAAATATTGATTTTCCTTCAAACTTGAGATTTACATGGATATTGTAGAAATGATTGGTCATTCTTTCACTAGGGAGACCATACAATAGTCAAAATTACACTCTTTGAGAAAGGCATGTGAGATCATACTTTAAAAAAAGTTAAGTAGAAAGTGTATATACTAAACATTAGGCCAAATTGGCTTGGAGAGAGAACCAAATAATCCAAAAACAAAATAGCTACAACATGGCAACATTAAGCCTAGGAATCAGAGTCAATAACATCCACCTAAATAGGGTCTTCAATGTTGTCGGGGTTGTTGCATGCCAGTGGAGGAATGCTCAACTACTTCTAAATATGAACCATGCATTATTCTATGTCCCTTAGGTGATGGTGAAGGTTCTCCAAAGAGTGTAAGATATCAACCCACTGCTCAAAATGATCCATCGGATTTTTTTCTAGGATGAACTTCATTGCTAGTACAAATCAATGGTGTACATGTATTGATTAAATTGGCTTTTGGTGTGCCCAACATTTGGCACCTGATCAACCAAATCTTCCACAAATTTTATATCTGAAATATGTTGTCGTTGAGAGGCCCCTTCCCGTTCCATGCTAACAATATCCTCCTCGATAGGCCCCAGTTTGAGCTTCTGAAACCTGTTAACGAAATCCTGAAGCCTGTGATGCACATATGTATGTCCCAAGAGGCTCACTCCCGATAATAGGATACCACTTGGAAAAATGCATGCTTGTTGTTAGGGCATGACGAGCAGTCAAGAATGAATGTAGAGAGGGATGATTGAGAAGACATATAGGTGGGCGAACTCAAGGGGAAGAGGCACGTAAGGAAGGGGAGGGATCAATAGCAAGGAATCAAAGAAAAACAAAATATGATGAAGTAATAAGCTACCACCCAACCACAAGAATTTTTAGAGGGAGATGGGAAGGACATGAATATATGGAGAGCTCGGGGGGGAGAATAGTTGAAAGAGAAGAAAACCCACTAGCTGAGGAGTAGGAGGGGATGAAGAGCTGTTAGTAAAGGAGAAGAGGGGATAAAGCTTTAGAAGCAAACAAAGCCAAATGTCCACGACATCAGAGAAGGAGCAATCCAAAATAGAGTGAACTTCAATTTTGAAATCAGAGGCAATAATTAACTAAGGAAACACACATACCATAAACCTTCAAACTAGAAGACTCTACAGGAGTCTAGCTTCCATAGGGGGTGGTGTCAAACATGCAATTTCCACCCACGCGTGCCCCGAAATTCCCACCTACATGCAAAGTCGATAAGCTGAGAAAAGGAAACAACAAGGCTTTCCCTACAAACCAGGGGGTCAAATGGAAAGCATCCATGTGATGTTGAGAATGAATGATAATTTGAATAAAATTGAAGCAATTGAGAGGGATACTAGAAAACATGACAGGGCCTTCCCAGGGTTCACGAAGTGCGCCAACCAAAGCCCCCCATGTTGGCTGCTTTAAGTTGTGGAAGTAGCATCAGTCCACATAGGAGTCTTTTTTGTATCCGTATCAAAATAGGCTCGCACCAAAAGGAGAACCAAAATTATAAAAATGCTAAATATGTTCATCTCCCACATGAGGATGAGACCGCCCCAACAAGACAACGACTCTTCAAAGCATTTGTGGCGCATGGTATTGGGATTAAGGATCTAGTGTACCTCTCGCCTCAGGCGGAGTGCTATGAGCACGTCACTCATTCATTTTGTTGTGGGGGTGTGCTTCCACGTCCCTCGACCACTTGTGCAGGAGGGGTAGTGGCAACCTGTCCCTCCCCCCGGCCGACCCTTTTGCATTAAAAACACCCCATCCAAGACATTAATGGATTTCTTAATCATCTGGAAACATTAAAATTTGAGGGGACATTCTGGAAATACATTTTGGGGGGATGAGAATGCTACCAGAGAGTCCTGACAGCCATAGTTTGCTAATAGATCCTCCACTTTGTTGCCTATGTGTCAAACATGGGAGGGGATGGCGATGAGATGTGGGCCATCAAGGTTGAGACTTTGCAGATGAGAGCTTCTAGTCACCAGCTTTTGGAAACTTTGTGAATAGGAGTTCCATTCTATATTCTGTTGATCGTGTTGATGATGATCTGGGGGTGAATCTCCACAAAATGTTTGGAGTATTCCCGAGTCTATGGAATTCCAATCCGGTAACAAGGCCAATGATTTTCATTGCATTATTGTTGTTTTTACCCATAGAACTTGAATAAATATAGAGTGGCTTTCCATAGTGGTCTCTGTTGAGACCTCCAATTTTGGATGGCCCTCGGTTTCCCTTTGATGCTCCATCAATGACGAGTTTGAGGAGACTAGGAGGGGGAGGGGACCAAACTAAAGGGCTAGCAGGGGAGAGAGGGGGAAGAGAGTGAGGAGGGGAGGAGGTTGGAAGGGATGAGATGCCAACAATAGAGGAGTTAGGCTTCAATTTGGTGGAATTGCTAGTTAAAGGGGGACCAAGGTAGAGCAAGGATGGTTTATTTGATGTAAGTCAAGATAAAGTGCCAAAAAGAGTCAACAAGCATAAAAGAGTCTTTAAATGTTGTCCAATTTTTCTCTTTCCAGATCACTCAAAATATACACCCTCAAATACCTTTACTGTAATTTAATTTTAAACATTAATATTTGTAGTCTTATTAACTTCAATAATTTTTACCAACGGAGTTGTTTTTAGTGCGACTTTTTGGAGTTTCAAATGCCGAAATCGGGTGAAAAAAATTGAGGTAAAATCTTGATTTATGTTATTTAAACTGGTTTTTTGACTGCATATATGGATTCAGCACCCTAAAAAACCTCTAGGGTACTTCCATTGTGCAAGGCTACCCATCAAACTTCTATTTTCAATAAATTTCTATTGGATTTTAAAGAAATTAAACCGGAAAAAACCAACTTAAAACCCTTCAAAAAATCGCACTAAAGCTACTCGAATAAAAAAAGTTAATTTCTTTTCTATTATTTTAAATAATCTTTAAAAAAACCAATTTATAAAATGTTTATAATATTATTTAATGTTAAGAATTAGAATTATCATTATCATTATCGTATATGTAGATTTTTCCTATAATGAATGAATCATTTCCTGCCACAAAAATGTAGCGAATCATAATAACATAGTAAACTTTAATAATTCATAAATATATTAAACTTTAATATTCAAATCGTCATTATGTTTAGCAAAGGGTCCATTTTCCGTGCATTCATATAAAGCGATCCAAATATGAGTACGGGTTTATTTATTAGAAACATTTAATAACGGATGCATTCGTCCATTTTATATAAATTAATTAATTTTTTTATTAATATTTAATGGAAAAGCCTAAAGAATTATTAACACGGTTAGTAGAAAACTTATTCATAGTAAACATCTTTATAATCATTTCTTTACAATAATTATCAACCGTTGTTTGTGGAAAATTTACTTGGTGGTAAACACATTTACCAATAAAGTTTATTTATTTTTTAATAAAATATGCTTTCCTTTAAAGTCAAGTCTCTACCCACAATTTACCTTTGTGTTTTGGAATATAATATACTATTTTACCATAAATATACATAAAATATTATTTTACCCATACATATACATATAGTTGTATATACATATACAACTACACGCTGAAACTAGAGAGTTAATTTTATCGTATAAAACAAAACAAAACAAAACACATATAAAAAATACTAACTTAAAATATAAATATTATTATAATAAAAAGAATTGTTAATTTTGAAACGCATGTTGCGAATGGACACTCAATTTATTATCAAAGGATTGGCATTAAGTTTGAATAATTGAGAAGAGGTTTGCACGATATTAAATAGTTAAAAAAAAAATCATAAAAATAATAGATTAAAAATATAAATATAAAATATTAAAATAATTATATATTTTTATTTATTATGATTGGTTTTGAAAGGTTTAATTTTGTAAGGTGATTATGGTAAATTAGAGGAGATATTTAAGATTGTGGTCTAGACTTATTGTAATATTGGATTATTTTAATGATTTATATGTTTTTGGTTAAAGTTTTTAAAACTATAGTTTAGTTTTATAAATCATAAACTTACTAATAAACAAAAAAATTAATCTTAATTTAAATAGAAATTAATTAAGTCTTAATAAAATAAAATGAATTAATAATTTTTTAAAGGGATTGGATCCAATGATGAAAGGTTCAATTATTGTGAAGGTTTAATGTAGAGTTATGGGATTAGTTTGAGATAGTGGTCACCAGTATTCTTGCACGTGAGTGATATGGTGATGTGTTCTACAACTTTATTATGGTTGGGACCCCATGTTTTACAACTTTATTACTAACCATGTTAATGTCACTCACCTTGATTCAAATGATTAACTCTATCACATAATTGCAATTTTTGCATGTAAAAATTGAAAATTATAATAGTATTCCAAAAAATTAACCCGCTAACTATTAATTCTCTAACCTAATTTATTAATAATCTAATATTTAATCTTTCTTAATAAAAATATATAAATAAATAAAATTCTATTAAAAATATATAAAAAAAATCTATTAAAATATTAATTGAGTTTATCTAGAATAGTTAAAAATATATAAATAAATAAAAATCTATTAAATTTTAATTAGTTTATTTAGAATAAGTGGGAGTAATGATTGAGATTTTTCCCACCAAAATTTAATTCCCATAAATAATATAATAAACTTTAATGTAATAACTTCAAATATATAATATAATAAATTTAAACATATATATATTCCTTATATATACTATAAATATATTTTATACATTAACAAAAATTTTAAATAACAATAATAAATACATTTAATAATAATAAATAAGTAAAAATTATAATTCCAAAAACATGCATTCATATAAGGATATAACAAAGTTAAATTGATAATTAATTTCTAAAAACATGTTTATAATTTCTAAATATCTGTTTAAAAAAAAACTCCATTAATAAAGAAAATATTAAATAAGAATAATAAATATATGCAAAAATTATAATTCCAAAAACACTCAGGTATTTCTAAATACCTCTTTTAAAAGAACATAGGAGGAAGGCTAAATTGGTATTTTATATTTATAAATTATGAAATAACACATATGGAAGGTTTATATGAGAGAAAGAGATTAATTTAATTATTATGTTTTGGAGGAAATAAAAATATACAAATTAAATTAAATATATCTGTAGATAAAACTATGAAAGTATTTATAAAAGTAAAAATAGATAAAATTAATAATTTGAATAAATTTAAATAAAAGAATCATGTAATGAATTAATAAGATAAGTAAATTAACATTGTGAAGTGTAAAGTATATTGAAAAGAGATTACTATAAGTAAATTAACATTGCGAGACATAAAGTAAATTGAAAGAAAATTGAATAATTATTAGTATTTTTTTAATGATGGATTTTATTTTTTTAGTCTTAATGTTCTTAAAAATGTATGTAGTAAATCTAGAAATATGTGTTATTAGTATCAACAATTATTAATAACTATATTGAAAGGGAATACGATTCCATAAAATATTTGATAGGAGAAATATGAGAAAATAAACTATGGGTGGATAGATAGAAAATAATAAAATCACTAGATCAAGAGAGGGAGGGGAGACAAGGTTCTTATAAAGACAATGGATGATAGGTTATCTAGATTATTGAAACAATATGTTTTGTAGGTTCATCACATGTTTGGATATTTTAGAGATAGTGAGTTGACAATCAAAACTTATTTAGGAGGTCAAGTAAGTGGTCCACTAAGGAGTCAATTATGAGACTAACTAAATGGTAAACTAGGCCTTTAATTGGTCAAGTTAGAACAAAACAATTTATCACTGTGCAAAACAAAGTGGAAATTAAGGAGTTCATTGTGCAACCTAACCAATCTATGTGGTCCTCATGTTCCTTACTTCAAGGGGGTTGGTTACATGTTCATGCTACATATGATGACCCCATGAGTCAATCTAGCGATGCAAAAAAATTGTACATGTATGGAAATAATTTGGTTTCTTAAATTCTATGTAATGATGTCTTTAGATGCCACCTCTATTTGGAATAATAGCTCTCTAATCTACCTATCCTTTTATTATTTATCAAATATTGGATGAGTTTACAACCATCTTCATGATTCAAGTTGTGGGGATTCTTTTAAATTTATAGAGCTTCCTTAATAATTCAAATTAAGTAGTAGGGGTTGATGCTAAGACTTTAGTGTGATCAAAGCAATTAAAATAGTTGGTGTTATGGAAATGCTTTGCAATAGTAAAATTGGTAAAGAAATTATTAAAAGTGTTTAACTATGTGTCCTTTAAAGCCAATTTGGATGAAGTGGTTGGTTTGGCCAATGTAGGATTGACCACAAGAACAAAGAATTGGGTAGAAAACTTCATAAGGAGATGGGTTAGCCTTGCCTTTGACATTTTCAAATAATTTCTTTACAATCTTGGGAGGTTTCAAGACATTTTTTTATATTAGTTTTAAATAAGAATTTGGAAATTAAATTGATGATGTTATGAATGGAAAAGAGAGAAATATGGTCTCGAGTTGAAGAAGTGGAAAGGGGATTTAAGTTCTTGATTTTTGAGAGGAGGGTAAAACCAAATGTTTTATTAATTTGGGAAATATAAAATATCCATTAGCTTGGATGGATTTATTTATTGGGGTAAATGCAAACTTAGGATCTCATTCATACATAATTTTCTCTAATTATGACCACTTTTCATCATCTAATAGACATTCCGTAACATTTGGGATCATATTCTATTTTTAACAATTTTTGTTTTCAGTAAGTCTATTTTTAACAAGGGGTGCCACCTAGGATGACATGTGGCAGTGAATAGGAATTAATTGGGAAGTGACATGGTTATTTTCTATCCACTAATGTGCATGACCTTATCCATAGGTTCCCTAATCACTAATGCACAATTCCTCTTTTATTTTAGGAGATTTCCTTATCCACAACCATATCCATTCACCTTGTCACCTTATCCTTTGACTTTCAGTCCTAGTTTTGAGATTTTTGTTATTTCCAAGTTAGGAGTTGCATGGGGGAGTTATTACATCAGTTCTAATTTATTGACACCACTTTTATTTAGTCAACCTTATTTCATAGTATGACCTTATTTTATATCTCCTACTCTAATTTTAGGATACTAGCTAATCAAGGAAAGTGATTTTCTATTTTCTAGTGTGCATGCACTATGGAACCCCATCCTATTACGCATGTGTTCCCCCTTAGGGAGGTTTATTTTAGTGTATTAGGTCATGGGACACATTCCAAATTGAATGGGGGGAAACATTATATTGGGATCCACTTGTGTTGATCTGTATGAGATCTTTGTAAAATTGTGCTTGAGGGTTTGCAAATTACAAGTGTTTAAATTCAGTTTTTGAGAGCTTTTATGTTAATTTTTAAACACATAAAGCATGTAAATAAAATTTGATATATACAGAAAAAATAGACAAATGCACCATAATAATAACCACAACAAAACAAATGATGAAGGAGTTCACCCCTCGTGGGCTACGTCTCCTTGGTCCAGCTTCCAATGGCTTGGCCCTCTTTCATTATGCTTAAAATGGTGATTACATACATTTAAAGTGATCAAATAGCTTCAAAACCTGTTCCATCACCTTCAGAATGCCCAAAAATTTCTGTCTAGCCTCTTTCTGATCCAAAATTGGTCAAAAGATGGAGAAGTTATGAGCCTCCCTAGTTTTCCTGCTAACTGCACCACAATTTTCCCAAAATCCGGACCAGTCCTACAAATTTGCCCCATTTTCGGCTAACAGAACGGAAATTTCCCGAAATTCCGGGAGAAATTGTCGGAACATTAACTTTCACAATAACACCTTAAATCCGAAATTTCGAACTATATCACATTGTTGTCAATTTTTTTTTTTTTAATATTAAAACCAAACGAATTTACTAACCATTGGCGGTTAGCACCACGGTGGTCGCAGTTGACGGTGAGGCAGGCAGCTAGGATGGCGGTCTAGGTGGAAGTTCCACTATCGGTCACGGCAATGATCACATGGCATGGTTTGAGTGGGTGGTTAGGTGACAATTAGGCCTCCGCTAACAGTTTTCTTATCCACTAGTTACGTTCACATGCCACATTAGTGGCGACGGTTTATGCGGGCGGTTAGCCTCTGTCGTAGCCTTCGGTTTCTGGATATGGTTGCATGGTAGAAACATAACACGGGGGCGGGGTGGGGGCGATCAAGGCTAAGCCTTGGCCCCTTCCCCCACCTCCGCCATACATACGCCTTAACTAAGGTTTGCACCACCATATATAACAAGGAACTCATGTGGCTTTGCAGTAAGGACTTGTGTTGTTATGTGTGAGGTTTTGAGTTCGAATCCTATAGAGGGTGGTTTGGTATTCAACTAATTTTGGTGGCCCCGATGTTGCCACGTGGCATCCTTCAGTTGGGCCACGTGGTAGCATGTGGTTGGGCACCAATCGACCAATGAAAATTCACCCACAACCACCAATAGAACTCAAACAAGTGCAACACTATGATTGGCCCAGTGTACAGTCACCATTTGACCAGTCAACCATGCCCCCAGTCAGTTGTACAAATTGCTGACTGGGAAACCTGCTTTTTTTTGCCAAACTTTACTTGTTTGGGAAAACAAACATAACATGTTTCTAGGAGCATACGGTGTCGGTTTCTCGCAAAATAAGTTGCACCTGATTCAGAATGACGAGATATACGTGGTCGTTCAGGTTCCACACCATTTCAACAACTTTCATTTTTGAGCATAATTTTAAGCACCTGATCACTCCTCCCAACTGGAAGCTTTTGGACCCCAAAAGACCACTTTTAGTTGTTCAATAGATGAGGGTACAATTCCCTCACCTTTCCAATCTCGATCTAGTTGGCCTTGATTGGATTTTTTCCTTTGAGCCCCACACAAAGGCACTCCACATTCCCTCGTTTTGAAGACCTTCTTCTTCTGTCAAGAATGGTGTCTTATTGTAGTTCATTAAGGTTTTTAGGAAAAAAATCCTCAATGGAAGGAATCCAAACATTTTCTCCTTGATCTTCAATAAAAGGCAGCTCATACAACGTTAAGTTCTCAACATTAAAAACAACATAAATTTGCATATATGAAGGAAAATACAACCTGAAGGCATTATCACCAATCTTTTCTAAAGTTTTGAATGGACCATATCGAATTGGTTTCAGTTTTTTTCCTTCTCCTTGAATCCTTTATTTGCTAATGCGAAGCCAAACTTCATCACCGAATTAGAATTTGTGATCTACACGATGCTTATCGTGCCTTTTTTTATACTTGACTTGGCTCTTTTCCATCTATTATTAGACTACTTTATGCACCAATTAGATTTGTTCAATGAAATTTTTAGCTTTGTATATGTTAATATGACCATCGGTAGCAACATCCTTTCAAAAATTAAATCCAAAGGAGATTTAGGAAAGTATCCCAAACATGCCTCAAATGGCGATGTTTGAGTTGAAGAGTGCTTGGTCTGGTTGTAAGCACACTGAATATAGTGAAAATTTTCATCCCACAACTTAGGATGCTTGTTGTAATAACCACGAAGATGTATCATTTTCCCATTCACCACCTCTGTTTGACCATCTGTTTGTGGATGAAATGCTGCACTCTTTTTTAATTTGGTGTCTATGAATCCCTGCAAGTTGGAACAAAATTTCCCAACAAAGCGGGAATCTCGATCACTAACAATGGATGTGGACAATTTCCTCCATGACTTTGTCCATCTATTGTAGTCGTGCAGGGGAGCCCTATTTCTAAGTTGTGGCCACAATATTCTTCTTTCCTTGTGAGCGAGTTGTAAGGAAAATAAATTTCCTGGTTTGGGAAACAATCTTACTGCATTGTTTTGCAGTAGTCAAAGAGATGACAGGAGGCGGTACTACCTCCAGTATCCTGTACAGGTTATTTCCCAAAATAATAATAACAACACGAGGCCTAGACTCATACAGTACAACATGCCACCTCCACAAGTATGGTTGGCCTAATAATACATCAGCTACATCAAGAGGAGCAACATCACATAATACCTCATCCGTGAATGGCTTGATGCTATACGGAAGGTGGCACTATTGGCGGATGTGAATATCTCTCCCTGGGTGAAGCCACCCGATGGTATATGGCTGCGAGTGTGATAAGGTCGGTAGGCTGAGGCGCTTCATAATCTCTACTGAAATGAGGTTCTTTTGGCTTTCGCTATTGACAAGGAATTGTAGTGGAGAACCCTTCACCCACATCTGCGAATGGAAGAGGCGCTCCCCCTCCTCTAGATCCTCGGGATCCTCCCTCTGGATCTTGGTGGTGGCAACAATGGCACTGGGATCTGCATCAATGATTTACTTCCCTTTTTCATTTCCTTTGTCTAGTTCTGACTCAGGATAATAAAATGCATTTAATTCAGGTTCTTTTAGTTCGGCCACCAATGACTGTTTGGCTGACACTCGTTTGTGCTATGAGTGGGGCTGTTATGAAATTCACACCACTTCCCCGTTTCCTTCTTTGGATTTGTGGTGTTGTTCTGAGTCGCCCGGCTTTGGCCTTTCCCCTTGTTCTGCGGTTCGGGGGCACCTTTCCCTGGCTTCAGATTCGCAGATCCAAAGTCTCACTTCTTCTGCTTAAATTTCTACTGAATCTTGGTGGCATAGCGATATGCCGTGCCAAGCGATGTAATGTAGAGGAACTCCATTTCCTCTTGAATGTGTTTGTGTAGACAACCATGGTACTTGAACACCAAATGTCTCTCTGAATCTTTAATACCCAACTTTGTGCGCAGGGTATGGAACAAATTCGTTAGTTTGTGCACATCTTAATCCCTTTGCTATTGCAACATGGTCCATTGGATGTATTTGTCCTCATAGCTCCCCACGGGGTAATATTGTTCCTTGATGCCATCTCAGAATGAATTACAAGTAGGTGTGGCCGAGAACAGAGAGGGTTCCCCTTCGTCCTCTTGCTCACAGTAGGTTTCCCACCAGTCTTTGACATGGGGAGCAGCTTTGAGGAGTGCAAAAATAATATTTTCTCAGTAGGAGAAACCACGGTGTCTGCATCTATCTGGCCTTCAAATACAAGAATGTCAAAGTTTACCTGTACCTTGAAGGGAGTGGCGCCTCCAGAGTGGCTATTGGATGCAGATGCACCGTAGGTGGGCAGTCATTGAAGGATCTGAGCAAAGTTATCCATCATCGCATTCCTTTGTTTCTTGAGGGCCTCCTCGAGCAATATTTTGATAGGATCTCCTGCTCCCTCATCTTTATTTTCTTCTGCCATGGGAGGTCGTCGGGGTTTGCATGGTTGATCTTGCAAGGGTTCAAGCAGATCGAGCCCTAACTCCTTATACCTTGATGGGGTTTGGGAAATGCAAAGAAAAATATAGAAAGAGTGACCGAGCCTATATTTCTTGCACCAAAATTTGTACTCCTCAAATAGCTATTTCTAACGAGCTATTGAGCGCTTCAAATAGAGATCGTATGCCAAAGTTATGTCCCTGAGAAGTTGAAACACCAATTTACCCAAACGGGGCCCATAGTTTTGGCACTTCATCTCCTAGGTTTAGGTTTTTGGACGTTTGATTTTTCCATTGTTTCTCAATAATAAATAGGCCCTCGAGCCTCATTGTAACACAGTTTAGAGGCCTGTAGCCACCACATCTCTTCTCAGAGATAAGCTACCAGTGCCCTAGCTAGTTTATTTCTATTCTGTCTGTAAGCAAATTTCAGTTCTTTGATATTATTGAAATGAAGTGTTATTTCCACTGCATATTTATATTTATGGTTACATGTGTATTCTGTTGTGTTCCTACATAAATTTGGATCATAGTAGGACTAGGCACTACAAATGCAACATGGGTTGGGCTTAAGGGCAGGATTTTATGCTAGTGAAATTTACTTCTGCAATGGCTGAATGTCCACTAGAAATGTGACCCACACCCTATGATATCTCATTTTTCCTCTGGAGTGGCTTATTTTCCACTAAAAATGCACCCTTCACTCAGGAAGGCTCATTGGAAGAGGAAATTGTGTAGTTGGCTAAGGCGAGCACCAGAAGGCTAGGTCACTTTGTCTTGAAGGTGTTCACTACACTGTGAGGGGAAGGAGGCCTTGTGGCACAATTTTATTTTGCAAAGGGCCACTATATATGCTCCATGTGATATGCAAGGAAGAACAAATCAAATCCTAGTATAATGAGTGAGTGCATACGATAAGGTTTAGTGATCATGCTTTGGAGGAACTCAATGTGCAACCCTAGGAGATGACCTTGAAAAAGTATCAGTGCAAAAGTCTAGGAGGGAGAGATATGATCAATGAGGCCCATGGATAGGCTACATTCATCACCTTATAAGAGGGTTCCTATATTCACATATTGCATTGGGAAGGAGGACCAAGAAGAGCTCCAAAATGGCTATGTGGGAGCAGTAGAGTAAGAGAGGGAAAAGCATCCAAAGAAGGATAAAAAATGGATCACACACATAAATTCCATCAATAAAAGACAGGGAAATGCATAGGAATCATGAAAAAAAATCACACCATGAAACGACAACAAAGTGATATGTATTTCTAAGTGTGATGTTGAAACGCCACATTGCAACACTTAGAATACAAGTTGCGACCAAATTGTTGAATGTTACCAGAAAATGTGAAAAGATGAAGGAATGTGTCTAGAACATATTCTCATTATATATAGGACCATATAATGCAAAAGAGTGTGCTATAACTTCCTTTAGTGATGCGAAAGGTGTGAAACTTGCGACAGTAAGAAAAAATGAAAACGACACTTGCAAAAGCTGAAGAAAGTGAAAGCGACACATGCCAAAGTGAAGATAACATGGGTGAGAAAAAATGACAGTCGTGAAAGTGAAACCGACAATTGTGAAGGCAAAGGCGCGCAAAAGCGACAGTTGATAAAACTCACCAAAGTAGAAGTACAATTGCAACCAAAATGAGGAAGACGGTTAATGGAGAGTGCACAATGGCTGTCGACATGAGTTGTGCAATACACTGTGCGTATGGATTGTACGGTCATTGTCAATAGTGATTGAGTAAGACTTACTTTCAAGAGTCTTACAATACCTATCTAAGCTTGCGGAAGATGGGCGTGATTGTGAATTCATCAAAGGCTAAACATGTGTAAGCAAGTGAATTTGACACTTATAACCTGAGAATAAGACTGAAACACTTAGCCAACATCAATCGACGATGAAGTTACCATGAAATGATAGATCATAAGATCCTCATATTTCTCCAATATTCAAGTGTAGGAAAATTTTTGCGGGGTGTTGATGTAATATCCCAAAAATTTAGCCTTCAGCTAAATGGAATATTATAGTTTGTTTTATCACAAGGTAGGTGAATAAGTGGGTAGGGAGGCCCATAAATCTCCTTAGAAGGAATAATAACACTCCTAATGTGAAAGGAGGAAGAATAAGCAGCTGGATTAAACACCTTTGGGTGTGAATTGGAGGGGATACATGTTGAATAGGTCAACTTTGACCAAATCAACATCATTGTCATGGAGGAGTGGCATTTATGATGAGACATCGTAGTTTTAGTGGAGGACAACTTGCATGAGCTTAGTGGCAAGTATGGATGGGACCCAATGTGAGAAGGCTCACATAATATATATGGAGGGGATGGCAGCCATTGTGATTCATGTTTTAGATTATTATTTTGATATTGGTCTGTTTAGAATTTGCATCCTTTGGTTGTTTAGTGGGGTTTGCTGTGCCGTTTAGCACAAGGGTGTTCCTGATCGGGAATCCGTACCTCATCCTCAAGGAAGAAGAGGTTATTTGGATTGCATTTCCTCATTCCAGCATTCTGGCCAAGCTACCTCTTTCAGCTACAACGTAGTTTCTGTTTAGAGCTGGGTTGTGTTGCAGGGTGCAGCAAAGGAGGATCACATAGAGCCAATTCTGGGCTTGTTTTTCAGTGGAGAGGTAGCCTATCCATTGGAGGATTAGCAATGAGGGCTCCTGGGCATATTTATATATTTTTGGCATCAGGAAACCATCTTCCATCCCTCACAACGTAGTTTCAGTTCATATCTACGTTATTTTCAGAGGCAGTTGCTGGGAGGGTTCATTGAGCTCATCAGGAGGGTCTATTTCTGAATAGAGGGATCAACCTTCTATTGAGAAATACCATTGGAGGAGGACATTATCATTTCAGATATATCATAGCCTCATTCTATTTCAGTTCCAGTTTTCAGTGACATATCAACCCCAGGGTTATTTGTCACATTGTATATTTTCTTGGTATTTCTAGCAATATTTTATGGGTTGGCTAGAAATCATGTATTAGAGCCCATATCGTCTTTTCTGGGATTTATTTTGTATCTATCAGCCATATTACATTTATGTATGATTAAAACAACAACTACACAACGCTGTCACTACTTTCCAACATTCTATACAGTAGCAACAACTTATGTGCTTATTGATATAATCATTGGAGGCTTGTTATTATTGCTTGAGTGGCTTGACCCTCAGGATATCTTTGTATATTGTTGCTAATATCTTAATAAAATGATGGCTGCATATTGATCCCTCTTATGATATGATCATAGTTTCTGTGTTTTACATTATTATGTCTTGTATTGCTGCTATTTCCATTTTGGGAATATTACAGTGGTATTAGAGCATAATCTTAGCTTAGCCCGTGCATCCAAGACATTATGCCATTGGGAGGAGAAGCTTCTCACAGGAAGGAGAAGTTGTACAGGAGAAACAAAGGCAAGATTCCATTATTTGGAGAAATGAAGGAAGAGAGGATCTCCTAGCTTCTTTTCTGAACTGTGAAAAATATCAAGGAAGATATCAAGGAGATGAAAGGGGAAATGTGTAGAAAATTTCCAAGAGGGTTTGAAAGTGAAGAAAGCCCTAGATATTCACATGATGGGTGTGGACATTCAGCCACACATGTAGATCCACATCACAGTTTATTCCCCACATTCATTTCAAGAGAAATGGAGGAAGAAGAGGCACCCAAGGAGGAGACCTTGAGTGACTATCTTAAGGAGTATGAGTCTCATTCTTGGAGATTCAAAGAGAACTTGTAATTCAAAGGGTTTTGCCAACTCAAGGAAGAAAAAATATCTAGCATCCATAATAGAAGCAATAGAGGTATAATCTTTCTATCCAACTTTGATGGATCAACAAAGTGCACAGCCAAGGCTTGGGTGAAGGAGATAGATTCCTATTTTCAGCTACACCAAGTCTCAGAAAAGGAGGCCATTAGAGTAGCAGCGCTAATCCTTAAAGGTATGGCTCATGATTGGTGGTTTTATAGTTCTTCTTAATTTTATCATGCAAGTGTAAATACTTATGCAGGTTTCATTAAGAAGATAGTGAAAAGATTTGATATTAAACATTGTCAAACATCTTTTGTTGAAACCAAAAATTCAAAACCTTTGTATGAGTTGGAGGGATCTATTTTACCAACTCCACTCTATATTTCTGTTGAAGGGGATAAAAAAATGCATAATACCTTTCTAAGGGCAATATCCCCACTTCTTGAAGAGCCCTCTTCTATAGATGAAGACATGGAGATTCCTCCTTCAAGAGAAGACCAAGATCTAGGATCTCTCGTTGATGATGAGGCATTCTTACATATTGATGAAGAGGATGAGAAAAGAAGAGCTAACAACGTTGTACCATCAAGAGAAGATCCATCACCACATAGAGGTGGATAGGGAGCCATTGCATCCATTAGAGGGGCCCTTGTATCTTTGCAAGGAGTTCCAAATGATCTAACATGTGGGAACCAAAGCACAATTCCAAAGCAACATGTATCAGTTATTGTGGATTGTGAGACTTGGAAGATGGAAGGAGAAGAAGAAAAGAGGGGTCAACATCAAGGGATGATGAGCATTCACCCTTATATATTTCAGGAGGTTTTTGCATAGAAGAAGGAGACTGTATTATGCAGTGAAAGGAGGGAAAAATCAATCCACTCATATATACAGTCTGCTTTAGATCTTAATGTCTCACTACATGGGGGAATTCCACCTGGAAGGCCACCATATCTAGAGTTGGTGAGAGAAATCTTACCATATGGTTCACCATTCTTAGATTTCGGAGGGGTGAATACCTTGGAGGGGCCTAGTACAGTGCAGAGAATCTGGGATAGACTCAAGGAGGATGTTAGGTCCCTATATTACTAGTATAGTCCCTTATTGTTGTTAGTGTAACCCCCTTATTGTTATTATTGTACCCTTGTAACCCCCATTTTGTTATTATCGTGCCCTTAAATTATTATTGTCAGGTCGGCTAGGATTACATTGTGGCCCACTAGGATTACATTATGGCCCCATGGACTCCTATATATAGAAAGGAGGTTTTGTAAATTATATCATCCAAGAATTGTTCATTTATGTAATGGATTGGAGGTTACCCCCTCGAAGTGGCTCATTTCTAAGGCGTTGATATCTCTTTTCTTCTCTTTTTGGAGCTGGTTACACAACATTTGGTATCAGAGGTTTGGATTCTAGGGTTTCGCTGCTCCAAACAAGTCATCGTGGAATTTTCTCTATAACTTGTTTTCTACGAAGTTTCAGAATCTGAAATTTTTAGGGTGCGAAGCCGAAATCTTGAGGAAGATTTTCTAAAAATTTCAGAGCTTGGTTCACAATATTTTCGGAGATATCATCTGTGGAAGTTAGGTCTTTTTTCAGGCTCCTAAACAGGTCATCGTGGCATTTGCGCTATAAATTTTTTTATAAGAAGGTTTAGAATCTGAAATTCATATGGTGCAAAGCTGAAATCCTGAGGAAATTCGTCAAAAAATTTTAGAGCTTGGTTCGCAATATTTTGGGAGATATGATCTGTGGAATATAGTGCTTTTTCAGGCTCCTGAATTTCATCTCAAAGAGGTGATCGTGGGAAAAGTTCAATAAATCTCTCTCTGGGCATCGGATTGGAGTGCCGCAAAAAGTGGTCATAAGTACACAGAATTTAGTTTCTTGGCTATCAATTTCAGAGACAAAGGACGAAACAGTGACATGTGGAAAGTCATACAATTTCGCTCTACTGAACCAGTCCAGAATTAGGTCATTGTGGGAGATTGGACACAACTTTGTCTTGAAGAATCCAAATCAGGTCAGACCTGTGGCATTCGAAAGATAATTCAGAGGGCTACGTTGATACCAAAATTCAAATATTGAAGTGCTGCAATCATAAAGATAATCCAATTTCAATATCGAGTTCCTCAAAAGCAAGAAAAAGGTGTGTATATTTTTTTTCTTTCCAAATTGCACGAGTCTTCTTTGAAGAATCAATTTGAATTGATTCCAAGGGCATATTGTAGAATATATAGCAGTATTGGGTTCTAAAAGATGCCTCGTAAAAATAATTCAACACCCATTAAGCCTTCAGAAGACTCTACTATGACTCATGAAGATGAAGAATTGCAACATGATCTATCAAAATTACAAGAGCAAGTGCAACAAATTTCACTCTCGCAAAGAGCAACAAAAAATGAAATGGAAGTGAAGATGGACGGTTTGAAGAAAGGCGTGGAAGCTAAGATGGATGGCATGGAAGAGGACATGAAAGACAACATGGAAAACATGAAGAATGATCTCAAAACAGACATCGAAGGTTTGACAAAGTTGATACAAGAAATGTTTCCTAATGGTGAAAAGATAGTAGAAGAACCTCATGATGTGAACAAAATAAATGTTAATCATGATTTCATAAACTCTAATGTTGGCGGGAAGAACCACCATATTCCAAAAATGGATATGAGAAAGTTTGATGCAAAGGATCCTGTAACATGGATACTACAGATGGAGCAATATTTTGATCTCCATAACGTGCAAAACACACAAAAGGTACGCATTGCAACTTTACATTTAGGAAAAAATACATTTGTATGGTATCGATGGCTTTGCTCCCGTAAAAAAATTGTCACTTGGTCAATTTTTACGGAAGAAATGATAGCACATTATGAGGATACAAAGAACAACACCTTCTTTAGCCAATTGATAAATCTCAAACAAAAGGGTTTAGTGGGGCAGCACATTGAGGACTTCCAAAAATTGAATATAAGGGTAACTGATATTCCAGAGGAACACAGGATTGATCTCTTCATAGGCACTTTAAAGGATAAAATTCAACATGAAGTTCGCGTTCTGGAACCTGATTCATTGGAGAAGGCATTCAGGTTGGCAAGAAAAGTTGAATGTAAAATTATGGCAACAAGGAAGCCTACCACTCAATTCTATAAAGAAGGAAGTGTGGCTACACCTAGATTTCCACAACCTACAAGGTTGACACCAAAAAAATTGGAAGAAAAAAGAGCAAAAGGGCTTTGCTATAGTTCTGATAGTAAATACACTAAAGGTCATAAGTGTGCTGAGAAGAAATTATTTTACATAGATTGTGAAGAGGAAGAAGAAAATGAACAAGAAGAGGATATACACCAGGAACCAGCCCCAGAAGAGGAAGAAATGAATCCGACCATATCGTGTAATGCACTGGCAGGAATTACCACTCCTCAAACTCTCAAGATAAAAGGAAAAATCAAGAAGAAAATGTAATAGTGTTGATTGATTCAGGTAGCACCCATAATTTTATTCATTGTAAGGTAGCCAAGGAATTAAATTGTTTCCTATACCCAGCACCAGAATTTCAAGTGATGGTTGCAAATGGAGGAACTATAAATTGCTCGGGAAAATGCCATAATATCAAGCTAACCATGGGGGAATATGTATTGACTAGTCCAATGCTTTCCATTCCTATGGGAGGTTCTGATGTTGTACTAGGAGTACAATGGTTACAATCTTTGGGGACGATAGCTTTTAATTTTCAAGAACTTTTCTTGAAATTTTTTTCAGAAGGAAAGGAAGTAGAATTACAGGGTATTGAAGGGAAGCCAGGAAGGATAATAAGCTCTAATGTCATGGAAAAGCTTCTAAAGAAAGAACAACGAGGCGTAATTGCACAATTATGCTCACTAGAAGTTCCGACATCAAAATCATCTATTTCTGCAGATCTCCAACAAGTCTTGGACAATCATTCCAAGGTGTTTGAAATCCCCAAAGGACTCCCACCTATTCGTGATCATGATCATGTTATTCATTTGATTCCAGGAAGTGTTTCTCCAAACATCGAGCCTTATAGATATCCTTACTTCCAAAAGAGCGAAATTGAACGTATGATTGCAGAAATGTTAGAGGCGGGTATAATTCAACCTAGTCAAAGTTCTTTCTCTGCTCCTGTAGTATTGGTACACAAGAAGGATGGATCATGGCGAATATGTCCGGATTATAGGGAGCTCAATAAGCTCACCATTAAAGACAAATTTCCCATTCCTGTGATTGATGAATTATTGGATGAATTACATAGAGCAATTTATTTTACCAAGTTGGATCTTCGTTCAGGATATCATCAAATTAGAATGAAGACTGAAGATATTCCAAAAACAACATTTCGAACTCATGAGGGTCATTATGAATTTTTGGTCATGCCTTTGGCCTTACCAATGCACCTTCTACATTTCAAGGGTTGATGAATTCCATTTTCAAACCCTTAGAAAATTTGTGCTAGTATTTTTGATGATATACTAATCTACAACAGGTCTTGGAAGGATCATGTTCAACATGTTGACAGGGTGCTCAAACTATTGCAAGAGAAACAATTATATGCAAAAACATCCAAATGTTTCTTTGGAGTACAAGAGGTGGAATATTTGGGTCATATTGTATCTCACGAGGGTGTTAAAGTAGACCTTAACAAAATTAAAGCCATTAAGGAATGGAAAGTCCCCACAACCATAAAGCAGTTGCGAGGATTTCTCGGGTTAACAGGGTATTATCGCAAGTTTGTTAAGAATTATGGGAGAATAATAGCACCTCTAACAACATTATTGAAGAAAGATGCATTTTCATGGACTCCTGAAGCAACTAAGGCCTTTGAACGTCTTAAAGAGGTAATGTGCCTAGCACCGGTCTTAGCTACACCAGACTTCACAAAAACCTTTATTGTGGAATGTGATGCCTCAGGAAATGGAATTGGTGCAGTTTTAATGCAGGAAGGAAGACCCATTGCTTTTGAAAGTCGTCCAATCAAAGGAAAGTATTTACAGAAACCTATTTATTAGAAGGAAATGTGAGCAATACTACATGGACTAAATAAATGGAGAACTTACCTAATGGGAAGACACTTCAAGGTAAAAATTTATCATGATATTCTTAAACACTTTTTGGAATAAAGACTATCTTTAGAAGAGCAGCAAAAATGGGTCAGAAAGATGTTGGGTTATGAATTTGAAATAATCTACAAAAAAGGAAAGCTTAATTTTGTTACAGATGCACTCTCAAGAAAGAATGAAGAGGTGGAAGAATTTCTTTGTGCCATTTCTATTATCCAACCAGATTGGATAACCGAAGCAAGAGATGAATGGAAGAAGGACAAAGATGTATGGGCACTCATTCAAAAGATGTAGCAAGATCCTAGTACATATAATACATTTAGTTGGAAAATGATTCCTTGTAATATCGCTTATATCTTTGTAATAATACCCAACTAAAACAAAAGATTCTTTTGGAATTGCACACTTCTCTTTTAGGAGGACACAAGATTTTTAAAAACTTACCACAGGGTGAAGAAAGAATTTTTTTGGGATGGCCTTAAATCTGGTATTCAAAAGTTTGTGGCGGAATGTTTGGTTTTCCAGCAGAATAAAGTTGAGACAATTAAGACCTTGGGACTTCTACAACCTTTATCCGTTCCAAGTCAACATTAGGAGGAGATTTCAATGGATTTTATCACTAGTTTACCTAAGTCCGAAGGAAAGAGTTTCATCGTGGTGGTAGTTGATAGACTTACCAAGTATGCGCACTTTTGTGCATTATCTCATCCATTTAAAGCAAGTATAATTACTACTGCATTTATGGAAACAATTCAAATGCTAGATGGAAACCCAAGGATTATTGTAAGCGACAAAGATCCCATTTTCACAGGAAATTTTTGGACGTTATTATTTTCTTTTTTGGGTACACAATTAGCCCATAGCTCATATTATCATCCTCAATCTGAGGGGCAAACTGAGACAGTGAGAAAATGTTTGGAATGATATCTTCGTTGTTTTGTATATGCTAAACAAACACAATGGGTCAAGTGGTTACTGTCTCGCTGAATGGTGATCTCTTCCTTCCACTCTGCAGCAAAAATGACCCCATTTATGGCACTTTATGGATATCATCACCATTGATCACATCATATTTAAGGAAAATTCGAAGGTTCAAACGGTGGAAAGTCACATCGAGCATCGGCCAAGTTCTCCAACTCTTAAAGGATAACCTGAATTTGGCACAAAATCCAATGAAACAACAAGTAGATCAATGTCGCAATGAGAGAAGTTTTGATGTAGGAGACTGGGTATTTTTACGGCTAAAACCATACAAACAAATGTCCCTCAAGCAAGATAAGAAGGATAATAAATTATCCCCAAAGTACTATGGTCCTTTCAAGGTGTTGCAAAAGATCGATACTATGGCATACAAATTAGAGCTTCTTGATTCTTCGCGAGTGCATCCAGTTTTCCATGTTTCATGCTTAAAGAAGGTTATAGGTGAAAAACTTCCAGTTCAAACAATATTGCCAGAACTTGATGAGGAAGGAAAAATCACATTGGAACCTAAAGCAGTCACAGAAACAAGAACTTGACAGCTATGAAATCAATCAATTTCAAAGTATCTCATCAAGTGGAAGAACACCCACTGAAGAGATTCTACATGGGAGGATGAGAATTATATACGAAGCACCCGAGCTACTCAGAGTTGGGGACAACACTTTTTGAAGGAGAGGGGCATGTTAGGTCCCTACTCATTACTAGTATAGTCCTTATTGTTGTCAGTGTAACCCCCTTATTATTATTGTTGTACCCCTATAACCCCCATATTGTTATTATTGTGCCCTTACATTATTATTGTTAGAGGTCGGCTAGGATTACATTGTGGCCCACTAGGATTACATTATGGCCCCATGGACTCCTATATATAGAAAGGAGGTTTTGTAAATTATATCATCCAAGAATTGTTTATTTATGTAATGTATTGGAGGTTGCCCCCTCGAAGTGGCTCATTTCTAAGGCGTTGATATCTATTTTCTTCTCTTTTTGGAGCTGGTTACACAACAGAGGAGAGACACACTCTTCCATTTTCAGCATTACCCACTCTCACTACATATTCTGCGCTGACAAAAGTTGCTGCAGTGATGGAGGACAGTACCACCATGGTGCAAGGAAGTTGCTCCATGGATTTGGAGAAACATAGGGTACTTCCTTTGAGGAAGGAATCCTCCATACATTGGAGTAGATGGAGACCACTCATGCTTACATTGGCCAAGATCAGGAGGTTCTTTTTGGATGGTAGCTTCTCATGGGAGGCCAACTTCCAAAGGCCACCACTTCTACTTGAGCATGAGCAGCTGCATGATGGGCATGGAAGCACTTTGGAGGATGGATTTTGCATGAGGGATGTCAAAGGAAAAGACATCGGCCTGTGGGGTACTTCACATTTCAGATCTATAGTGCTGTCTCTTAGGAGGATTGATCCATATTGGAGGTCTCAACTTTTGGTAAAGTACTCCAAGGATCTTGGTGCTTGCATGATTATTAATGACCCGGAGGGAGATGATAGATACATGGTGGATGATGAGGTCATCTATTCTTATGGCAGAGTATTATTGACTAAAGCTTCTAAGCTCAAGCAGAAGCTGTTACATGCATCACATGTGGACTTTCTTTCCATGCACTTTGATGCATATTATTCCTTGATGGAGGAGTTCACTTGGGAGGGCATCCAACATGATGTATATCAGCATATGGAGAGATGCATAGCCCGGATGAAGATGGAGAGGTTGTCACAACCACTTCCATACTCACTGAGAGTGAGGGAGAACTTTTAGTTGAGCCATTTAAGCTCAATGACCAAAGTACATGATAGAGGATGTACATTTATGCATTATGGTTTGTACTCCTTTAATTTTTATGAGCAACATATTGTACCAAGGAGGATCATTCCTTCTTGTATATTGTATTGTGATGTACTTGAGGCCATTTGTAGCATTGATGTTGGCCATTCTATTGGTGGTTTGTGGGAAATGCCACATGATTCGTGCACCATTGGCACCAAATTTTACTTTTATGATCCCATCTTGTAGGATGATTGTGGTAGCAAACAAGTAGTTGAAAAGACACATGTTATACTTTTCTTTGAGGCAGGTAGGGGATGCACTGCGCTGGTTCCACATGTGGGACTATGATCCACCTCCCGGTTGTCATATGACAACTTGTTTTTATTTGTTTTTGCTTCCATATATTGATGAAGATATTATTCTTATGGGAAGTTTTGTTGGGAGGATGGCACAAGAGTTGGAGGTGCCCATTGGGAGTATGATTCTCCCTACTTCATATGTTGCATGTTTCAGGAGAAACAATGGGCAAGCCATGATTGCTGTTATCACCCTAGTAATTCTTAGGTCGTGGGATTTTGGTTTATAGTTAAAGAAAACCAAGGGTAACCAAGAACCTCTTTTGAATTTTAGGATCTAGCCTTCCTAAATTCCGGAGAGGGATCTCTCCTCAAGATTTAACTTGATTTATGTTATAAGATTTTAGGCTAGCTATGAGTGGAAAATTTGGTTTGATATTTTGAATGTTGGTAGGAATAAAGGACTACAAGGGAAACCATAGAAAGATCTACCTAACCATTGGGCAATGGAGTCAAATTTATAACAAACAAGACTAGAAAACTAAGGCCAATAGAAAAAATATACTAAGGGCAAGATAGATGATCTTCAGAGGATTTGAAAAGGATATTTTGATGAAATGGTATGATCTGGACTAAGGGTAGTTAAGAAGCCTTAGATCATAGAAAAGCAAGAGGGAAATTGGGGTCAAACGAGACTAAAGAGCAATTAAGAATTCTAAAGTCTGGAAATCAGTAGAAAACATAAACATGAAAACTAGTAAAAACAGAGAGCTTTTTACACTGATTCTGTAATATCTTTCCTAGTTATTCATTTAAGATGGAAAATAACACACGATGTATGAATGAAACTTAAAGAAATAAACAATGAAAACTGGAAGATACAATACTCATCTAATCAGCACGAGGATCATTAGTTATGATGTTTATTTGCTTCAGTTTCTAGCCTGCTGCTTCAACTTAACTCACATAACATCCCAATTTTTTCAACAAAAAATTCTATAGTAGTCTTGATAATTTTATTCCACACCAAAATACTTTGAAAGATGAATAAATTTCCTACAAAATATCTCAAAAGTTTGGGAGAATATCTCAGGAAAAAATAGGAATTATTACATAAGAAGAGGGACAACTGCAAAACAGATGGGCAAGCTGTCCTCTTTTATAAGAAAAATAGAACAATTTATCTAATCAAACAGATTATTTGTCTTGCTGGAAGTATTTCTAGCAATCTGGGACAATATATTGTGGAAGATGACTTGTAGTGTACTCCTCCTCTTTCACTTTCTGCTTTGATACTCTTTTACTCTGCTTCTTCACTGTTTACTATTGTAAATTAAAAATAACCAGCAGTAACTCTTGTTTTTACTGATACACTTTGACCACTGATACTCTTTAACCACTGATTTATCACCTTGATATACTTTGACTGCAAATTTTTATAATAAATCAGTGAATTCCTGCCATTGCTCTGCACTGGGAATTTTCATACTCTTCAGCTTCCTATAACTTTCATTTGCCTCTGTATACTTTGAAAAATTGGGCTTAACCATGAAAATATGTTTGATCTCATTTTGCAAAAAGAACAAATTTTCAAAATATTCCAAAATGACTTTACCAGTAGGAGACCCTTGTGGTAAAGGTTTGTTGACTTGCTCTTTGGCATATGCCCTAATTTTTTTATCATAATCTTTCTGTGGCATCAAATTTTCATTCAATGCATGAATATTTGGTAGGCATGCTTGTGACAGTACTGTGTATTTGGCCCAAAATATTGTGATTTACAAGTTCATATCCTTGCACCTGTCCTCCAAATTATTCATCATATTTCTCTTATTCATGACCTTTTTCATTTGGAGTATACTTTCAGTTCTATCCTAAATTTTTAACTCAAGTTCCTCTTTGTGTTTGCTATTCAGAAATGTGATAAGCTTCATGGCTTGAGTAGGTTTATCGGCCAGTTCTTATTTTGTCTTCTGTACTTCTATCTGTGCTGCTTTAAGTAACTCTTTTTGCTCATAAATAATTTGAATTGAGGGCCATTGTAAATGTATGCCCTGGATGATGTTGTTCCAAAGATAATTTTTGATATAAGATACTTACTCAGTAAGATTAACCTGTTGTTGAAGAATATTAACCTGTTCCTGCAATCTGTTGGCCCTTTGCTCATGTCTTTTGGATGTAATTAAGGCATCTCTGTTAGATGTTTCAAGAGTTTTGATAGTGAATTTTAATTTGATTATTTCTTTATCTTTTATGGACATGTCTTCCATAGCCTTGAATATGGCAGCTATTTCTTCTGTTGGATTTACCTATGATGTTGATGAAGAAGTGGCAGAGATGTATTTATAAGTAATTGACACTGCAGTTGCCAATACTCCTTTCGGTGCCAAATGTTCTGCCAATGTTGAGGGAACAACTGTACTTATAGTTGGAATAACTGTGGGAATGGAAACTTACTAAGCTTTCTTCAAACTTTCATTTTCTTGCATTAAATATTCTATTTGATTTTCCATATCTTTAATCTGAGCTGTCATCTTCAAAACCAGTTGCAAATTTTCCTCTTTTTCTGTTTTTTCCTGAAGAACTTCTTTTGTATGAGGGTGCTCACTTTGTGGCAATTTGAGCTGCTTTCTTAAGGCTGCAATATCATCATTCTTCTGCCTTATCAACTTCTTAGCAACTTCAGTATTAGAAGGATCTGCTCCCATCTCAATCACCAAATCTTCTAAGGTTTTGATCCTCAAATCCTTGGCATGGAGAGATGCTTTATCTAATTTCATTTGGGTCTGCAAATTAGATACAGTTTTCTGTAGCATGGTAGCACTCATGGTTTTTATTACTACCTTTGAATATAGCATCTCTGATGCACTCTTGTGGAACTCTATCTGATCTAGTTCATGAATAGTATCAACATTTACTGCAAATTCTGTCTTCCTATAGTCTGTGGCTGATTTTGGATCTGTTACCACTGGTTGGAGAAAGGACATGATCATTTTATTGGTTGAGTAATCAAATGCTGTCACTAGTCTGTCCTTATCTCCTGGTTTTTCCTTTAGAAGTTTAGAATAAAATTCATTGTTGATCTCTTCATTCTTTTCCCTAATTTGTTTGAACCTCTTCTGAATATCAGAATCAATTTCTTCAGTTGTTTTAGAGGAAGATGGAGCTTCTGTATCCATTTCTACTTCAACCATCTCTTTGCCTTTACCCTGTGTTTGTACCTGTTCATTTCGAATTTCTCTGAGTGTTTAATTAACAATCATGGTGGCTTCATCATCTGTTTGTTGGTCATTAGTATCATCCACATCTATGACTCCCTCTTTTTCTAGAGTAATCATTTTGGCCCTTTTGCTGTAGACTGTTTTAAATTTGTTTTCAATGATTGTCTCTACCAAATATCCCTCTTCTTTCCTTGGCCTTTTATTGGATACCTCTGCTGGTTGGTTAACTGTAACCACCTGTGTACTGTCCATTTTATTTTCCTATAGATTATATGTTTGTATCTCTTGATCATCATCAATTAAAGTATTTGCAACCCATTCCAATTGTTTGGCATAATTTTCAATTATTGGTTTTGATTCATGTAGAAATGGGGTTAACTTGCACTTGACCCTGAGGTTGCTCAGAATACCTTGAGGGTCATAGCTCTAGAAAAAGCTTTCCTAAAATTTGAATGCTGATAGTTTGCTGGTTACCTCCTTCAAGGCATCTCTGATGTTAACTATGAAAGAGCCAATTTGACTTTTCAATTTGAATTGTGCCTTCTTTTTGGATGCTATAAATTTCACTGCATCTGCATTCAAAATCTGCTTTATGTATTCTAGAGCAAAGATCCTGGTGGTTAGAAACTTTGGTAATTTGTATGGAGCCAGGATTGCACCATATATTATAATTTCAGTGTTATTTTTATACAAATACCAATCTCCAAATTTACAGTTTTCAGACAGCTATAAAATCCTTTTGATATTTTAATTTACCCTTGGTGGTTCTGCTTTATCCAACAAACTGATGGCAGGTCTGATAAATAAGTCATTGAAATCACTGTAACTATACTCACTGCTATTTTTTCTAAGAAGAGAGGTCCAAAATATTACTGAAAGTGGTTTTCCCTCCATGTCCACCTTCTGTAATGCAAAGGGAAAATTATCTGCTTGAGAGAAAAGGAAAAGATATAACATATATGAAGTATATCTGAACACTCCTTCATCAGGTAACTTTATTATCTGATAATGAATATTGTCAGCAATAAATTTTGCAAAGTTAAAGACCAACTATGGCAGCTGTCCAGGAGACAAAGTGGAGAGGAACCCTAAAATGGAGGCATCTATGAATTCATCATTAACATAGCCTAAAATAAATGACAACATGGAAGTGACCTGTCTGGAGCCTTCTGGAAAATCAAAGGTATCATAAGGAGGATTCACCTTGGGAAGGTTGACATGATTGGGCATGAATTTTTGAAGGATTTGAAACTTCCTAGGGAAATCTAGGTCTAAATACATCTGGGTCAAGTCTTCAATTGAAAATGACACTGCTCGTGGATCATGGCTTAGCTGGAGCATGTCATTGATTGATTCAACATTTATGTAAAATAGGACCTCACTATCTTTGTTAACCATGCACCTTTGATCAGGAATATAATGCATCTGACATAACCTAATGAAATCCTGAGTAGGATGGGTGATGGGAACCACATATTTGGGCAAATTGGAATCCCATATAGGTATATCATTGGCCACTTTCTTCTCAAATTTCTCCTAACACCAGCTGTGCACTTCCAGAAGATCAAATTCAAGAGTAGCATCAAAAATTTTGTAATCTAAGTCAATCAAAGGATTGTTTTCTTTAGTAATGACAGGAGGCTGTAAAGGTCTGACTACTTCAGTAGAATTAGCAGTTAAAACAGGAGTAGGTTTGTCAATTCTGGGAGGTTTGGGATTTGGAAGCTTGCCAGAGGCAGGCTTCTGAGGTTTAGGACCTCCAGTTTTAGGGATTAACTGCTTTTTAGTCATTTTTGAAGAAACTGAACAAGATTAAACTGTTTTCTCAGATCTTTATGGAAGCAAAAGATCAACTAAGCTGATTTGAGAAAAACTCAGAATTTGGGCAAGGGTTTTATGAGGAAAATGCAGATTTTTACAGTGCAGAAGGTGGGAAAGGGATTTCCAATGGTTTCTTTAGTAATTCAAAGGTATTTCAACCGCAGGAATATCTTTCAGATGGTTAAAATCCTTAATTAGGAAGTGGTCAATTTTGGGAAAATTTTGACACCTATAAATATAGGATTCATAATTTTGATTTGACTGATGGTAATCTTGTAAATATGTACATACTTTGCCTTCTGCAAGTTGTATTCTCATATTTTGTATTAAAAAAAAAAAAAAATCAAAAAGAGGCTAAAAAGTCCTAAAAGAACAATCAAAGGACTTAGAAAAAATAATAAACCCCGAAAGAAAAAGATGAATAAAACATGAAAATGTGCAAGTCTAAATGCCACTACTTTTAACTTTTGCAGTTGATTATGGCAGAGTGTCAATAAATTCCATAATCCATGATGAGTTAAACAATTTAATCTTGCCTTGTCATGTTTCAATTTCACTTGTTGTAGATAGAGAATAAATAATTGTTATACAGTTTAATCATGACAATTCAATATTTGTATAGAGAATAAGTGAATCCAAAAGTTTAATCTGGAATCCTGGATGAAATAAGAGTAGAATTATATAGTTTTATTGATTTAAGAAAGAATAAATGTTGTAAAGGTTGCTAGCTCAAATGCACCTAATCAAAATGGAAGAAAAAATGTTAGCAGTTAAAATTGGGTAGGTAGAAGAAGGTGAGAAGCATCATTGTAAATATTGTTCACCAGGACTGCAAATAACTAACTTCCCTTCCCCATAGCCATTTATCATTCTAAACTATCAGTCAGAAAGGCTCAAGGCATTTCCTTGACTTCTGTTGGGACTGGACCCAAGGCTCTATGGCTGATTAGTTGAAAATGTTAAATGTCTATATTAATCCCCAAAAACACATAATTTTCCATTCATGCATTCATTTACCAGGAAAAATCACAAGTAAAAACCTCATTTTCTACTTAGTGATGCTCTAATCCCCATTTGATTAACTTCCTACATCTTATGAAGTATAAAACCTTCAAAATGACATTTTATCCTAAGTAGAAGTGATGAAATTATCATAAATGCAAGTTTTGCTTTGATCTTCACTTTTATTGGTTATAATTGTATGTTTTGAGTATTCACTTTTCCCTTTTCATATTAACACCTAACATATTTTATTAACTCACTATCAATTATCCTAGTCCTATTAATATAGTTCCATTTTATGTAATATCCCAAAAACCCATTTAATATAAGCTTTTGTGTCAAGGATATTTAAGCACATGTTGAAAAACATCCCGAAGTTACCCCTTTGACACAAAATTACTCATAAAAATATTTCCCCTCTCCCCTATAGTTTTAGACCTTTGACAAATCTGAAACTATATAATAAAAATACACAAAAAAGGCATTAAACATGTTTCATATATGTTTAAAACAAAAGCAAATTTCCTAAAGTTTAATTAAAAAAAAACTTCGCAAAACCCATCCCCCTGTTTAATACGTCCCCTTTCCCGATCACCCTTAACCCCAAGGTTAAAACCTTAAAATTTTCCACTTTCCCGATAAATATTCCTTTACCACAGTTGAAACCTTGTTAAAACCTCTCCTCACCATCGGGTTTAACCTCAACCATCCGATCATCCCGATCAAAATCAATGGTTAATATTGAACCCAAGTCCCACCCCCTCGCATTCAGTCCTGACCCTTCGATCATCTTAATCCCTTTCATCCAACGGTCCTAAATAAACTTGATAAATCCTTCCCTGCCCCCACCATTTCCTATCGAATTAATTTTAAGCCGTCGATCTTCACTTACCAAATAAATGGCGTAGATCATAGTAACTGGTCCCACCTTATTTCCCCACATCTTCCTGACATATCTTAGCCGTTCGCTCCACTCCGCCACATCTGACGGCGCAGATCCCATATCGCATTTTTAAAGTGATTGGCCAAAGTTCCCAAAATATTTTGCGAAAAAAGTTGTTTTGTGAAACCGCCACCCGCTACGTGTCTGAATTATATTATATCGCATTTCTAAAGCTAAAAACCACTTACTGCTCGAAAGAAATGCGAAAACCATCACTGGTTTTTCTTTCGAAAGAAAAACCACTCCCGCCATATCAACTTGGCCTGCAATTAATACTCTGCATGATCCATAAAGCTAAAGTTTTAACCTTAGTTTTTATCATTTTTCATACTTGTGCACCCTATCCCTCTGAGAAAAATTCATAGACACCATTGCTGAGCTAATTTTGAACCAATTTTCCATCCTAAAATCATCTCCACTCTGAACAGTTACTTCCGATGACTCCCAGTGCCTTATATCAAACCAATGCAACCAGTTTGAAGACTGGTACCACCTACAATCCTGTTCAACCACAAAAATACCTGTTCAAAGGTATTTATCAGTAATCCAAACCTGCAAATTTCAAATTTCTAAGAATAAAATCAAATTAATTTGAAATTAAAAGCCAAAAGTACTCATCTGAGAGTACTTGAACCTTGAAGAAACAGGGGAAACCCTATCAAAATTTTCCCAAAATTGATCGCTTCCTAATTAAGGATTTTAACCATATGAAAGATATTCCTGCAGTTGAAATACCTTTGAATTACTAAAGAAACCATTGGAAATCCCTTTCCCACCTTCTGCACTGTAAAAATCTTCATTTTCCTCATAAAACCCTCGCCCAGATTCTGAGTTTTTCTCAAATTAGCTTAATTGATCTTTTGCTTCCATATAGAGCTGAGAAAATAGTTTAATATTGTTCAGTTTCTTCAAAAATGACTAAAAAATAGGTAATCCCTAAAACTGGAGGTCCTAAACCTCAGAAGCTTGCCTCCAGCAAGCTTCCAAATCCCAAACCTCCCAGAATTGACAAACCTACTCCTGTTTTAACTGTTGATTCTACTGAAGTAGTCAGACCTTTACAGCCTCCTATCATTACTGAAGAAAACAATCCTTTGATTGAATTAGATTACAGAATTTCTAATGCTACTCTTGAATTTGATCTTCTGGAAGTGCACAACTGGTGTCAGGAGAAATTTGAGAAGAAAGTGGCCAATGATATACTTGTATGGGTTTCCAATTTTCCCAAATATGTGGTTCCCATCACCCATCCTGCTCAGGATTTCATTAGGTTATGTCAGATGTGTTAGCTCCCTGTAATTTCAGCAGATTGGCAAGACTAAAGCTGCAGAGACAACATTATGAACCACTTTGGGATTCTAGGATCTAGCCCTCCTGAATCCAGAAAGGGATCTCTCTTATAAGTGCAAAGATTGATTTATCTTTAAGGCTTTTAGGTGTGATATTAGGCTAGTTATTAAGAACAAGGGTTTTTTTCTTATTTGGATGGTTGAGCATAATTTTTAATTGAGTGGAAAGTCCCAAAAATGAAAGAGTTTCAAAGGGGTGAAAGTGTGAATAAACAGAAGAAGATTCAACTAATAGGATAGATATGAAACAACACTTAGTCCATTGGGCTATGGAGTCATAAAAGGGTTTAATTGTGCAACAATTTCAAGAATTGTCCAAGGGGCAAGTCATCTATATCAAAAGATCTTTTAGATTAAATGATGGAATGGAACATTAAAAGTGTTGAGAGGGTGGAAAAAATCAATAATTTCAACAAGGATTTATCAAATTTCCATACAATAAAAGCCTTTTTAAGAAATTGTTTAAAACCAACCAAAGGATAGGGCTAACCATAAAATTCTTTGGACAAGCTTGTATTAAAGCTAACTTATCAGACAAACAATCTAGTAATCCAAATGACTACTTTCAGAAAGGATGAAAAACATATAAGAAAACGAAGTGCAGCTTAAGATCAAGCAAGATACATTAAAATCAAAGCCTGATTTCAGCATACTCTTAGGGAAACCTTCAAAGCAACCTTTGGAGAAAGAAACTAGAAGACAGGGCAAACCATAAACTTTTCCAGTCTAACTCTACTCAGCATATAATGAAAATATCATTCAAGAACTTCCTTTCAAGCTTCGCACATCAAGACAGGGACAAACCAACATTCCTTAATAATGTTTACACTTAACTTGAGTCATTCTTAAACACACAATTGGAGGAAAACATAAAGATAAAGCTTATCAGTGAGAGTAGGGTACCTTTAACAGTAAATCCTAGCTCTATATTTGCTGTTCTTTTATCAGAGAATAAGTGAACAAAATGGCATACATGAAAGGAAAAAAATAACAGCAAGAGGTACTTCACCAATGATATAGACCAGGATCCCAAGAATCAGCTTGTATATTGATGTCAATCCAGTTACATACTTCAAGACCAATGTTTCAGTACAACAATCATCTTCTCTTCTCAGCCTAACTTCTTTGATCACAAACAGAGCTTCAAGGGCCTTTGAAAACTATTTACATGTAGAAAGTTTCGAGCAACAAGTATTACATCTAAGTCCAGCAACCAACCCTTTACAATGTGCTCCTCAAGAATATTTTATAAGAAAATGAGGAGGTGGAAGAATTTCTAGGGTTTAAGTATCATTAATTCTACAGTTAATGCAATTCCTAGCCTTGAAAACCACGCAAGGCATAAGGCAGGAAAGCATTGAATTTAGAACTCTGTCTCATAACTCTATTTCTGCTTTTTAAGGCTTAGTGGATTAAAATATTTGACTTCAAGGCTCTTTCTTATCTTTGTAATAACTCTGCTGACAGTTTGTAATTTGTTCTTTCTTTGGTAATAACTGTTCAGGTGTCTTTAGGCAAATATCTTTTGAATAAGTAATAACTATGCCTTTTGTGATTCCTTCGAGGCTGCAAGTGGCTTTTGGTATCTTGGAGAGGATTCAATTAGTCTCTGATGTGGCAATGGAGGCTTCTCGGACTGATATATCTCCTTGTTTTCCCCTAAAACACTGTTAATTTTATTTTGATTTGTGCTTTAGGTCTGATTAGGCTCAATTTTTGTCTTCAAGTCTTCATACTATCTTTAACTGTGTGGATTAGGCCTTTGATAGTCAAATTTATGCCTTAATCCATCAAAACTATGTTTAAAACCTTTAAACAATGATTTCTGCTTTGATCTCACCCTTTGACACTGATACTCTCTGTATAATTAAGGTTCACTGTGTTTTGTTGCTGTGCAGGCGCACAACGGGTTTTATAACGTCACCAGTGCTCATGAGGCATGGGTAAAATGATAATTCGAACCCTGCAGATCCTTGTCTTCATGGATAATGGCCTGGGGGATCGTCATCCCTGGCCCTTGAATTCATTTAAAAAACTGTGGAAAATCTTTAAAACCTACAAAAAACGAACAAAATGAAGAAAATTCGGCGAAAATAGGTCAGAGGTTGTTTGGGACACGAGGTTTAATCGTGGCTGTAGATCCAAGTCAATTGATGATCGAGATTGCTCGATGGGTTTGATGGGGAGGCGGTTGGAAGAGTGAAGGTCAGATTAAGTGCAAGCCGTTGCTCTAGATTGATCAACGGCTAGGATTAATTGGGGAGTTTATGATGCGGAGGGGAAAATTTATAGCGGAAAAGAGGAAAATGTAAGAAAAAGGAAGAAAATATTTATCGGGAGCGAAAAAGGGGCTAAAACGAAGCTTGGATGTAGAATGAATAAGAGCCGTTGATCTGGAATGATCAACGGTCGGGATTTCTTGAACGGAGTTCTTGGAGGTTTAGATGATGGGCGAATGAATGGGAGGAAGGATTTAATCTGGACCGTTGGGTGACAATGATGGATGGCTAGGATTAAATGCATAATTATATTGGGGAGGAGTGGTATGGCAGAAAAACATTAGTGGTCTTCACGCGGCTCTGAGGTGGTTTCAAAATTTCTCCAAAAAAACGCGATATGGGCCTGTGCTTGACACGTGGAATTACAAAACCGCTCATATCGTGTAAAATTTGCGCACTGTGGGAAGGGTTAAAAAATTACGCGATATTGACTCTGGGACGTTGGATTGGAGGATCTAGATGCAACGGAGCTAGTAGAGCACGATGAATGAAAAAACTGCAGGGTAAAGAGTTAAGTGGGGCCCATGGTGGAGAAAGGCGCAAAATCATAAAAAACCAAGGTTAAAACTGACTATGCACATAAACATGGTTTCTAATGTAAAAATGTAAAACTTTGTGAATAGACAAATACATAGGAAAACAATGAAAATGAGAGGAAAATGGGGTGTTGGTGGTGGGACCGAGAGAACGGAGGAGGATATCAGTAGGTTGAAAGAGAGCTGTTGGATTACGATATAGATCAACGACGGAGATTGAATATGGGTCGATGATGGGGGGCTTAATGAACAGAGCGCGATGCAATCTTAGCCATAAATTCTTGTGGATTTTGACGGCTGAGATTAAATTGGGAATCGAAAATCAGAGGAAACAAGGCAAGGGGCTAAGTATTTTGTTTTTTGTCGATGCAACGTGGGCCGTCCGATTTGAAGAGAGATCGACGGTGGAGATTAAATCGGAGGTCGAGACGGTGGAGGTTTATGTGATAGAAGGGTGGGATGCGATGCAACGCTGGCCGTTGGATCTGGCAGGATGAACGGTTAGGATTAAATCGCATCGGAGAAAAGGAAAGAGGCAAAAGCACCGGGGTCTTTTGATTTTGTGATGCGTGATTGAGCGCTGACCGTTGGATTGATTTCAAAGATCAACGGTGGAGATTCAATCAATGGGCGTGATGGTAAAGGGTTTATGACGGAGTGTGATTAAATCTGAGCTGTGGGTTCTTGTGGATTCAACGGCCGAGATTTAATCGTAGGATCGCAATCGGCGGAGGTCAAAGGAACTGGAAAAGAGATTTGCGATTGCCGATTTTGCGATGGAGTGAGAGCCGTCGATCTAAAAACTCTATCGACGGTGGAGATTTAACGATGAAGGAAAAGTCGGAATGGTGGGTTTGGAAAAGGGGAGCGACATGGGCCATTGGATCTGGGCGCAATAGAGAAGATCAACGGTGGAGAAACGATCGCAAGATCGCATCGGAGGGGGGAAATAACAAAGAGAACAGGGTAAATTGAATATTTGCGATGCGATTTAAGATTTGTGATGCGATAAAAAATTCCGATGTGATAAATGTTGATACTATTCATGAACTAGATCAGATAGAGTTCCACAAGAGTGCATCAGAGATGCTATATTCAAAGGTAGTAAGCAAAACAATGAGTGCTACCATGCTACAGAAAATTGTATCTAATTTGCAGACACAAATGAAATTAGATAAAACATCTCTCCATGCCAAGGATTTGAGGATCAAATCCTTAGAAGATTTGGTGATTGAGACAGGAGTAGATCCTTCTAATACTGAAGTTGCTAAGAAGTTGATAAGGCAGAAAAATGATGATATTGCAGCCTTAAGAAAGCAGCTCAAATTGCCACAGAGTGAGCACCCCCAAACAAAAGAAGTTCTTCAGGAAAAAACAGAAAAAGAGGAAAATTTGCAACTGGTTTTGAAGATGATAGCTCAGATTAAAGATATGGAAAATCAAATAGAATCTTTAATGCAAGAAAATGAAAGTTTGAAGAAAGCTTAGCAAGTTTCCATTCCCACAGGTATTCCAACTGTAAGTACAGTTGTTCCCTCAACATTGGCAGAACATTTGGCACCGAAAGGAGTATTGGCAACTGCAGTGTCAATTACTTCTAAAGACATCTCTGCCACTTCTTCATCAACATCACAGGTAAATCCAACAGAAGAAACAACTGCCATAGTCAAGGCTATGGAAGACATGTCCATACAAGATAAAGAAATAATCAACTTAAAAGACACTATCAAAACTCTTGAAACATCTAACAGAGATGCCTTAATACATCCAAAGGACATGAGCAAAGGGTCAAAAAATTGCAGGAATAGGTTAAGATTCTTTAACAACAGGTTAATCTTACTGAGAGCAGGTCAACAAACCATTACCACAAGGGTCTCCTACTGGTAAAGTCATTTTGGAATATTTTGAAAATTTTTTCTTTCTGCAAAATGAGATCAAACATATTTTCATGGTTAAGCCTAATTTTGCAAAGTATACAGAGGCAGATGAAAGTTACAGGAAGCTGAAAATTCCCAGTGCAGAGCAATGACAGGAATTCACTGATTTATTATAAAAATTTGTAGTCAAAGTATATCAAAGTGAAAAATGAGTGGTTAAAGAGTATCAGTGGTCAAAGTGTATCAGTAAAAACAAGAGTTACTGCTGGTTATTTTTAATTTACAATAGTAAACAGTGAAGAAGCAGAGTAAAAGAGTATCAAAGCATAGCGTGAAAGAGGAGGAGTACACTACAAGTCATCTTCCACAATATATTGTCCCAGATTGCTAGCAATACTTCTAGCAAGACAAATAATCTGTTTGATTAGATAAACTGTTCTATTTTTCTTATAAAAGAGGACAACTTGCCCATCTGTTTTGCAGCTGTCCCTCTTCTTATGTAATAATTCCTATTTTTTCTTGAGATATTCTCTCAAACTTTTGAGATATTTTGTAAGAAATTTATTTGTATAAATACTTCATCTTTCGAAGTATTTTGGTGTGGAATAAAATTATCAAGACTACTATAGACTTTTTTGTTGAAAACATTGGGATTTTATGTGAGTTAAGTTGAAGCAGCAGGCTGGAAACTGAAGCAAATAGACATCATAACTAATGATCCTCGTGGTGATCAGATGAGTATTGTAACTTCCAGTTTTCATTGTTTATTTCTTTAATTTTCATTCATACATCGTGTGTTATTTTCTATCTTAAATGAATAACTAGGAAAGATATTACAGAATCAGTGTAAAAATCTCTCTGTTTTTACTAGTTTTCATGTTTATGTTTTATGCCGATTTCCAGACTTTAGAATTCTTAATTGCTCTTTAGTCTCGTTTGACCCCAATTTCCCTCTTCCTTTTCTGTGATCTAAGGATTCTTAACTACCCTTAGTCTAGATCATACCATTTCATCAAAATAGCCTTTTCAAATTCTCTGAAGATCATTTATCTTGCCCTTAGTATATTTGTTCTATTGGCCTTAGTTTTCTAGTCTTGTTTTTTATAAATTTGTCTCCATTGCCCAATGGTTAGGTAGAAATTTCTTTGGTTTCCCTTGTAGTCCTTTACTCCTACCAACATTCAAAAAATCAAACCAAATTGTCCACTCACAGCTAGCCTAAAATCTTATAACATAAATCAAGCTAAATCTTGAGGAGAGATCCCTCTCTGGAATTTAGGAAGGCTAGATCTTGAATTTCAAAAGAGGTTCTTGGTTACCCCTGGTTTTCTTTAACTATAAACCAAAATCCCACGACCTAAGAATTACTAGGGTGATAACATATTGGCGACCATACTAGGGAACTAACCACTCTCCAGTTTTAAGTTTAATCTTGGAGGAAGATTTTTAAACATATCTTTTCTACTTTAAGATTAAGTTTAAAGGTTGTGGGTATTTATATAATAATGATTCTGGCTCCCAAGAAAGTCTATTATACTAGATCCAACCTTGACCCCAACCCTGCAGATATAGTAGACAATCCAGACCAGATAGGAAAAAAGAAAAAACAAACTGTTAGTTCAGAAACTGAAGTACCCCTGAAAAGAGCTAATTCTTTACCAAAAGAATTAGTAAGCTTATCAGATATTGAATTTGATTTGAATTTTGAAAAATAACTATTTGGAACCAAGTTTGAAACTGATTTAAAGGAAATTGTTTTAAATCTTGTTTTTACTTCTTTTGTGAAAGAAAAACAGCAAGTTATTTCAGCACCTATTAAATCAGACCAAACTGAAAGTCAAAGTCCAGTAGAGAGGGTAAATGTTACACAAATTAAGGACATTGATGAAGCTATTAAATTAGATAATTTTTTGTCCCAATTTAAACCTCCAGTTTCTCAACTATACACCACCATCTTTCCAGTAGCAGATTCTACTCTGTATGCTGCCACTTCATTTATAGACTCCACTGTCAGTTCAACCCCAGAGTTTGTCAGTCCAGAGCTGCCTTTGCAGCCTAGGATCATATATTCATCCTATCCTCAATCCATCTCCAGTTCCTCCACAGGACCATTCATCCCTGAGCTGCCTTTGCAGCCTAAAGTAGTATATCCATCATTTACTCAGTCCATTACATCCTCTACCACTATACCCACTAGCTTCATAAGCACTTCATCTATATTCCCTAGCCATACCACTTCTTTTTCATCTCCTTTTCCAAGCTCTTCAAGTACATCCACTGTTGTAATAAGCACTATCCCTGCCACTACTACTGTACCTCCCAGTTTAGCAAAAATTTAAGCCATGGCAGCCATATATGCTCCCTTGGTCTTACCTCAAAATCTCAATGACATGCCCAAAAATTACCAAAAGGATATCCCATTGTTTGATAATTTTTCACAAATTACTGCACAACAACATATCACTAGAATGAATGATTTTTAGGAAATTTATGAGATAGATGAGTCTAATGTCAGAATGAGGTTATTTGCACAAAGCTTAACTGGAGAAGTAAAAACATGGTTTAGAAGTTTAGGTGCTGGTAGTATAACAGACCTAGCTTCATTTCATAGAGCCTTCCTAAATAAATGAGAAAAGAAGAAGAATCCCATGCAAATTTTCTCCGAGTTTGATGCTGTTAAGAGAGCCCCCAATGAGTCTGTCCAAGATTTTTTCACCAGATACAACAGTGTTTACAATTCTATTCTTGCAGACCTTAAACCCACTCCATATTCTATGCTACTCAAATTCCTTGATTGTTTTGATGTAGACATGGCCTATCAACTTAGAGAAAGGGATGCAGACACCCTAGAACAAATGCAATTAAATGCTGTTGGAGTAGAAATCAATATCCTTGCCAAAAAAGCTAGAATGAGAAACGAGAGGAGGGTCACTATCAAAGAAGAAGCTTCAAACTTAGATGGAAAATTTGATTTTATTAACAAAACATTAGAAAAAGTAGTTGAGAGACTAGATCACATTGAAAGAAAACCACAATGGGAAAATCAATCCCAAATCAGGAATCCCAACTACAGGAAAAGTAATAATCCTGGGAAAGGTAAAGAACCTTCCCCAGAGCAGAACATAAGACCCCCATTCCAAGAAAAATTTGCAGAGAGTTCACGAAACAATGTTGAAGATGAGGAAGACATCAACATAGTTATGAGGATAGATGAAAACAATACAATTTTCCTCACTTAGGAGGACCAGGAACTCTTTGAGCTACAATAGTTCAAAGTGGAATCTGGGGAATCCTTTGATTATAAGCAAGGTTATGATTTTGAAATCAATGAAATTCACAACCAATATAACCTTAAGAGCAAGAAAACCAATGAGCCTACTGCAAAAAACAATGCTCCAACTCAACAAAGCCAAAAAAAAAAGAATATTGAGGCTCCCAAAACGAAATTTTTTCATATTCTTCCCAGAGAAAATAAACAAAATTCAAACCCACCCAGTCCTAAAAAACAGCATATTCCAAAGATTGTAGATGTTATTGATGAGGTGGCTCAATCTTCTAAAGATGCCCAAAAGGCTAATACCACAAAGACCACCAATTCAGCAACAGTTAATGATCCAAAAAAGAATCTAGCTGATTCAAAATCATCAAATCCTAAATCTTCTGTTGAGAATTCCAAAGCTGATAAAGCATCTTCTAACACTCAAACTATTCCTGAAAAAACAATCAAAGATAGCAGAAACCAGGAAACTCAAATAGAAGACAAAGGAAAACCTCAAGCCAAAGGTAAAACTGTTGAAACACAAGAAAAATCATCACAAACCACAGTTCCAAAAGATGAAATAATTCAAGCCATCAAATCTCAATCAACATTTAACATGCAATCTGAGATATCCAAGTTAAAGATAGTTGTTCCCTTAGTAGAATTAGCTAAAAATGACTTGTATAGATCTATTATTACTGAAACATTGAATGTAAATGAAAATGAGGATACAATTAATATGAGTGAGGATAGACCTGAATTAATCTTTGGTCCAAATGTAGATGATAAGCATTCATATGGGTCAGTACCTCCATTTTATTTAAGTCTTACTATACATGATCGGATATTACACAATGCTATGCTAGATACTGGAGCTTCCCATAACCTAATGCCCAGAGCAATAATGGAAACCCTGAATCTAGACATAACCCGGCCATATAAAGATATGTTTTCATTTGATTCATCCAAAGCCCAATGCATAGGTTTGATTAAAGATCTGTGTGTAAACTTAGTCCAATATCCTGGTAAAAGCATGATCATGGATGTTGTGGTAGCTGATATCCCGCCAAAATATGGCATGCTTCTTTCTCGCTCATGGGGAGCAAAGTTGCAGGGATCTCTACAACTTGACATGAGTTATGCCACTATCTCGGTATTTGGACAGCCAAAAAATCTTTACAGAGAAACCTTAATGAAGTTTATGATCAGTAGTGCTGACAGACCTACCAATTATCCAATCTATTCAACTCCTACTGATCTTGATTCCTTTATTCTCTGTAAATTTGAACATAATAATAGCCAAACTGAACTCACTGATAAGAAGCTTAAAATAATGGATGATTACACTGGTCATGAGGCTTTATGGCATTTGAATTTTCACGAATCAGTGAATAAATCAGGAGCTGGAGCTGGGGTATGGATTACCAACATTGAAACAAGCCATTCCCAAGGACATGCTTTTAGATTGAATTTCAAATGTACCAATAACATGGCTGAATATGAGGCTTTAATCTTAGGTCTTCAAATCATTAGAAAATTGGGAGGGAAAATAATATTGGTCATGGGATATTATGAGTTAGTTATCAAGAAAATTAACGCAGAATACTCTGTTCACAATCCCAGACTAGCCAGATACAATGTAGAAATTTGAATAAATGATATGTTATCCACCGAGATTCTCCTAATCACACACTATTTTAGCTTCATGCATAATACAAAATCTCTTCTACCGTTGATCATTACATGCGGAAATAAAATCAATTGCATGCACACATTAAAACCATAAACATTCACACATATGAACACTGTATTTCATGGGAAAGCTTAAAGCTAAAAACCCCCAACTATCTGTATATTATATATTTCATATAGATCATGTAACAATCATTATAAAAATCTCCTCACAAACTCTCAGTATAATCTCCACTTGCTACACACTAATCATGCTTGATCTTGCAAAACACACGCTCCAATCTCTGCCACCTGATAGCCAACCTTTATTGCATAATCAATGCTGTAGGATGGCTCATTAAATAACATAAACCACCTGGCTTGTATTGCGCAATCCTCATGGGCTCCTCCAATCACTGGTAGTTGCAAATATGCAACAGTATAGTCACCACTGATAGTTAACCTGCTCTTTCACCTATTTCTGCACTGGTCTCCACTGAAACTGTCCATGCACTGAAGTTAACTGATGCATTCTTTAGTTGATTAATGAGTTTATAATTAGTGAATTAATTAATAATTAATTCACACCACTCTCACTAATTGTATCAATCGGTTAAACTAGATACAAATAGCTCAACTATGTTTAGATTAGTTAAACTGAACACAACTCCACTAACTTCCTCAATCAACTCCACCAAACTCTGTCACATGAGTTCTAACTGAAGTATCCATGCAATAGCTCCATTTAACCCTTAGGAATAGTGTAATTCCTTCTGTCAGCTCCTGTGCCACATCTGTGCACTTAACTGAAGTGCTCCAAGAGAATAAGATAATGTTTATAGTCCAAATATTATTAAGAGCTAATAATATTCGACATATCTATTTTTAGACTGGCAATCTAAAAATAGATTCCGCTCAATATGTCTAAAAATAGAAGTCCATATATTTTTCCAACTTGACCAACCATCCACAAATAGCATCCTGCAACTCATAGAATATGATCGACATGTCTAAAAATAGACATAGTCTAAAAATAGACTTTGCGACAAAAATCACCTGTGTGGGCCCCACCTAGTTTAGGTGATCACTTTCCAACTAGGATCAAGAATGATGTTTCAGGATGCCTCCTTCACTGTTTCTTGTTGCAATCTTCAACACTCCCTCTCAACAAGAAAGGAATGTCTTTGCATGCGACATGCAACTCCATGCATTCGCCCTGCAACCTTCACAAGTGCCATGCAACTCCATGCATCTGCTCTGCAACTCCTCTGAAACTGAATAGGCTCCAAAAAACTCAATCAGTTTGATGCATCTATCATCAAAGTATTCTACTTGTTGGGCCCAGCGCATGTCATCGGGGAACCCTTTCTGCTATTGAACTCTGCCACTCCCACATTCTTGTCAACTACGATCCACACTCCCGGTATCCGACAAGATTTGTCACTTTGATCTTGCATCACTCCAACTGATCTTGCTACTGCTGCGCTGTGGGCACCTCGTAGCCAGGTTCAATCCATGAGATCCACACCATCTCATGAATCTGCCCAGAAATATCCTCATGGGATTAATCATGCATGTCGCCCCACCTCTCACTTGGTGGTATAGCTGCATGCACTCCCTCTGCCCGTCTAGCACGAAATTTCTCTGCATGAGTGGTCTCTTCCACTCCATGATCCTCTTGTGGCTGCTCCACATCCCGAGGTTCACTTTCACCTGCATGCAAAACTTGCTCCCTCTCAAGCTTCAGTTGCATGTCTTTCTCCCGCTTCCCAACAGTAGGAAGCTCCGTAGACATCCCATCTACATCAAGGATGTAAGGTCTTTGTTGAATACGCAACCTTCAAGACTTGTCTGTTGCCTTCATCTTTGAAGGAAAACTTTTCCTTCACTAAAGACAACATCATACCCTTTATCCTCTAACATTGCAACTGAGATCAAATTCTTCTTTAAACCTGGAACATGCACTACATCTTGTAAAAGAATGAGTTTACCTGACTCCCTGTGAAAGGTTATGGTACCAATTCCGGTCGCATTTTATCGTCCATTGTTTCCCAACTCAACATGCAAATGGAGATCTTTCTCCACCAAGTCACTGAAAAGATTCACATCTCCCGTCATGTGAAAGGAAGTGCCACTATCAAAATACCACCCCGATCCCGATGCACTAGACATCATGCATGTGATCAATGAGAAGTCCAGCTCAAATTGCGAGGCAAGAGCCTCACCAGCTGCAGCTCCAGCAACCTTCTTGTTCTTCTTCTTCTGTGGACAATTTGTGGCGTAATGTCCATGCTCGTGACAGTGAAAACACTTCACTTTGGACATGTCACGCTCTTTACCATCCACACCGGATTGAGAAGCATTCTTCTTACCCTTCCCCTTCCTTGCTTTGGCAGCCAAAGTGCAATCCTCTTCATCATCATTCTTTGATGAAGATCCATCCCTAGTATCCCGCCTTATCTCCTCCTGCACAAGATCCGACCACAGTCACTCCCATCCTGGAAATTTCTCTCGACCATTGACAGAGTCCTGATAGGAATTCCAACTCTTCGGAAGCCCAAGGAGAGCCAAGCTCACCAATTCCTCATCATCCACACTAACTCCTACACTCCCAAGCTCATCCCTGCAGTGGACAAACTTTGCCAAGTATATCGGAATAGTGTCATTCTTCTCCATTTTTATTTTCCTGAGTTTATCCTTGAGTGCCAACTTCCTCTGGTCACTCTTGCTTTGGAAAAAATCTGTCAAAGCTTTCCACATCAAGAATGGAGAAGCTTTACCATGAAGGCTGGACACTATGTGATCCTTCACACCTTCCAACATAATCCTTCGACACCTTGCTACCTTCTTTTGCCATGCGTCAAGTACGACAACATCACTAGAAGTAGGTTTTGGAATTTCTGCATCTATGAACTCCTTCAATCCATTGTCATCCAGCACCACCTCCATCCTGTCCTTCCATGAAATATAATTCGAGCTGCCCTCAAGGGCATATTCCAATCGCAATATGTTGAAATACATCTCAACTTTGACACCAAGAAATCACTATAGCAATTTCGAATTCCACCAGCACAAAACTCAACTGCTTCAATGCTTTGTAATTGCTCCAATGATCAATATCACTCTGATACCATGTAGAAATTTGAATAAATGATATGTTATCCACCGAGATTCTCCTGATCACACACTATTTTAACTTCATGCACAATACAAAATCTCTTCTACCATTGATCATTAATTGCAGAAATAAAAACAATCGCATGCGCACATTAAAACCATAAACAATCACACATATGAACAACATGTTCATGGGAAGCTTAAAGAAGCTGAAAACCCCAACTATCTTTATATTACTGCTTTATAGATATCATGTAATCAGTATACAAAGCTCACTCTAAGCTCTGATATAATCTCCACTTTCTACACACTAATCGAGGCTTGATCTTGCAAAACACATGCTCCAATCTACTGCTGCACATTAGCCGACCCTCTATTGCATATTGTCTTTAGGATGGCTCATTAAAATAACATAAACCACACGGCTTATCTGTAATCCTCATGGGCTCCTCCAATCATAGTAGTTGCAAATATACAGCAATATAGTCTATTGATAGTCACACTTGCTCTTTCACCTACCTCTCCACTAGTCTCCACTGAAACTACCATGCATTGTAGTTAACTGATGTATTCTTTAGTTGATTAATGAGTTTTTATTTAGTGAATTAATTAACTAATTAATTCACACCACTCTCACTAGTGTATCAATCAGTTAGACTAGATACAACTAGCTCAACTGAGTCTAACTGAGTTAAACTGAATACAACTCCACTAACTTCCTCAATCAACTCCACCAACTCTGTCACATGAGTTCTAACTGAAGTATCCATGCAATAGCTCCACTTAACCCTAAGGAATAGTGTAATTCCTTCTGTCAGCTCCTGTGCCACATCTGTGCACTTAAGTGAAGTGCTCCAAGAGAATAAGATAATGTTTATAGTCCAAATATTATTAAGAGCTAATAATATTCGACATATCTATTTTTAGACTGGCAATCTAAAAATAGATTCCACCCAATATGTCTAAAAATAGAAGTCCATCTATTTTTTCCAACTTGACCAACCATCCACAAATAGCATCCCACAACTCATAGAATATGATCGACATGTCTAAAAATAGACATATTCTAAAAATAGACTTTGCGCCACAAATCACCTGTGTGGTCCCCACCTAGTTTAGGTGATCACTTTCCAACTAGGATCAAGAATGATGTTTCAGGATGCCTCCTTCACTGTTTCTTGTTGTAATCTTCAACATACAGGGACACAACACATGATTTGGTGGAAGATTTGTTAGAAAGCAAGTTTGCTATCATTCCTAGAAAACAGAACATACAAGCCCATTGTTTAGCAACCTTTGCCAACACTTGCAAATTTCCATTTTCACCATTACAAAAATACATTGTTGAAATCAAAAACAGACCCATTGTCCCAGATAATGTAAAATACTGGCAAATTTTCTCAGAAGATGAACAAATATATCACTTTTTGAACAATGAGAAAGAGTTTCAAAATTGCCAAATTGATAATGATTGTAATATAGATTCACCTTGTAATATAGATTTAGATTCTTGTCAAATAAATGATTTAGATGATTTAGATGTACATAATTTTGATAGAGCTACTATATTTACTCAGAGTGACATAGATGAATTGGAAAAAGTAGATATAAAGGAAATGATGGAAGATGAAACAGATTTGATTCATCTAAAACATAACATTTTACCCAGAGGTTTAACTCCCCTAGAAGACTTATTTGATTCCAATGATGTGCCCAAAAGGCCAAAATTGGAACCAGTCAGGTCTGATATAGAAGAGTATAACTTAGGTACAAATGAAAAACCAAAAATGATCAAACTATCAAAATCCTTGTCATCAGAAGAAAAGGTTAAATACATAGAACTTTTGAGAGAATATCAGGATGTTTTTGCATGGGATTATGAAGATTTGAAAACTTACAACAAAGACATAATTCAACATAAAATTCCTTTGAAAGAAAATCAAAAACCTTTTCAACAAAAACTAAGAAGGATTAATCCTATCTTGTTACCTTTAATCGAGAAAGAAGTTAAAAGAATGTTTGATGCACAAATAATTGCACCAGTCAGATATTCTGACTTGGTATCTAATTTAGTGCCCACCAGAAAGAAAACAGGAGAAATTCGACTGTGTATAGACTTTAGAAATCTCAATAAATCTTCCTTGAAAGACAATTACCCCTTACCTAAAATGGATAATATTTTGCAAAGGGTGGCAGGTTCTTCAAGAATTTCTTTACTAGATGGTTTCTCTGGTTATAATCAAATTCTAGTTCATAAAGATGATCAAACTAAAACTTCATTTACCACTCCTTGGGGCACGTTCATGTACATGAAAATGCCTTTTGGATTGAAAAATGCAAGAGCTACTTTTCAGAGAGCAATGGATATTGCCTTTGTTGAGGAGATCCATGATTTTTTAGTTATCTATCTTGATGATATTACTGTCTTTTCAAAAGAAAATTATGAACACTTGGATCACCTGAGACAAGTCTTTATCAAATGTAGAAAATATGGTATATCCCTTAATCCTAAAAAGACTCTTTCGGACTAGAAGAAGGAAAACTGTTAGGTCACATAATCTCCAAGGAAGGTATTAGAATAGACCTTGCAAGAATTGAAGCTATTTTAAACATTCAACCACCAAGAAATATCAAAGAACTTCAAGAATTCTTGGGTAAAATCAAATTTTTAAGAATATTTATCTCTAATCTGGCTGAAATCATAAAAGATCTAAAAAATATGCTTAAAAAGGACTCTGCAATAAAATGGAAAATAAAGGCCAAACAATCTTTCGAATCCATAAAACAGGCCTTGACAAAATCACTAGTCCTCATCAGCCCAGATTATACAAAAGATTTCATAATCTTTTCCTTTGCATCTGAACACACCATAGCTGCAGTTCTTCTGCAGAAAAACAATCAAGGTTTTGAACAACCAATTGCATTCTTTAGTAAAGCCCTCAGAGATACACCTCTGAAGTACAATATAATGGAAAAAAATGCTTTAGCCCTGGTTAAAGCCATCAAAGATTTCAGAGTTTACATACTTCATTCACACATCATTGCATATGTCCCCAATGCAGTAATTAAATATATTCTGACACAAGATGGACCTGACAGTAGGAGAGGAAAGTGGATAGCCACTATACTTGAGTATGATCTGGAAATCAAGCCAACTAAGCTCATTAAAGGACAGGGTTTAACCATATTGATGGTTGAATCCAATTTCACTGCTTTAGACATAAATTTCATTGCACAAATAGATGACTAGGAGGCCTATCTAGACTCACCATGGTACTCTGATATTATCTTTGTATTAACACATTTACAAGCTCCTCCTGGGCTAACTAAAACCAAGGCAATATTCATCAAATAGAAAGCAATGAGGTTTTGTATCTTAAACAATGCACTTTACTGGAAAGAAAGTAGTGGGATTTTATTAAATTGTTTATTAAAAACTGAGGCTGACAAAATTCTTGAGGAATTTCATGCAGGTGATTGTGGAGGCCACCTATACTGGAAGAGTACAACAGACAAAATACTGAGAGCTGGTTTTTACTGGCCAAATTTATTCTCTGATGTTAAAAAAATTGTCACCTTTTGCCATAAATGTCAAATTTTCGAAGGAAAATAGAAACTATTGCCTTTACCTCTTAATCCTATATCAACTGAAAAGCCATTTCAACTATGGGGGTTAGAATTCATTGGTGAAATCCATCCTCCATCTTCAGGCCAACATAAATGGATTTTAACTGCTACAAACTACTTTACTAAGTGGATAGAATCCATTCCTACTAGGCAAGCCACTGATTCAGTTATAATCTCATTTATAGAAAGTAATATTTTATCAAGATTTGGATGCCCACATAAGATTATTACTGATAATGCAGCAGCATTCAAATCCAAGAAAATGATTTCTTTCTGTCATAAATACCATATTACCTTAGGTCATTCCACAACATATTATCCCCAAGGTAATGGTTTAGCCGAATCATCAAACAAAAGCTTAATCAATATCATCAAAAAATTACTCCAAGACAGGCAGTGCGATGGAGGAGCCTTACAAAAAAAGTCTATTGGAGCATGGGGTGTAGCACGGTCTGTTCCCTTAGTGGCCGGTCATGAAGATTATCCAGGAATCACAGATGGAAACAAATGATATTCAACAAAGAATCAATGAAACCATACATCTCCAACAAACTAGGGAAGAAGTTTATGAAAAATCACAAGTTTTACATGATAAAATCAAAAAGATTTTTGATAAAAGGGTTAAAGAAGATGATTTTTTCATAGGAGATCAAGTTTTGAGATGGGATTCACAAAGGGAAGATAAAGGTAAACATGGAAGTTTGACTTTCTATGGCAATGACCCTATGTGATATATGGTTACAGAGGTAATAATTCCTTTTTCATAAGGAGTTTAGATGGAACTGAACTTCAAGAAGGACCAGTGAATGGTAGGATGCTGAAACACTACTATTCTTCAAAGTCACTCAATAGTTAGATTGGTTTACTTTATCATTGTAAATATTCATTGCAAGTGTGTAGATTGGATTGGAGATTTTATCTACAAAGTTGAAGCCCGAAGAGAAGGCCCTAAGATTTGCAGTATAAAATGTCATAAATATGAATTGTTGCAGAAAAACAAAAGACAATTACAGGATCACCAAGGTCAAAGATGAAGGCTACTGATCTAAGAGTTCTTGACATTCCACCAGGAAATGCCATCCCCAAGTGAAGCCGATGTTAGCAACCTATAAATATAGGATTCATAATTTTGACTTGACTGATGGTAATATTGTAAATATGTACATACTTTGGCTTCTGCAAGTTGTATTCTCATATTTTGTATTAAAAAAAAAATAAAAAAAATAAAATAAAATCCAAAAATAGGGTAAAAAGTCCTAAAAGAGCAATCAAAGGACTTAGAAAAAATAATAGACCCCAAAATAAAAAGATGAATAAAACATGAAAGTGTGAAAGTCTAAATGCCACTACTTTTACCTTTTGCAGTTGATTATGGCAGAGTGTCAATAGATGCCATAATCCATGATGAGTTAAATAGTTTAATCATGACAAGTCAAGATTAAACTGTTTAACTCATCATGGATTATGGCTGCAAAAAAATAGGTGAGGCATTTAGACACACACTAAAATATTTTATCCATATTTTTCTTTTTGGGGTCTATTATTTTCTAAATCCTTTGATTTATTTATTTTATTTTATTTTTACAAAATATGAGAATACAACTTGCAGAAGGAAAAGTATGTACATATTTAAAATATTACCATCATTCAAGTCAAAATTATGAATCCTATATTTATAGGTTTCTAACAATTTCCACACTACATCTCTTGTCTTCATGTGGGAGGAGCCATTTGGAGAACTTGAGTTCTTGGGAGAGGCACTTCATGGATGTTTTGATTGATGGGGTAACTTGGGACATTCTTGGAGACCATAACATTTCAGCCCAAGATTAGCAGCAGCCCCATACATATTATAAATGGAGAGAGAAACAACATGGGTGGAAAAATATAATCTCTCCATACAACCCCAATACATTGCATGACCCAGGGGTTGAGGATTTCTTTGATGAGCTACCTAGGATGGCTCATTTCATTTGGATGATAGCATGGAGGTGGGACTCTCTCATTGTGAATGAGATCCCCTATGCTTTTCATCACTCCTACCTTGAGGAGGCCATTGGACAGCAAAAAGGTTTCCACTCACACCTTCCACTTTCTCATGATGTGAGCCATTTGGTTTTGCATACTTGGGAGGAACCATTGGGGGGGGGGAGAATCATTGCAGATTATTTTGAGTAGTGGTGGGGAATATTGATGAGGAGGCCACAAGAGGAGGAGGGGAGGAATTTTTCTCCACCTTTACAGTTTCTTGAGGAAAAGCAACATTTTGGAGGGGAGGACTGTAATATTCCAAAAATTTAGCCTTCAGCTAAATGGAATATTATAGTTTTTTTTATCACTAGGTAGGTGAATAAGTGGGTAGGGAGGCCCATAAATCTCCTTAGAAGGAATAATAACACTCCTAATGTGAAAGGAGGAAGAATAAGCAGTTGGATTAAATACCTTTGGGTGTGAATTAGAGGGGATACATGTTGAATAGGTCAACTTTGACGAAATCAACAACGCTGTCATGGAGGAGTGGCATTTATGACGAGACAACGTAGTTTTAGTGGAGGACAACTTGCATGAGCTTAGTGGAAAGTATGGATGGGACCCAATGTGAGAAGGCTCACATAATATATATGGAGGGGATAAAAACCATTGTGATTCATGTTTTAGATTATTATTTTGATATTGGTTTGTTTAGACTTTGCATCCTTTAGCTGTTTAGCGGGGTTTGCTGTGCTGTTTAGCACAAGAGTGTTCCTGATCGGGAATAACTACCTCATCCTTAAGGAAGGAGAGGTTCTTTGGACTACATTTCCTCATTCCAGCATTTTGGCCAAGCTACCTCCTTCAACTACAACGCAGTTTCTATTTAGATTTGGGTTGTGTTGCAGGGTGCAACAAAGGAGGATCACATAGAGCTAATTTTGGGCTTGTTTTTCAGTGGAGAGGTAGCCTATCCATTGGAGGATCAGCAAGGAGGGCTCCTGGGCATATTTCTATGTTTTTGGCATCAGGCCAACCATATACCATCCCTCACAACCCAGTTTCAGTTTAGATCTATGTTATTTTTAGAGGCAGTTGCTGGGAGGGTTCATTGAGCTCATCAGGAGGGTCTATTTCTGAATAGAGGGATCAACCTTCTATTGAAAAATACCATTGGAGGAGGAAATTATCATTTCAGATCTGTCATAGCCTCATTGTATTTCATTTCCCGTTTGCAGTGACATATCAACCCCAGGGTTATTTTTCACATTGTATATTTTCTTGGTATTTCTAGCAATCTTTTCTGGGTTGGCTAGAAATCATGTATTAGAGCCCATATCTTCTTTTCTAGGCATTTATTTTGTATATATCAACCATATTACATTTATGTGTGATTATAGCAGCAACTACACTGATATAGACAACGTTGTCACTGATTTCCGACATTCTATATAGTAGCAGAAACTCATGTGCTTATTCATATAATCATCAGAGGCTTGTTCTTATTGCTTGAGTGGCTTGAACCTCAAGATATATTTGTATATTGTTGCTGATATCTTAATAAAATGATGGTTGCATGTTGATCCCTCTTATGATATGATCATAGTTGTTGTTCTTTACATTATTATGTCTTGTATTGCTACTATTTCCATTTTGGGAATATTACAGTTGATCGCAACATCAATAGGAGATAAACATTAGAGTTGTGGATATCAGGTTGGTTGACATCAATGCCAAAGGGGGAGCATGTTGGCATTGATTTCAATAGGGTCTTAGTATTGTCTATCTTAACATTGATGTAAACTTGATACATGAAAACCTCATTATTTGACCATCTATTCTATCATTGATGTCAACATGATGTAGGAATCCCTCATGATTTGTGATGAGTTTTCATTTGTTTGATGTAGCGATCCTATTTTGATGCAAATGCGGTGATCCATCTAGAGGTGTTTTGAAAGTTATGCCTCCATGTCCTTGACTTGATGCAAAGGTGTTTGGTCCTTATGATGATGTCCTTGATGATCCAAAGGCGTTGCTAGAGGTTTGATAAGGGGTGGAGGAGTTCCAAGTGGTTGCATAGGCACTAGAGAGGATGCAAAAGTGTGTCAAAGTTCTGGACTGAGAGGAGAAATTTTTTCCTAAATTAAGTTACAACCCCTAGGAGTTAGACCTGCACAAAGCGGTTGTAGGCTCTTAGCCACTGGGAGCCCAATAATCTACTGTCTTTGGGAAATATTAATTGTCCTAGTGGTTGTGTTTTTAGGTGATTTTATCCAGATTATGTGTGTACATCAGGTGTTTTTATTGGGTTTTCCTATATTTTGTTCGAGATTTTTGATAAAAAAAAGGTTGGAAAAGGTTAACCATCATATAGAAGTTGATAAGTTAAATATTAGGAGACTTAGTGATGGATATTGATTGCACCATCCATCAATTATAAAATCCCATACTGTGAATAAGAAGAGGTTGGATTGAGAGAGAGTGTATGCTACAAATTTGTAGAGTTATAGAGTATATCAAAGCTTATTCTAAAAGTATATTTTAGAGGATGATGGAGCTAAAATAGATCTACATGTTTAATCTATTTGTGTTGTGTATTGAATTTAATATGGAGAGGAGAGTTATTGTTGTAACTGCTACAACTTTATATCAAAGCTTATTTTGCTAATGCATTTGTGTTGTAGTGGTTTTATTGGAGATACTTTTGTTGTGGCTTCAATATATGATTTTTGGATGGCTACATGAGTTTTATGTGGCTATTATGGCTAAGTGTGTAGATCAGATTGCCATTATGTTATGTTACATGGCTTGATTTCATTGAGCAAATTTTGGTTGATATTTTGTAGAGGATGCATGCAAATTAGCGATCATTTGTAGGAGTTCCATTTAGTTTTGTAGATTGTATTTAGTTGATGGGATGATATGTTATTTGAAGTTGTGTTGCAAAGATTGTATTGGAGAGTTTGTATTCAATGTTGGATGTATGAGCAGATGGATTGATTGTGATTATGTGTGTTGCAAATTTTTTATATGCAGATTGTGGATTGTGTTGTAGATGTTTGATTCATTTTGTGATGAGATTATTGTATGGCGGGACATACTGTTAAAATATATGAAATGAGATTCATGATATATGCTGAAGGTTGAGGCTTTGAGTGATAAAGTGGTGGATTGTGTATTGAGGGTGTAGCAACATCCTTTAGGTGGTGGCTTAAGAACTTGGGAGTATTGGATTCCATCCAGTGGTGTTTGGATAGTCTAGTAATGGTTGGGAGAGACTTATTGGGAATGGTGGCTTCCAAAAGATGGTGGCCTGCAAAGTAGAGGGAATGGTGGCTTCCTGTAGGTGGTGGCCTACAAAGTTCATACATATTGTTGTTTGGAGCGAGTTATAACTCACATGATTAGAAAGTGTTGGATTGCACATTGGCAGTGACTATTGAATTAGATGTAAAAGCATTTTTACATAATAGAAGATACGACGACAAAGACAAACACTGATGATGGTTTTTACCCTTGTGGCTTCCAACTTATATCATGTGTCCTCATGTGATGATGTGCTTTATTGCGTTGTTGCGCATGGTTATTTTTTTATGTGTTAACTACTTCATGCAGTTATATTTTATTGTTTAAATATGATGATGGTTATGCGCTATGATATTTTTCTTATGGTTAATGGTTATGCACAAATATGCTAATGTATTATAGTTATGGTATTTCCCCCTAGCTACACTCCCCACTTCTAATATATCACTAGCTAGGATTTCCCTAATATTGTTTCCTTTAACCTCTTACCTTTTTTAGAATCACCCTAGCATTTTCACCACTGCTCACATGCAACCTTTCATTATTTTTTTAATCCTTCATCCTTTCCCTAAGTGAGGTGTCTCTCTTCATTCCCCACTCGGGGTGAGCCACTAACATCTATGATATAGATATCTATATCATCCCAACATGCACCAACATTACCATATATATCCTATGCAATAGTGCAAGTATTTCTTTCCTACTCTCTCTTGTGCTAATGATTATATAATTGAGATACTCTTTTTATCATTAGGCATGACTCATTCTCTTTGACATGTCCCATTTTTTGTTGAATAATTTACATAGTAATTAGAACTTGTTGATTTTTGAGCTCCTAGTTTACATATTGTATCATTTACATGTTGGTTCAAATTATTTCTTGTTATCTTATCATTTACATTTCATAGTTTAAATGCTATCATTTGATGTAGCAATTAAGCTTACTAGTTCCCTTATCTTGACATGCATAACTTGCATGATCATCTTTATTTCTTTTTCTTCTTCTATTTACTCAACTTCATACTAATCCATGGGGTATCCTTGTACCTACACCTTGCACATATGCTTTGGGAATGTGGTCCTTCACATATACTATGGGATTGGTCTAGATTTTAAGGACAATACCCAAAGAGTTTAAAAGAAGTGAGAGAAGAAGGTTAAACATATAAATTTGTCGTGAACTTAACCATGAAGCTAGTTCTGTAGGTATAAGGAACATTAATGAAAACAATTAAATGATACTGTATAATAACATACATAAAAGACAACAAAATAATATAATGCGAAGTTGGAAAAAGAAGGATTCTATTAAGATGAACCAACGCATTAAATAAGACCAATTTTAGGACCTCTCCCACCTATTCTTAACTCCCTTCCTATCACCAATTTATATTAGTGACTTGATAATGAAATAACTTTAATTACAATAATAGCTCTATACTATTTATTAGTTAAATTGTCTGTGTGTAGATTAATATTCACATATATTAGGGAAGTATTATCTCATGGATGACTTTTACATTACTCCACTTTAGTATAGAGAACTTCATCCTCTACAAGAATGAATTCTAAGTGAGTTATTTTCCTTCTTCTATGTACATTTATTTTCTATCTCATTAAAGTAATTTATGTTTGATTAACCCTAGTTAGTTGGTCTTCTCTCAGTTAATTTGTTGATAAAACTTGATTCGAAACTTACTTGAATTTTCCTAATGCCTAACACCCTAAGTTATCATTAATAATATCTTATATCCTAATTAATCTAGTGGCTTTCCCTTATATTTTTACTATTTTTACCTTACCAAAAGTTTCTTAATTTAAACCTAAAATCAAATGGTGATTTACTTTTGTTTTTCCTTTTTTTCCAATAGTATATATATACTTAAATAATCTTCATCCTTATCATTACACTATATATATAATAACATAAATATATTCATTTGCTAAAAAAAATAATTACAACTTTGTATTAGTTATTTCATATTATATTTATTATAATTAATTAGTAATATTTTTTCTTAAATTAAACACATCTAAAATTAAAATAATAAATTAATTACTAAAATATATTAATAATAAATATTCTCATAAAATTAAAATCTATATTAAATTATGATTAAAGTTAACCATGCCATGTTAAATTTCAAATAATCGAGGAATAATGAATTGGGGTGCCGAAGATTCCCTTTCCATTGCCATTGTATTAAAGGATTCGTCAATCTATTATCTATTCTCATTCTCAATGACCCCCAATGTGCCTACCTATAAATTATTCAATTATGTTCTATGTAATATTTGGTTGATTTAAAGTATTGAGATCTACCATGATTCCCTAATTAATATAAAAAACGGTGCATGATTAATTAATTTATGACTTCACCAAATCTTAATGATTAGAGATTCATATGATTTCCCCCCATATGTTATGTTTTGTAAACTTGACTTTAAAGTAAAGATTGTTATTATAAAATATCCCTGGAATACTATTTCATATTAAGGAGGTAGAATATTAATTTGTACTGTAGAGAGAACGCATTGAGTGAAGGGAATGTTCAACCTTGTATTAGTGTGATATGGAGTTGGAATTGTTGATTATAACAGTTATCATTATAACTTTCAGGTTGACTTTTTTGGAAGAATAAATAAATTTAAAAAATTTAAACTATACACATTTTTACACATAATACTCTATTAAATGATTATAATATTTCATTTATATGATTATAGCAATTTATATGACTATTGCCACTTGAATCGCTCATTATTGGAATTCAAAATTATAATCTAAAGTGGCTGAATGGCAATGTTGTGGAGGCCATTTTTATTTTGGTAGCGGACTAAATATTTGCATAAAGAATGGATAGGAACAAGATGTAAATAAAGAGACTGACAAAGAGTTAGTGTTTACCATTATTTATGTGTTGTTCAACATTTTAACAAGTAGGACAAAAAATTAAATGTGCAAATTTACTAGTGGTTACTACCCACCAAAAATTATTCAAGTCTTTGTTTCTTAATAGGCAATTATTTTTTCCACTTCATATATCAATTTGCATTTTTTTTGAAAACATAATTTCCATTTGAATGATAGGAATTTGTTGAGATTTTCTGTTTTGAATAGAATAGGCAAAAATCTCAGTAGGTGACAAAAATTAGGAATTAGTTCCTAGATTAGCTCCGGTTTGTTGGGAGGGAGTTAATGCATCCTAAATTTGAGTTGAGAGGATTTATGAGGCTGTTAGATTCTCCTGCTATATAACAGGTATCCATACGGATGATTTGTGGGTGTGAGAGTTTGTAATCTCCTGAATTGATTAATAAAGAATTGCCAATGCCCTGTTGTGTGGACATAGCCCAGGAGGTTTGGGTGAACCACGTTAAAAACTGTGTTCTTTAAGTTTGGCTTTCTGTTGTGTGTTAATTGTTTAATGGTTTTTTGCTGTGTTAATCTCCAACAAATGGTATCAGAGCTCGTTGGAGGCGTGGCGCAGCGGTGAAGTTGCTTGGTGCTGCGTTGAAGCTGAGTAAACCTGCGTGGAGTTCCGAAGGTGCGGAAGCGTGGTTTGTTTTGCATTGGCGCTGCGTGAGGTTATGTGATATACATTGCTGCGTATGTGATATCCATACAGACTTGCGTTGAAACCTTTGCAGAGCTGACGGTGGTGCTGGCCGACCAGTGGTGCAGTGAAAGGAGAATTGCCGGTGCGTACAGTTTGTTGAGCTTGCTGGTGGAGGTATACACCGTTCGCTCTAACACATGGTGGTTTGCTACGCGGTTTCTTCATCCGGACGTGGAGACTGCTGACTGCTGGTTGATTGATGCCACGAGAAACTGTATACCTGCGTATGAATGCGTGAGGGTGCTGGCGGTGCCTGTGCGTTGGTACGGTGCCTGTACACCTGCGTGGAGGTGCATTGCTGCGTATATCCACTGCTGGTGCGTATGGGAAATATACCTGGTGCGTACTCCAGTTTCAACAATTAAATGCAGAGTGAGTTGAATCCAGATGCAAATTTTTCATTTGAACGCAGGTCGATATTTCATTTGAACAATTTGAAATGGGTCAAACGGTTTTTTTTGAAACTGGGTCAAACGATTATATATGCTACGGTCAAACGATTTTTGAAGTCGTTTTGAATGAAATGGGTACGATTTCATAAAATCGTTTTTTGAGTATCGATGGTATGGAAGTGCCATTTTTTTTAAATCGATTTATTTTGGAGTTTTTTGTAAATAGATTTGAACACTTTACTATATTTCATCACATCGATTTGGAGTTTTGTAAATGGATGTTATGAAAGTGCCATTTTTTTATGGTATTTTTGAAGTGGTCCTTTTAAAAATAAGTAAATCGATTTGTAAATTTTTTGTTGAATACCATTTGGATATGGTATGAAAAAAGGTGAAGGATATATATATATTTTTTTAAAAGGAAGTGAAAGGCACTTTAAAGGAAGGTGAAGGTTATTTTTTTTTTTAAGGAAGTGAGAGGCACTTAAAGGAAGGCAAGGGCAATTTTTTTTTAAATCAAAATTCTTTATTTAAAAGTTGGTTTTTTGGAGATTATTGTGTTTTTTGCTGATACAAGATGGCGAAAACTCAAAATGCCCGGTTTGAAATTGAGAAGTTCAATGGCAAAAACAACTTCGAGATCTGGAAGCTTAAGATGCACGATATGCTAATTCAACAAGGCGTGGCGAAAGCGCTGTTGGGGAGGAGCAAAAGGCCTTCTTCCATGACGGAGGATGAATGGGATGAGTTGGATAACAGAGCTCTAAGCGCAATTCGGTTATGTCTGGCAGATGACGTTCTGTTCAACATTGTGTCAGAGAAGACCGCCGCAGGCTTGTGGATAAATCTTGAAAAGCTCTACATGACGAAATCCTTGACAAATCGGATTCTCCTGAAGCGGCAACTTTATGGTTTGCGGATGAAGGAAGCTTTCCTTGAGTTTGACGATGTGGTTGGAGCCTTGTTGTCTGAGGAGACGAGGAAGAAGTCGAATGCTGACACCTCTACATCTGAGGCAATGATGGCTAGAGGTCGTTCTAGAGAAAGACGCTCTGGTAAGCGCAACGATTTGCGTTCAAAGTCGAAAGGGAAGAAGAGCAAAGCAAAGTGCTGGTTTTGTGGCAAATCGGGGCACTTGAAGAAAGACTGCTGGAAGAGACAGCAAACAGAGAAGAAAGGAGACTCTTCGACAGAGAAGAAGGAGGCAAATGCGACAGATATAGGTTCGACATCTGGTTCAGGTATGAGCGACGAAGTGTTGTCTGTTAATATGTCAAATCATGATCAACATTGGTTGTTAGATTCCGGTGCATCAAACCACATGTGCATTCATAGAGAATGGTTTAAGACGTATAGATCAGTTAATGATGGAGTCGTGTACATGGGTAATGATGTCACATCTAATATTGTTGGGATAGGAAGCATACAACTGCAAATGTTTGATGGCACAACTAGAATATTAACAGATGTGAGACATGTTCCAGACTTAAGGAAAAATCTAGTTTCTTTAGGAGCATTGGATACGAATGGATATAAAACTGTAATTCAAGGTGGAGTTATGAAAATCTATAAAGGTATTTTACTAGTAATGAAAGCTAAGAAAGTAGGAAATCTGTTTCAGTTAGAAGGAAGAACAGGGTCAGTTCATGTGTCTACGGTGTCTGAACATGACAGTAGTTCCATTCTCCTATGGCATCAAAGGTTGGGCCATATGAGCGAAAGAGGGTTAAAGATTTTGGCTGATCGCAAGCTACTTCCTAATCTAAGGTCTGGAAAGTTAGATTTCTGTAAGCATTGCTTGTTTGGAAAACAAAGTAAACAAAATTTTAAAACAGGCAAACATACTAGTAAAGGGATACTTGATTATATTCATTCAGATGTTTGGGGTCCAGCCCCTACAGCGTCATATGGTGGCTCTTCATATTTTGTGTCGTTCATTGATGACTTTTCTAGGAAGGTGTGGGTCTACATGTTGAAAAGAAAGTCTGATGTTTTTTCAGTTTTCAAACAGTTTAGAGCATTGGTAGAAAACATCACTGGTAGAACTATAAAGTGTTTAAGAACTGACAATGGTGGTGAGTTTACTTCCAAGGAGTTTGACAACTATTGCAAGGATGCAGGGATCGAGAGACATAAGACCACGGTTTATACTCCTCAGCAAAATGGAGTTGCTGAACGCATGAACAAGACTCTTCTAGAGAGAGCAAGGAGTATGCTGAGTAACGTCGGGTTGCAGAAGGAGTTGTGGACGGAAGCAGTGGCAACAGCTTGTTATGTGATAAACCGATCTCCATCGACGGCGATAGACTGCAAAATTCCGCAAGAGGTATGGAAAGGACACCCTTGTGATTATTCTAAACTCAGAGTGTTTGGTTGTGATGCATATGCTCTAGTGCCTAAACATCAGCGAACTAAGTTAGATCCAAAGTCTAAAAGGTATGTCTTTGTTGGGTATGGTGTTGGAACAAAGGGATATAGATTGTGGGATCCTACTACCCGCAAAATCATCATCAACAGAGATGTAACGTTTGATGAATCCTCTCTTGTACAGTTAGATGTAGATAATAAATTGAAACAGGATGATGTATCTGATTTTCAGTACATTCAGTTTGATAGCACTTCTAATGATAGTCATGATGACCATAGTTCAGATACTAGTAATGAACAGGTTTCAGAACATGAACAGGGTTCAGGTTTAGATCATGAACAGGTCTCAGATACTGGTCGGCAAGAAGTTCCTACAGGTGGCAGTCAGCCAATCAAGGAAGCACCAGAAACATCCTTAAGGAGGTCGACAAGAATCAAACGGCCACCGAAAAGGTATGATGATTATGTTACTTCAGTTGCTTTGATAGCTAACGATGATGAACCTCTGTGCTATCAGAAAGCAATAGAAGGTTCAAATAGTGACAAGTGGAAAGCAGCCATGAAGGACGAAATGATGGCCTTGAGTAAGAACGGCACATGGGATCTGGTTGAGCTTCCGAAAGACAGGAAAACTGTGGGGTGTAAATGGGTTTTCAAGCTGAAACGGGGTGTGAATGATACGGAAGACAGGTACAAAGTGCGACTGGTTGCAAAAGGGTTTTCTCAGAAAGCAGGCATTGACTTTCATGAGATTTTTTCACCAGTGGTTAAAATTGTTTCAATTAGAATTGTGTTAGCTTTAGTTGCTTTGTTTGATTTAGAGTTACAACAACTAGATGTTAAGACTACATTTCTACATGGAGACTTAGATGAGGAAATATATATGGAACAACCGGAAGGGTTTGTTCAGCATCGCAATGAGAAATTTGTCTGCAGGCTCAAGAAGTCATTATATGGCCTGAAGCAGTCGCCTCGGCAGTGGTATAAGAAGTTTGATTCTTTCATGTTGAGTCAGAAATATGTTAGAAGTGAATATGATCATTGTGTGTATTTCGAGCAATTGAAAAATGGCATGTTCATTATCTTAGTGTTGTATGTTGACGATATGCTTTTAGCAAGAAAAATCATTGATGAAATCAACAGGTTGAAGACTCAGATGGCAAGGACATTCGATATGAAAGATCTAGGAGCAACAAGACAGATTTTGGGCATGGAGATTTTCAGAGACAGGAGCAATGGTAAGCTATGGCTATCACAACAGAAGTATGTTGAGAAGATACTTTTGAGGTTTGGTATGAACAATGTGAAGCCTGTTTCAGTCCCTTTCGCTTCCCATTTCAAGCTTTCTTCGGGTTTATGTCCTAATACAGATGAAGAAAAGGATTATATGTCTCTAATTCCATATGCCAATGTAGTAGGATGTTTGATGTATGCGATGGTTTGTACTCGACCAGATATTTCACATGCAGTTGGGGTTGTCAGCAGGTACATGGCAAATCCAGGTAAAGAACACTGGTCAGCAGTGAAATGGGTGCTTCGGTACTTGAGAGGCACAAGTAGTTATTGTATCACTTACAATAAGAGCAGTGAATATGTTTGTGGATATGTTGATTTTGATTTTGCAGGTGATTTGGATAAGAGAAGGTCAACTTTAGGGTACGTCTTTACTCTTGCAGGTGGAGCTATTAGCTGGATGTCAAAGCTACAGAACATTGTTGCTTTATCCACTACTGAAGCAGAATACATTGCTGCTTCTCATGCTTGCAAAGAAGCGATTTGGTTGAAAGGTTTGTTTGGTGAATTTGGTAGGTTGCAGGACAACATCAAGTTATTTTGTGACAGTCAAAGTGCAATACATTTGGCTAAGAATCCGGCCTATCATAGTAAATCAAAGCATATACCGATCAAGTACCATTTTGTAAGACAAGTTATCACTGAAAGGGGAGTCTCTCTTGAAAAGGTGCATACAAAGGAAAACTGTGCAGACATGTTCACGAAACCAGTTTTGTTAGAGAAGCTACGTTGGTGTTTGGCTTCTCTTGGCTTGCAGAAAAGATAAAATAATAAAGAACAGGGCATCAAGCTAATTGTTGTCAAAGTGGAGATTGTTGAGATTTTCTGTTTTGAATAGAATAGGCAAAAATCTCAGTAGGTGACAAAAATTAGGAATTAGTTCCTAGATTAGCTCCAGTTTGTTGGGAGGGAGTTAATGCATCCTAAATTTGAGTTGAGAGGATTTATGAGGCTGTTAGATTCTCCTGCTATATAACAGGTATCCATACGGATGATTTGTGGGTGTGAGAGTTTGTAATCTCCTGAATTGATTAATAAAGAATTGCCAATGCCCTGTTGTGTGGACGTAGCCCAGGAGGTTTGGGTGAACCACGTTAAAAACTGTGTTCTTTAAGTTTGGCTTTCTGCTGTGTGTTAATTGTTTAATGGTTTTTTGCTGTGTTAATCTCCAACAGAATTAAGGTGCCCCGTGGAGCTTGTTTTAAATGCACATGACACTCAAATTCTTTTAATAGTAAATAATGTTTTATAAATGTTCTCAATTATCGAATGGTTTAATCTTCACATTCATATATATAATAAAAAAAATTAAAAAAATACAAGGAAAGTAAATTGTTATTATGAAAAAAGTGAAAATTAATTATTAATAAAAATTTATGAGTTTTTGGGTAGCTTAAACATCGATATGGGTTTTGAACTTTGAATCTCATAATTTATATACAACAACGACCAATTGCATTATCTAGATAAATTTAAAAAAAAGTTAAATTATATAAATATAAAATATTTTTAGAAATATACATAATTTATAATGCATAAAATATAAACATGTCATTTTGTCAATAGTTCTATTGCTTTTAGTTGAAACCCTTGCATTGTCTTAGATTATTTTAGGTTCTATTAAAGATAAAACATTACTAATGGTTTATTATGATAAATTTATTTGTAAATTGGCAGACTAGGCATATGAATGTTAAGCTAAATAAAAATAATAATAATGTATATTGATAAATTTGTTTGTAAATTGACAGATTAAGCATATGAATGTTAAGTTAAATAAAAATAATAATAATGCATATTGTAAAGTTAAATATAAATATTAATGAATATTGTAGAATTAAATAAAAATAGTTAATTATTTGAATGTAAATAAATAAGAAATTGATAATTAGGTGGATTTTATATTAGTGTGATATAGGGTTGAATTTTACCAATATTATAATGGTGAGTTGGAGGTTGAACACATGAGACACCCATAATTTTTTAGTTAGAAGTTAAGCAGGTGTGACACACAAAGTTTTGAACCAATAGTAATTAAGAAAAAAAACTTTAAAATAAACTCATTCACCATGGATAAATATTATTAATATATTAATTAAATTTAAATTCAAATAATTTTCTTTTAAATATATAATATAAATAAAAAATATTAAATAAAATAAATATTTTTAAATTACACTATAATAAAGTTAATAATCAATATCCATATTTCATGTATTATTATTATTTTTTTAATTTGAAAAAAATAAAAATTATTGAGAGCATGATATCTTCATTTTTACAATGGATCTTAAATCTAATACTGAATTTTAATTAAATAATAAAACTTTAAAATTTTGCTCCATTTAATGTTAATCACATCCATGTAAAAAAAAACTTTTATGAGCTTGTATGGTGAAAACATACATATAAATATGTAAGAACTTGTATGGTGAAAACATGTATGGTGAAAACATACATTTGCAATTCACGAAAAGAAAACCTACGTACCTAAATTCCTGCCATGTACTTTTGTTATATAATTACAAAATATGTATGCTTAAAAAAGGGAAAATCCATGCATCATGTTGGATCGACTTTACTATGATAGCAATGGATGAACACTTATTTTTCAAAATGTGCACATCATTCATAATATCACTGCATTTTGAAAGAAAAATTTTAAGAAAAAAACCACATGCTTTTTTGGCTAGTCATTTGTCATTTTCTTCTTGGAGGTAAAAACATGACCATGTGTTGACTAGGAAGTAGATTTCCAATAGTATTCAAATAGGATTCAATTATGAGAAAGCAAATGTGCTAATTTGAAATTCAAGTCACATGTATTCTAATATTTCATGACAAGAGCATGTGTTGACTAGGAAGTAAATTTCCAATAGGATTCAATTAAGACATGGTGTTGAATGAAAGAAGAAAATGTGCTAATTTGAAATTGAAGTCACATGTATTCTAATATTTGATAATTAGGTGGAGATATTTTAACATTTTAATATTGATTTCTCATAGCTCTAGTCATTAAATAATTCCTAAAGGTATACAGAGTTATACATTTTAATGTCTAAAAGACTCTAATATCAATCACCTTAAATTTTAATCAATGAAATCCACATCCTCCTAACTCAGAGTAACTTGAACCTGAATCATATGTTATGACTGAATACAATGTTCCAATATTAGAGATACAATATTTCAATAATGAAAGATAGGGTAGAAATAAGTCATTTTAATGTCTAAAAGACTCTAATATCAATCACCTTAAATTTTAATAAATGAAATCCACATCCTCCTAACTCAGAGTAACTTGAACCTGAATCATATGTTATGACTGAATACAATGTTCCAATATTAGAGATACAATATTTCAATAATGAAAGATGGGGTAGAAATAAGTCAAAACGTTAAAAAACTAATGGATGCAATTTAATCATAAAATATATTGTTTTCTTCAATATAAGTAATAAAGATTCTTTCAATACATATTAATAATTAAATATAATGTTATCTAATTTGAGGGGTTTTATCAAATCATCATTTTCATGTTGATTTGAAAAGTGGTAATGCAACATCACTTTTTTCTATTTAATTTTTTTTTCTAAATGTTAGTTTTTAAAATGTTTGTCAATTTGGTGTACCTTCATTTTATTATTTTATTTATTTAAATTTTGGTATTTTAAACATTTTTCAAATTCTTATCATTTTTATTTTATTTTTGGGGTCAAAATTATGAATTCATAGACAATATAGTGTTGATGACTAGTACACTTCAAAATAAAAAGCATAAAAAACATAGTTACCGATCAAATAGGTAACTAAACTGGTACCTACTTTTTTGAGGTAGCAAGAAAAACACCCGATTTTGAAAAGTGGTGATGCAAAATCACCTCTTTTTTTTTTGAACATGTTTTTGGCACATTAATTTTTTTTTTTGTGTCATGCTTTTTATATCGATTTTGAATAGTGGTGGTGTATTCACCATTGTTTTTTTAGAGGATTGATTTTGACACTATACATTTTCTAATGTCTTCTTCTTCCCTGAGATGTTTATTTTTAAGCGCATTTTTGTACTTGTGTTTTAAAAAGATTTTTTTTTTTTTTTAAATAAAAATTTGAAATGAAATCTTCATTTTTTCACATAGATAAAAAAAATGAAAAAATGGTCAATATTATAAAGTTTATATTTTCTACATGTTTATGCAATGTTAATTAATATTTCAATGCACATCAAATAATTGTCGCTAAAAAACCAATATTTTGAACCATATAACAAAAAAATATAAATTTGCAATAGAAATAGAATGCAAAAAATACACTTTTAGAGACTTTTTGTTAAAAAAAAATGTTAAATAAACTATCTTTTTGGGAAAATATTAACAAAAAAACTTAAGAAAAGAGCATTTGTATTGAATTTTATGTCAAAAAAAATAGTAATCACATGTTTTTTGCAAAAAATAAGGATTCTTCTCATAAAATATCAAAGCCTAAACATTACAAGTAAAACAGATTAATATATCTCAAAACTAAGCTTTATTTGCAAGCATAACTTAAAGATCATCAACAATATCAACTAATCCATGTTCAACATCTTCTAGAACATCATTGATGTATTCTTCCGCAACATTTTCTGCTTCATTTTGGTCATTGTCATCTTCTAATGGATCTTTCATGCCTGCAAATCTTCCAAAGTGTCCCTTTCCAATCATTCCATATAATGGTGGTTGAGGTTCCTTTGCTTTTTTTGCCACACGTGATTCATTAAAATCTCCTTTCCTCAAACCAGTTTCTTGCTTCGCATCTGGAAAGAATTGAAGAGCATTAATTCTTTGTTGAATAAATTTTCATTGCACTGGGTATTTTTCAATGGCAATGCAATTTCTTCCTTTTGGTAGACAACATGCTAGTGTTGTACCTAAACATTAAGCACAAAATAAATAAATAAGAAAATTAGTATAAAGACATAAAAAGTAAAAAATAAAATATTTAAATTCAAATTTGTATAATAAAACTTACCTGAACTTGAGAATAAATCCAAAACCCAATCTCCTTCATTTGAACATAGATTTATAAGATAGTTAATCAATGCTTGCTGTTTTTGATAAATGTTAACTATATCTCCTTTTGCATCTTTATCCTCATATGTTAGTTTTCTTACAACTGCATCATGAACCAATAATTGACTGTGACTCTTCCCATCTACTCGATTCATAAGAATACACTTATAGCTATCCTCTTTTGTCCAAAATTCAACATGGATGAACTCACAATCATTTATAATAGGCTGATCTTCGGAAGAAACAATATTTGACTTTTGCTTATAACATAACATAGTAAAAGTTCAATTAAATTGTACATAAATAATTTTTTTTAACAGTAATCAGACATACAATTTCAAAGTCATACCATGTAAGTTGCATCCTTAAGTTTGTTTTTCCCTTGAAACTTGTTAATAACATTGCAAACTGTGTGTTTGAATGAAATGTTACAAATCACCAAAGTGGTGATGTTGTCACTTTTTGAAAACCCGTAACCACTTTAATAAAAGCTTGATAAGTATATGGTTCACTATCATATTAAATGTTTGGGAAATTGAACCATGAGGAATATTTGCAATAACTAGGGCATATTCCCTTTTAGGTATTAGTGATGCAATGTCTTCACAGTCACCTTGTATTATTTGATATTGGATATTTTTGAGCCCATTCCAAATGTAATGATTAAGAGTAGGATCAAGTTCAACATTCATAAGATGCCTCTTCTTCATCTTTTCCAAATTAATTTTTTCAATAAAGCTTTTGAAAGTATCTGGTACTCCATTTCCATCCTTCTTTGAAATATTTAATGACATAAAAATATATATCTATAAGTAATAAAATAAAATAGTTTAAATATGAATAAAATGAATGTATAAATCAACATACCTTATTGAATGCAATATAAAAATCTTTAAGTGTCGCTGTAGAACTTGCTTCTGGGTAGTGGCGCACAACATCATCCCAACTGTCTTCATTCAACATTTTAACCATATGTTCTTGTATTTTCATAAAAATCTTCTGACTGAATAAATAAAGTTAAAAATGTTAGTATAGTGACATGTATGAAAAATTCTACCAACAACATTATGTTTTATTTAAAATAAAATTATAATGAAAGGAAAATAAGAAATAATTCAAGAAACTTACTTTTGAAATTCTGCACACATTTCATCCATTGATAATTCACTCGAATTCACACGGGCTAGTACTAATTTGACTAGTTTCTCATCCTTCACACCTTGCATTGTTCTCCAAGGTGCGATAGTCATATCCTCTGGAAGTTGCTTCATTTCAGGACTTGTCTTACTGTTGGTACATATTATGGGTTTACTCTTTTTAACCTTCTGATTTTTTATGGAAATATTCTCCCACCGCTCAAAAATCTCATCAATCAAATCTCATATCTCCCCAATTCTAAATGCCAACTGAAAAATGTTATCCATGCTTCTGAATATACTTGAATGCATTTTTCCATCTTTTTCTTTGATTTTTTCATCAATTTGATAACTTGTTTCCATTAAACATTCCTTCCGAAATGTTAGAGTAACTTGTCTTATCCCCACCACATTTTTCTATGAATTCATTATGAATAAATATGACCCTTTGGATGAAAGTCATTTCATTCTGTACTCATTATCTGCATTATGATCCTATGCCAATAAATTTTATTCTATTTCTGTTAAGCCAACGTAAATGATGCATTTCATTGTTTGAAAAATATAGTTATTAGGATATTCCTCAATCAACTGTCTTTTAGCCTCTACTGAATGGTTCCCTCCAATTACATAATACTTATAATCAAAACATTTTGTCTTGTCAAATGCCTGTTTTTTGGGAACTTGACGTGGATCAACAAGAACCACATAATCCACCACATGCGCATATGGATTGAACCTGAACAATGTTTTCAAATTATGTACATGTAGGTGATGGGTCTTTCTAATTTGATATTGAGTTTGTCCTTCATATGGCCTATAAAATTGGCTGACGTTAAGCTCAAATGTTTGGCCACCAAGAATTAATTTATTCTTCCTCAACTCATATCGAATGGCATTTTGTTTTGTTTTAATAATTCCATCCTCTAACTCAACACTCGGTGTTATGATTTCTCTGCTTCCGTTAGAGCTTTCAGTTTGTTCTTCACTGTTGCTCATGAATTTTACAGGTTGACCAATATTTGATTTCCTCTTCTTATTGGTTAACATACCAGTTCTTTTATAAACAATATCTTCATCATCAGGTAAAAGGGAGACATCTTTGGCCATTTTTCTTTTTGGTGTCTGATTTGTTTTCTCCTTTTACACAATAGTCCTAATCTCCTCCTCACTAATTCTATCATAATTTTCAGTTTCATGTTCCACATCTTCAAACGCAACATATTTAGGTTTACTAGATTGACCCACCTTAGTGACTCTTGGTTGATCCTCTCTTTGTACTATTGAAATTCCACAAGCTATTGATATTTGCTTCAATCTCCTTTCCTCTGCTTTGTCTGTGTGGAAAGTGTTGATCATAGTCATAAAATTTGGCTCCATATGATAAATCTTCATCCATGTTTGAAAGACTCGGAACAAAATCCTATGAAACAAAATAAAACATGTCAATGATCAATAATTTATAAAAATATGAATGATCCTTACAATAATGCATAGCGTAAATATAAATAAGCATACTTACAATGTTATTTGCAATGTTTCTTGAAATTTCTTCAGAAAACTTAGTAGATATTTCATTTGTGTCATACTTGACCTTTGATAGACAATATCTAACTTTCTCACGTTTATCGGCCTCCCTTGCAAGAACATAACTAGTGTTTGTATTCGGGACCATACATATGTCTCGTATTTAGCCAATCACTTCAGATGGTTCATTTAAATCAATCATACCAAAAACCAGATAGATTTGTATATCAACCTCCCTTTCATTGTCTTCAAGATACCATGAGAAATCAATTTTATTTATTTCCTCGGCGTTCTTCCAATCATGACTAAGCTTTAATGAACCTGGTGGACCACTCGCTTGACTTTTATTAGTGTGTGCAACAATCTCCTTATTGCGTCTAGCACTATCCATAGTGCGTCCAGCTGCAACTTTAGATTTCGGAGTTGTATCCATAGTGTGTCGAACTACAACTTCAGATTTGGGAGTTGCAGCCATCGGCGCAGAAACATTCACATAAATCTTTTTTGATGCCATTTTCCTAATAAAAAATATATATATATATATATATATATATATATATATATATATATATATATATATATATATATATATATATATATATATATATATAAGTTAATGAGAAAACACGTAACTTAGTTAATCAAATTTGTTTTTAAGTTTGCCAGTATAAATTTAAAATTTACCAAAAAATAATGTCTATAAAATAAATTAAAAAAACAAGATTTATTTGCAAAACTAATAAATTGAAAACAAACCAATAAAAATGACTATAGAAAATTTTCATTTAAAAACAAAATATTAAAAATCATATTTAGATATATGTATATATATATCTATATAATATTGTTTGAGTACAATTTATAAAAAAAATAAAATTGTTTTTAAATTGTATAAAAAAATTTAAAATTAATTAAAATTAATTTCAAACTTAAATTTATATTTAAGATTAAAAATAAAACACACAAAAAATATTTACCCTTTAAGAAATGTTAAAATAATTTTTTTTTATAAGCTAAAGAGAAAAAAAAGAAAAAATTAATGTTAATTTTTTGTTTTAATTTTAATTGTTTTGTTATTTTGTTTTAATGTTTTGTTTTGTTTTATATTAAACAACAAATATTTTTTTTTAATATAATCGTTTTAATTTTAAAAAAATTAAAAAACAAATTAAACATAATATATATATTATTTTGTTTGTATTATAAAACAATTATATATATATATATATATATATATATATATATATATATAATGTTTTAAATTACAAATTGAATAGTTTTTAATTATAATTATAAAACATATATATTGATAACAATTATAATTAGATTACTAATAACCATTACAATTACAATTAATAATTAATAAAATTAGTTAACAATTAATAACAATTACAATTATTAAAATTTATATATTATTTTTACTATATATATTAAACAATAAAAAATTATTTATTATAAATGTTTTATTAAAAAAAAATTAAAAAAAAATTGGTTTTATAGTTTTTTGTTTAAAAAAAAAAATTAAAACAAAAAATTTTTGGCCACCCGCCGGGGGTCGGAGGCCAGCTAGGAAGCCCTTGACGGCGCCATCCGGCCAGTCTCCGGCCCTTGGCTGGGTAGAGGCCGACTGGACAATCCTTGACGGCGCCGCTCGGCCTGCCTCCGGCCCTCGGCTGGACGGAGGCAGGCCTAGCAGTGCTGTCGAGCGCTGCCCAGCTTGCCTCCGGCCCCCGGTTGGGCGGAGGGCGGAATCGCCCTCTGCCCAGCTGGGGGCTAGAGGTCGGAATTGCCCTCCGCCCAGCCAGGGGTGGGAGGCAGGCTGGGTAGCCCTCAGCGGCACTGCTCGACCGGCCTCCAGCCCTCGACTGGCCTCTGGCCAAAATAAAAAAAATTAATTAAAAAAAAAAAAACTATATTAAAAAAATTAAAAATCAATAATGAAAAAAAACATATAATTGTTTTATAATATAAAAAATTATATATATAAATTTTATTTTATTTTTTATTGTTTTTTAAATTAAAACCATTATAATAAAAAAAGAAATGTTGTTTAATATAAAATAGAATACTCTACCATCGAAATTTTTAAAAATAAAAATAAAAAAACAATAAAATAAAATATTTAAAGTATATGTTTTAAAATCTAAACAAATTAAAATTATAAATTAAAACTAAGAATAAGATTTAAAAAAAATAAAAAATAAAAAATAAAATAAAAAAAAATTCAAATAAAAAACAAAATAAACAATTTAAATAATGAAACCACCAATATATTTATAATAAAAAAAACAAAGAGGTTTAATATAAACTAAAATTATATATTCTCTTTTAAATAAACAAAAAATCTAAATTTTGTCCTAAAAACCCTAAAAAATTGAGTTTTTTTCCATTTTTTTCACTAAAAAAATATAAAAAATTTATGGTTTTCGAACATAAAAACAATAAACAATAGTTTTTTAACACAAAAACCATAGAAAAACAGATTTTGCCCAAAATCATCGTTAAATGGACAGAATAGAAGGAAAACTAACCTTTCAAATGCGAAAAAATCATGTTATCAATCTGAACACAACGCCTCCACAAAGTTACCAATGCCAACCCAATACCTCCAGAAAATTATTCCAATAAAAACCAGAAGACTTGATGTGATGTTGTGAATAGAAACAATGATTCTTATTATATAGCGAATAGTGTGTGATTGGTTTACTGTTTAACGAATGTGGGATTAAAATTTAAAATATTACATGTAGTTAAAGATAATTAATATTATATTAAATAGTTTATACATGCATGTAGTTATTATAGTTAATATGTTAGTTAAATTTACATGTTAAATCATTCAAATATAATCTGGGATTAAAATTTAAAATTAGAAATATTTACATGTAGTTAATTATAGTTAATATTATAGTTAAAATAATTAATATTTGCATGTACTTATTATAGTTAATATTTACATGTAGTCAATGTTAAATCATTTAAATAAGAAAATTATTTTAGTTTGGAAGACATGCATGAAAGGAATTTTTGTGGATATTTTGAATAGAAAGTATGGTGAAATATTTCAAGACCAACTTTTTATTAAGAAATTTTGACATATATTTTAGACGAATATGATTTAGGTTTAAAATTTTAAATTTAAAATATTTACATGTAGTTAATTATACTTAAAATAGTTAATATTTGCATGTAGTTATTATAGTTAATATTATAGTTAATATTTACATGTAGTTAATGTTAAATCATTAAAATAACAAAATTATTTTAGTTTGGAAGGCATGCATGATAGGAATATTTTGTGGATATTTTGAATAGAAACATCGGTAAAATATTTCAACACAAACAATTTATTAAAATATTTTTAAATACATTTTAGATGAATATTTTGTAAGAAATATTTGAAACGAAAATTTTGGAGGGAAAGCTTTTTCGCGAAAATTTTTGGGGGAAAAATTTGGAGGGAAATTTTTAGTCTTTAAGCTATATATTGTAATTGGGAGAGACATTTGTATCATTCAACATTTTCTTGTTGAAAGAAATGGGTTCTTTTGATAGCGAAGTTTTTCTGTCTACAACATCAACTTCTTCGTCATGTAACAACTCTATTCAGATTGATGAAAATAACAGGAGTTCGTTCACCATGAATAGAGAGTCTAAAATTCGACTTGGTTGTAATCCTTAAGGATTATGAGAACATAATTGATGAGGTACAGCAAAAAGAAATTTATGTAAATCGAGAGTCAGTTATTCCACTTACTCTTAATCCTAAGGATTATGAAAGCAACAGTGATGAAGGGCATGATGAAGAATTTCCAGAGTCAAAATTTTCACTGCGTCCTAATCCTAAGGATTATGAAGGCACCATTGATGAAGGGAGAGATGAAAAATATCCACTTCGTCCCAATCCTAAGGATTATGAAGGCACCATTGATGAAGGGAGAGATGAAAAATATCCACTTCGTCCCAATCCTAAGGATTATGTGAGCACCACAGATGAAGAGGGGAATAAAGAATTTGCAAAGTAAAAATATCCAATTCGTCCTAATCCTAAGGATTATGCAAGCACCACTAAAAAAGAGGGGAATGAAGAATTTCCAGATTCAAAATATCCACTTCGTCCTAATCCTAAGGATTATGCCAACACCACTGATGAAGAGGGGAGTGAAGAATTTGCAGCGTCAAAATATCCACTCCATCCTAATCCTAAGGATTATGCCAGCACCACTGATGAAGAGGGGAATGATAAAGTGCCAGAGACAAAATATCCACTTCGTCCTAATCTTAAGGATTATGCCAGCACCATTGATGAAGAGGGGAATGAAAAATTTTCAATGTCAAAAAATCCACTCCGTCCTAATCCTAAGGATTATGCGATCACCACTGATGAAGAGGGGGATGAAAAATTTCCAGAGTCAAAATATCCACTTCGTCCTAATCCTAAGGATTATGCGAGGACCAGAGATGAAGAGGGGAATGAAGAATTTGCAGAGTCAAAATATCCACTTCGTCCTAATCCTAAGGTTTATTCCAGCACCACTGATGAAGAGGGGAACAAAGAATTTGTAGCGTCAAAATATCCACTTCCTCTGAATCCTAAGAATTATGCTAGCAGCACTGATGAAGAGGGGGACAAATTTCCAAAGTCAAAATTTTCACTTCATCATAATCGTAATGATTATAAGAGTACCACTGATGAATGTGGGGATGAAAAATTTCCAATAAATATAGATTCAAGGCATCCACTTATTCCTAATCCTAAGGAGTAAGAGAGCACTAGTGAGGAAGGGGAGGGACGTGATGAAGAAATTATAGTGAATACAGATTCAAAGCTTCCACTTAGGCCTAATCCCAAGGATTATGAGAGAACCACTGAGGAAGGGGAGGATGAAGAGTTTATTGAAAATGATAATTTTAGAGGCACAGATCTGAATAATGCATTTACTTTAAGTGATCGTTTCAAAGAAACCCATGGTGATGAAGAATTGAATCCTCCTAGTGAAGAATCTAAAAGCATGGGTCAAGATGGTGAAGGATTTGGTCTGAGTCAGGGTTACAAAAGTGCAGATGATTTTTGTGAAATGTTTTCTTCAAGTGAGGATGGTAATGAAAATTTTCCAGGTAGTGATGTTGATGAATTTCTTAACTATGTTGAGAATGATGATAGTGGGGATAATATTCCTCCTAATGGTGATGAAACTTCTTTTACAAAGGATGATGGAATGATGATGCTGTCGCAAGCAAAAATTGTAACTAGGAGTAGGAGTAGACATTTTCATATCAATCCAAAACATTCCAGTTATACAAGGGTGAGGACAACATATCTCACAAAAAGAAGTTTTGTCGTTCATTTGATTTCTAGTGAATGTTGTCGAAGGGATTGCTTGAAACGTATGGAATTCAACTTTGCTTTGGAGAAAAGGAAAACATATCTGTTAATGAATAAAAGCATGCAAAATTCATATTTAGTGGCTTGCATGCAATATACACTAGCATGTTATGATTATCATATTGGGAATGTATTGCTCTGTAGAAAGGCTTTCAAAATGTTGCATTCAATTGGTAATTGTCATTTGTCAAGAATCCAAGAAAAATTGGAAAAGGATCCCACATATTATTCAGAAGTACGTTATAAACGGGAGGTTGGGCCATTAGCAAATACTGCTATGTCATGGATGAAATACTTCTTTTCAAAGCATGGAGAGTGTCTTCCAAATAAAGCACAATACATATTCCAGATATTTTCTCGAGACGAGAAATATTCAGCTTATACAGAGATTATACAGAAGCTGCTGAAGGATTTGGTAATTTTATTACATATTCTTATTTTACAAGGGTATGGAAAAGTGAATTCAACAATGTCCGTATTCCTAAGAAGACAAGGATGGGGGTTTGCAGCACATGTGCTTCTCTTAAATAAAAAAGAGATAAATGTCAAGGGCCAGAAAGAGGTATGCATTCAAAACATTGTTTTTTAAAATTGGATAGCTATCAACTATGAAAATATATTTATTCATATGTTTCTTTTATTTTATGTACAGATTCCGTTGTCAAAGAAATTCAAGAGCTTTGCAATAAGCAAACAAGTGAAAGGAAAAAGTTGTATAAACATCGAAAGAAGTGTTATGATAATCCAAATAAATATCTGGGTTCGATAATTGATGGTATGGACCAAAAGAAAACACTTCTTCCACATTTTCCCCACACGCAAAAAAAATTACAGGAGGAAAATTTCATTCAGTTCCACTTGGTTGGTTGTATGCTATTTAATGAGAAAATTTTTCCAAGAGTTTTATTCACAGCTCCAAATATTCATAATGCTGCAAATCTGACCATGACTATAATCCATGATGTCGTTACTTATTCGTATGGTATTCTTCCTGAAGTTCTGTATGTACAATTAGACAACACAAGCCGTGAAAACAAAAATCAAGTTCATTTTGGGTATCTAAACATGCTCGTTGAATTGGGAATTTTTAAAAAGATAAAGGTTGGTTTCCTTATTGTTGGACATACGTCTCATAATCATATTGATCAAATGTTCAGTCGTTTTTCAGTAACATTGAGGAGGAAAGGTGTTGGGAGCCTGCCATCATTAATTGAATGTATTAAGAAATCGTACATTCCAGAGCTTGTTTTTCATGTGTTGGAAGAAACTATTGACACACGAAGGTTTATTTTGGGATCACATGGTGAGGAAAAATGCATTGAAAAAATTAACGACATTAGCTTCCAGCATCAATTTCGTATCAAAAAAATTGACGGGATAACACTTACATGAGGTAAGAAGTATTCAACTATTGCAGAATGGGGGCCATCATCAAGTTTAGAATTTTTGAAGTTCATTCCAAAGCGTCAAATATTTTCGTCAAAGATATTGTTATTACAGTCAGTTGCTGAACTCCATAGTGCATGAAGGCATAAGAGACACATAAACTATTCTGAATGTCTAGAGGAAATTAAAAGTTGTATTAGAGATACATATGAGTACTTCGACGTTGATGATTTAGTTTGGTGGGAGTCTTTTTTCAGTGATCAAAGTGATATGATTTCAATATCAATAAATGAGGATACTCTTTTGAAGACTCCTTTTTTTTGGCCACAAAATATCCCAAATGAACATGAGGAAACACACATTGTTGAACAACAACAGTCTCAAGCTATTATTAAATTCTCCACAAGTAGAGGAAATAGAAATCTATATTGGTTCTATAAGATCACGTGCACAACGTGAAGCCATGGAAGACCTTTACAGGGGTTTTGTGCAAGATGTTAAGGAGGGTTGCATGATAACAGTGTTAGTAGATGAAGATCCACTTGGCTATCCATTTGGGATTGACAAGGTTATAAAGGTCATTAATGAAAATGAAGATATTAGAGCTGTTGATGTACATTGGTATGCCAAAAGTACCCACCCTTTCAATGGTGTGTATAAGCCAGAGATCGCAGTTGAAAAAAAATTGGCAGAAAGAGAAAATAAAGGGCACAAATATTAATCGTCGCCACACAGATGTCTTAAAATTGTAGGATGTTGACATACTTGTGTATGACTTCAATTTGACAAAGAGAGGAACTCTTCGGTTGCAGACCATAAATATTTTGAAGAGATTGCTACCTGAACAATTACTGCTGAGATGGGACTCTGCAGAATGTAGTTGTAGATCTACAAGATATTCTAACTCTGAAATGGTGGGCATGCATGTTGACTCAGATGGAGCACTAGTTGATGAAAGAGAAGAATATGGATCATCTTCATCTGCATCAAGTCATTCATCTGAAGATGTAGGTTCTGATGGTGTGCCAGAACCTATGGTTGATTTTGAATAACTTTCTAAGACACTTTCATGTAATTGATGTTTGCATGGCAACTTGAAATAAATATTTTGACTTCCATCTGATTTTTCATGAAGTTATGAGGCATTTCTATTTTTGTTGGATTATATGTTTTAATTATGAAGAATTCATATCTTTATAATATCCACAGTGCAAAAATGAATTACAAAAATAATTTAAGTTATATTCAATGTACCGATGTTGATATTTTGATTAGAAGTAAAAAAGAAAATAGAAATTAATGTTGAATTTTTAGATTATGTAGTGATATTGCCATGATATTATGTATTGTTACCATTTCGTATAAGATACTTTTAAAAATTATAAAAATTATATGCCTCATTGAAAGGGGACACTTTGTTTTGATGTTTGATTTTTAGGTTTTGGTTGAATTAGATTTAGATTTGTCTTAGGCTAAGATTTGAAAAGAGATATATTTTTATCCTTTAAAATTAAAATTACTCTTGGAATAATAAATATTTAATTTACTTGTTCATTTTTTAAAATTGTTTAAGTCATATAATTTCTCCATAATTTCATGGTTCGAGTATGTTGAATACTTAAGATTTAAAAACTTGAGATTTATAACTTGTAATTAAGGTTTTTATGCGCTATGAAATTTTATCTTTAATATCATGGTTGAAAACCATTACAATTTTAGGGTTGTTTAGAGTCAAGATATTTTATATTTAACAACATGGATGAAAATTGTTCGAAATGATAAGGCCTTTAGACATGATTTTGTTTACCTTTAACATCATGTATCAATTTTTTTAGAATTTTACGATTTTTCAATGTCCTAATATGTTGTCTTTAATTCCATTGTTACAATGTGTCAAAAGTGTGACACAATGTTTTTTTTGTTATTCCAGCATCAACTTGTTTTTCTTTGAGGGCGTTTTTTCAATCATTTTTTCAAGAAACAATTTCATTTTTAGCATAATTTTTTAAAATGTTGAAATTTGACCTTGAGAAAAAACCAAATGCATTTTGAAATACACACTTTTTGTTTTTGGGGTTTTTCTTCATGTTTTTTGAGACTTTTTGGGCTAGAGTTCCCGTTTGATCGGTAACTATGTTAAAATGGATGATATTACATGATTTATTTTTAACATTAATTTAGCTTTTTTAATAAATAACATTAAACGAAAAAAATAAGTCGAGAAATATATATATATATGAGAATTTGGTATTTATATGCAATTTTTCATCTGGATCGAAGAAAATATAATAGGTAGTACATAACTATATCTTCAAAAAATATTCGAGAGTCGTCTTTTTCAACTCCAGTACATATATACCTTATGAAATTGGCCCACAAAAAAAAATACATATCATGCTACAACTGAATGATAATGTAGTTCTTCTTAATTTTGTAATGCCAATCCATTTAGTTCTAATTCTTGAGCCCTCTTTTTCATCAAAACTATAATTTTTTGTAAAGGGACTCCAAACTAGACAACGAAAAATGGGATTTTGTAGGTATTACCTTACAAAACTGACCCATCAAAAAAAAAAATTACATATCATACTATAAGTGATTGATAATGCAGCCCCTCATAATATTTCAATGCTAATCCATTTAGTTCTAAAGAATAGGAGAATGCCTAATTCCGCCATTTAGTTTTAAATCTTCGAATCTTAATTTAAACTCTTCATTAGCACATAACTCTGCATCTTTATTGAGATCACATAGAACATAGAAATATGTTATTGAACCCTTACCCTTATCTCCTAATTATTTTCATAAGAGTTTATAATGTTTTATCCCTTAGAAAGGGCCCCTTCACCAAATGTTGAATAAGAGGAAGGAGTCTCCAAAAACAGTGAGAGAAGTTACATGTTTTTCTTTCACTGACTGAATCCCTTGGTAGAGGCCATAAGCTTTAGCTTGGTTATTTTTCATGCATATTAAGCCCAAAAAATACTCTACAACTTTAACTTCCTTGGGGCTATAGAGAAACCCTCCCCCTCCTACCACCCATGGATTCCTTTTCGAAGCCCTGTCAAAATTGACTATTAGTCCTTCTCATTGTCGCTTCTAAGATCATAATTATGCTTCTACCAATATTAGTTTCCAAACTGCCTGAGAAATTGTGTTAATCCATTCCATAATTGTAGGTTGTTTTCCAAAATTAAAAACTTTTGAAAACCATTTCCTTTCAACTGTGTCTAATCGCTATTGAGAGGAATTATTAGAAAAATTTGAAGGCCCAAATTTACAACACAAAAAATAGCTTCCATGGCTATAGAGTGGAAAAAAATCTAAATTATTAAATAATGCATTTCTTCTAGCTATCCATACCTTACAACAATTGAATTTTGGAAGTTCTTCCCAATAATTTCTAAAAAAGGATTTATGAGAGTGTTATATAGAATTGTGATCTACGGATAAATAAAATTCCCTAAGTGTGGTTCTAGGAACTTAGAACAACAGATGAAATAATTTGCTATCACTTTCTATAAAATAAATAGACACACAGAATGATATAAGAACCTACTTGCAATCCAAGCACTTATCCTTCTTCTATCGCTTTTGCTGCCGCCTTCAATCCAACTCAGATCACCAGATTGATTCATGCAAGAATAAACATAGAACATCAAACAAATTGCAATATTCAGATGCCTACTTATCTTAATCACTCAAATTGATTAGATGTGAAACATATATATAATTCAAGAATCCATTACATGAGAAATGGAAACATAAAGAGATACATATATGGGAAAATGAACAACAATATTTATTAAAGAGTAGAAGGGGGAGGTTACAACCAATGATCCATTTGATGCCACCAGCTCCAGCTTGATCCTAGCGTCATCAAATCCAACATCACACCAGAATCTTATCAGTACTTTCACTCTCTCAAATGAGAATCCAACAAAATTTCTTTACCAAAATTATTCCCTCCTTAGCACTAGGATTTGTGCTCAATTTATAGGGAAACTGATGGTAGTTTCTCAATGAATGACTTTCTAAGAATTGGAAATACATGTTCCCAAGTTCATAAGTGTTATATGGACACTTGGATTCGAATTTTGACACATATGGAATCTTCTAGAAGGCATTGGCCATGTGGAGATTCCCGGAACAATGAGAATTCCACTCCCAGGTGACCAACACACTCTTGAATGTCGGGAAGTGCATTGCAGTGCACCCTTGAATGGAGGATGATGCATATGAAACATAGTTAGTCCCTTTAGAGGCAATGTTGGTGAGTTCACAAGTGATATAAAATATATTTCAAACCTTGGAAATTTCACAATAGAAGCCATGAATGAATTATTCCTCTCTTAGGGCATATAGAAACTGAAATGTAAGGGGATGATAGACCCTATTTCATTGGTCCTGGGGATTATGTCTAGTTTGACCAGGTCATGGGAGATGATGCCAAAATTGACCTATAACAGCTCCCCCCTAAAGCATGAAGTCAAAATAATAATAATATAATTGAATGAGATTCTTTACGATGTGATGAGCTGGAACTGAAGCGGAGTGGCAAGTTGCATCAATCTTACAATACATTACATCATGAAATTTTAATCTTGATCATGAATTGTTGAGGGAGGCATTCCCATGCTCAACACATAAACTATCTAGTAACATGTACATAGTGCAGAAATTCATCTATATTGGAATGTTGCCCAATACAGACATGCCTACAGATATAGGACCATGTTCGGCTGTCGATCTATATGTAAGGTCACCGTACAGATGATGTGTACAACAATCATGAAATCGCAACCCGGATGGCTGAAACTAGATCCAGGGTCTTCTTATCTCGTTCACTCGATCGTTCGGGTACAAGTCTATCCATGTGAATATATGATTTGTATTCGACCATGGTAAGACATCATTTGATTACCAACCAATGATGTGAGTTGTTAACAAACGCGAGAGAACCACCATTGACGTTAATGGCTCTCAAGGTAATGCAGTACATTTTGTAAGGCATGAATAGATGATTTTATGTTGAACGCCAAACAAAATATTTCGGTCAAAGGTCCGGAAGCGAGGGTCTTGTCGATGATGTAACAAGCCTCATGGTCATGGAAGATGTTGTTTCTAAGTAAACTTCCTGGATGATGATTTGATGTCGACAGGAAGACACTTTATCACGAAATGAGATTTACTGATTTTAGAGACAAAATGTGACTTGATATAGCAATGTTCAGGGATGACTGTCATGAGATTGAAGGTTTATGAGTATTGTAGAAGGATGAGTATTCACTAGATGACTTCTCTTGAACATGTCGACGAAACTGAGAGGAGTTGGAAGCATTGAACCAAAACTGAAGTGAAGGTATGATGAACCATAGGTATGAATGAACCATTAAGAAGATTACCCGGCCCAAAAGTCACAATGATGGAGTGAAGTTTCATGTTCAAGAGTGACCTACTACCGTAAAAGTTCTGTTCACTTTCCCAAATTTTCCCCGGTCATTTGTCGACCAGTACCTCTTTATTTTTTAACAAGCTTGAGGAGGATAACATATGTTTGATCTACAATTCAACCCTTCGGGCGAATATGCATCGCTATTTAATAATTTAATGAGTCTAGCGATAAATGAAACTCGATTCTTGCCATGATTGACAAGCCCATCGATATTGTATGTTTTAACGAGCCTAACGATAGTGACAACTCGGTCCTTTTTCATATTTAGAGAGTTTGAAAAAGAGGACAAAAGAAAAATCCATGAGTCCTTTTTCGTAAATTTTTCGCTCAGATCCGAAAAAGTGTAAAATGATATCTGAGAGAACCTCCTAGCCATGTTCGACTAAGGTTTTCCTTTTTCGTAAATAATCTATCCTAGTCTAGAAAAGGGTTAAACTTATATTGAGTATATGTCGTTTCATTTACTTTTACAATCTCGAAAATAAATTTTCTCGACAATATTTTCACATTATCGGAGTCTGAAAAGAGATAAAACTAGACTCTAGGGGTTCCTTTTTTGCATTATCGAAGCTCGAAAAAGAGATAAAAGTGAGCTTCAAGTCCTTTTTCATTTTTATCAAATCTCAAAAAATAAGGATAAAAGTATCCTTTGACCGACTTTCAATTTAATTTACGAGAAGGAAAAAATGGAAAGAACTCGGTATTTTCATGTGTTTTACGAGCATGAAAAATAGAAAAAGAATCTTGGTATTTTCATGAGTTTAATGAGTCTTGAAAATAAATATAATGTTCTTGAGATAAGTTTTGAATGCCACCTACAAGAGCACATTTCGAATTCCCCCTGCAAGAGCGCATGGCCCCCAAGCTTCATTTCATTCATCTAAGTAGACTACTGGTTACTAATAGCTGGATTGAATGAAGGTTCATTTAATAGGAGAGGATTTGTTTCATTTTTTAATGAGTTTGACACAGGAAAATAAATATTCTCATGGCGTGTTTCATTTTTTAATGAGGTTGACACAGTAAAAGAACCATCCTCATTGTGCAATCAGACCACTGAGCATGTGCTGGAAAAAACGTAGTCTAACAGAGTCATAATTTAAGGAGTTTGATGAGCACCACAAATGATAAGTTATAACATGCATTGATGGGTCTTCTCTAGGGTTTCCATTGAACTTAGGAATATCCAAGGGTAATTTCTATGGAATCACTGGCCACTAAGGAGAATAACTAATGGGATCAACTTGATATTTCACTGAAGATGTGAATAAAGGATCAAACCATTCAATACTCATAATGGAGGAACCAGATAGGATTCCAGATGATGACATGGGTGAAGTCAATGGAAAAAACATCTAATATGAAGCAAAAGTGGATAATGTCGCAGCTGAAATAGATGGTTCATTCTAGGATGTTGTCTCAGCCATGGTAAAATGACCCAGTGTATACCCTATAGGATCTACGAGAACTCTAAGAGACACAAGATCAACAAAAGCAGAGGAAGGTGATTGAGGAAAAGACTCGTACAGGTAAAGCTCCACCCTAGAATGAGTAGGAGTTAAAGGTGTTTCATCTTGTGGTATTTCTTATATTGAAATTAAACTAGGTGGAAGTATTTCACCGTCAGGCCTGAAGTATATTTCAGGAGGTTGACTGCGTGATGTGGGAGAATCAATGGCTGTAATAGATTGTGGGGCGACCGATATAGGAACAAATTCCGGTCGTTCAAATTCAAGATCTAGATGTTCTAGCAAAAAAGTGATAGGATCCGTATCAACTTCCAGTTGAACAACGTCGGGTTCGAGAGGTATGGTCTCATTGATTGCATGGATCATGACCACAGGTAGTTGTGAGGACTTCATCTCAACAACTGTAGATGAAACAGGATTTGTAGAAACAACTTGAGCCGATTCTGGTATATATGAGGATGATATCGCACCATAGGTACTGATAGTACTAGTTTCGGTAGAGCGATGTCGCCTTCACTGACTAGAAATGGCTTCTTGTGGTAAAGGTGGTTTCAGTGCTATTCTACGCAAACGACAGGGAAATGGATGTTGTTCTTCCACGATGACTAATTTATTTTATGACCAAAAAAAAAATAAAAGAAACAAAAGGGTAATTCTAGGGAAAAGGTTTACCAAGTAATTGTGAATTGCAAAATACCTTCTGGAAAACCAAGAAGTAGAGGCAAGAAATCTCCCCGAATGTTGTGTTTGGTGTATCACAAGTTACAAGGCGGACGAATCGGTTCACTATGGATGGATAAAAACCTAAAGTTTTCCTCCCAAATATACCCGAAGGTACATGGAGGCCCAAGTCCGTATTAGCGCTGTCTAATGCAAAACCACACATTGAGAGCATCCCCTTATACCTTTCATACTAGAACATTGCCCTATATACCCGAAGGTACATGGACGAGCTCCGATATGCTTATGTACGTGGAGTGAGGTATCACACTCGGAATGTATCGCATACAAGTTAACGACAACTGCTGTGTTTAACAACACCGGAACACGTCTCTAGCCTAGATCTTCTAAATGTTATCGTTATGGTTCCAATGCTTTCTTAGGTAAATCGATGTAAATTTTATGTTGAACTTGTTTAGAAAGTTTGTCTTTGAGGTTCACCGCGTGATGTGATGGAAATTCCTAAAAATGAAAAATAAAATGATAAGAAAACTTTTCAATTTTAGCTTTTTCAATGAAAAGCCTAGCTACTAAGGGAAAGAGAAATTAGTTTTAGAGAAAACAACAAAGAGCACAAACTAAAATGCAACTTTCCTAACTTGTTCCTATGCAACACACACAATTCACTATATGCACATGCATTTTTTTTTCTTTTTAGATCCTTTAATGTGAATGCAAGAAAGGAAACTATATGCATCAAATCAATAAAACAAGACGTTTTCTTCTTTGAGAAACGAGGAATTTAACAACAATTTCTCTTTTAGGAAAAATGAAGAATGGAACTACAATTTTTCCTACAGGAAACGAAGAATTTAACGACAATTTCCTTTACGAAAACAAATGGATCTAATTCAAAAATAAAATACTTTGAATTTTATTTTCCAATGATAAAGAAAAACACTAAAGAGAGATTGAAAAAATTTACTTTTCAAAGGAGGAAGAATCAGGTAAGTTCACTGGTCTCTAAGAGGTATAAGACAGTTGAGAATACAACAAAAAAATGGTTGTGAATGATAGAAATGACAAATTTGAATGGAATTTTGTTGGCTAAGGGGGCATCATAGTCTCTAAGGGGAGAAAGTGCATTGCAGTGCACCCCTGAGTGGGAGACAGTGCACTGCAATGCACTGTGCCTTGACCAACAATGCGTTGGGCACAACAGTGATTGAAAATGCAATCTACAGAACACACTTATAATGCAATTCTTTCATTCAAAGGTATAATAACTGAAATTAGATGCTACTGATGAGGATTAATAGAGGCAAAAACCCTAGGAATGAGAGAATACTCCCCAGCAGAGTCGCCAATTTGTTATGTAGAATTGTGATCTACGGATAAATCAAATTCCCTAAGTGTGGTGCTAGGCACTTAGAACAACAGATGAAAGAATTTTCTATCACTTTCTCTAAGATAAATAGACACACAAAATGATAGAAGAACATACTTGCAATCCATGCACTTCTCCTTCTCCTTCTGTCGCTTTCTTTGTAGCCTTCAATCCAACTTAGATCGCCATATTGATTCCTGCAAGCATAAATAGAGAACAACAAAAAGATTGCAATATACAGATGCCTACTTATATTAATCACTCAAATTGATTAGATGTGAAACATATATATCATTCAAGAATCCATTGCATGATAAATAGAAACATAAAGGGATACATATATGGGAAAATGAAAAAAAATCTTTATTAAAGAGTAGAAGGGGAAGGTTATGACCAATGATCGATTTGATGCCACCAGTTCCAGATTCATTCCAGCCTCATCAAATCCAAAATCACACCAGTAGAAAATCAATACTTTCACTCTCTCAAATGAGAATCCAACAACATTTATTTACCAAAATTCTTCCCTCCCTAGCACTAGGATCTGGGCTCAATTTATAGGGAAACTGATGGTAGTTTCTCAATGAATGACTTTATAAGAATAGGCAAGACATGTTCCCAAGTTTAGAGGTGTGAGATAGACACTTGGATTCTAATTTTGACACATATGGAATCTTCTATAGGGCACTGGCCATGTGGAGATTCCCAGAACAATGACAATTCCGCTCCTAGGTGACCAACGCACTCTTGTATTTCGAGAAGTGAATAACAGTGCACCCTTGAATGGAGGATGCTGCATATGAAACATAGTTAGTCCCTTTAGAGGCAACGTTGGTGAGTTCATAAGTGATATAACATATACTTCAAACCTTGGGAATATCATAATAGAAGCCATGAATGAATTGTTCTTCTCTTAGGGAATATAGAAGCTAAAATGTAAGGGGATGATAGACCCTATTTCATTGGTCCTGGGGATGATGTCCAGTTTGAACAGGTCATGGGGGATGATGCCCAAATTGAACTATAATAGAGAGATACTCCCAAGGTAATTTTTTGACCCCTATGTTAAATAATCCTGAAGGGAAGTTGGCCATTTTAAATAGTTTGAAAGAAAAATCGACACATATAACAAGGCTAAATTTGTATATGAACGCTCTATAAAAATATGTTGGATATGTTGCTCTTTCTGCTTGCAAAGATAACAACTTGAAGGACCTTGAATGCCCCATTTTCTAAAATTCTTAGCAATCATTTTTTTTATGCATTAGGAGCCAACAAAATGAAGTTACCTTTGGATTGGGATTGGTTCTCCATATCTTTGTCTAAGTACTTGATCTAAGGGGAGCTTGTTGGGGGAAGAGAAAGGTTTCATAAACTTCCTTGATTGAGTACGAAAAATGCTTCCATCCAAGATGATCTACCTCCTCTAGTTGCCACATAACAAAACCAACTGGATTGTCTCAAAGTTTGTAAGCCAAATGCTGTAGAAATTATAAAACCAATATGTATATCATGGATTCAATCTAATCTAACAATGTACTAAAACTAGATACTGAATCACTTCTACAAATCAATTGTGGAAATTTTAACACAATCACATGAAGCAAAGAAGAATCAATCAAACCACAACACAAATAATTTCTCGGGGAAGGATTGCTGCTCAAAACCCCACTATATTCTATTGTATATTCAGCATGGATACATTAAACAATAACAATACAAATCTTCTCACAAGAGCCTCATGTATTCAGCTAATTGTCTCACACCGTCCTGGACAAAAAAGACCAACACATAGCCAATTCTTAGCCTCTAAACAACCTGCATTGCTTGTGAAATTCCTGATGAATGCAATCCCTATTATTTTGGAATTTTGGCCTTCATGAACTGCGCAAGGATCATGGTCAATCCAATGAGTGTTTGGTTGCATGGGTGCAACCCAATAATCATGCAACTGATAGTTAACATCCCTTTCACCTAGATCTCAATTGGGTCTCCTCTGGAAATCACATGCGTGCAACTAATAATAGTAAATCATCAGTTGCATGTTAGATCATTGATTGTGAATTAAATAATATTTAATTCACTTGATCTCTCACTAATAAACAGTTACAACTAACACAAATGAATTTAAATCACTTAACTGAGTTAACTGATTACACATGCATTAAACTAATGCACCAACTACACTTCGAACTCTATTACAACTAGAATTACTCTGCATGCCACACCAACTACCCTCAACTCAAAATTCAAGAGCTAACTGAGTTTATCACACTCATTTAACTATTACAAGTGATTATGAGATAAGATTAAATTTTATTGTCCATCTTAATTAAAGGAAAATTAAAATAGACATTGCACCAAATTTATCCCACACCAGTGTAGGTTCTGCTAAGACCTCCTGGTCCCACACTAGTGTAGGTGCTACAATTTCTTGTTGGACTTAAACATTCTCTCTCAACAAGAAAGGGGTTATCCTTCACCCCGATCCTTCCTCTATGGTATTCAATTTTTCTCCTAGTGAGCACCTTCGTCAGAATATATGCATCCTGATCTTCCGTGGGAATGTACTGAAGTAACATTATGTGTATCTGCACATAATCTCTGAGATGGTGGTACCGGATGTCTATGTTCTTGGACCTATCATGAAATACAAGATTAACTAAGAGTTTAATGCAACTATGGTTTTCAAAATGTATCACTGTCAGATCCATCTGAGAACCAAAAAAACCAACCAAGATCTTTCTCATCCATATGGCTTCACATGCAGCTTGAATTTTTTCCATGTACAATGCCTCCACTGAACTGAGTACCATAGATCGCTGCTTCCTGATGTACCAATAAATTGATGTCTATCCTATGCTGAAGATCCCTCCTGATGCGCTATTTCTTTCTAATGGAATACCCACCCAATCTGCATTAGTGAAGCCTTGAAGCTTCACTCCCTTTGTTTGTATTTACCATAATCCATTTTGTTGTGCCCCAGAGATATCTCAAGACATGCTTCCTAGCCTTCCAAAAGATCTTGGTAGGCTTAAACATATCTTGAGTCAACTAGTTAACTATGTAGCAAATGTCTGGTCTGGTGTTCACCAAGTACATCAGTGAACCTACTAGCTGCTTGTAGACAGTAGCATCCACTACCTATCCTAAAGTAGCATCCTATTTCATCCAATTTCTTGGAAGAGGAGCGTCCATGGGTTTACAACTCTCCATGTGAAACTTACCTAGTATCTCTTTGGCATACTTGCCTTGAAAAGAAAAAAATTCACCATCCTGTTGCCATATTTGCAAACCAACGAAATAATGAAGGAGTCCCATGTCCTTCATTTCTAACTCCCTTACAAGATCTTCCTTGCATGAGTGTATCAGCTGCTCATCACCAGTCAAAATTAGATCATCAACATAAAGTACAATAATCAAGAGCTTACCATCAACCACAATCTGGTACAAGTTTGCATCTGCTTCACTTTTGGTGAAGCCCAACTCAGTGAAATAGTTGTCAATCAGAGTGTACCAAGCACGAGGTGCTTTATTCAGCCCATATAGTGCTCTCTTGAGTCGACACACATGCGAATCGCTGTCAAAGATCTCGAGACTTTATGGTTGCTATATGTACACTTCTTCCTCAATAACTCCATTGAGAAACATAGTTTTCACATCCATCTGATGAATGTGCACTAAGAGTGTAAGGATAAATATAATGGAAGAGTACCTTGCAACTGGTGCAGAATTATCATCATAGTTGATCCCATCAATCTGTGAGAATCTCCGGGCCACAAATCTTGCCTTGTACTTCTCCACACTCCCATCAACAACTTTATTTACCTTGTAGATCCATTTAGATCCAACCAATGATTTTTTGACCGGTCTTGGGAAAATCTCCCATGCACTGTTCTTGACAATGGAGTCATACTCCTCCCCCATTGTATCAATCCAAATTGGTTGCTACACTGCCTCCTAAAATGAATATGGTTCTATCACAATACACTTGCTCATAAGAGCCATGTATCCAGTAAAGAGGTCTAGAGATTGTCTCTGTCTGTGCAGTGAAGTAGGGGCTCCTACATTCTCTATTGCATCAAGTATCACTCTATCAGCTTACGTGGTGGGAGTTCTATCATTTCTGGTGGATGGCTTTGCATCAGTGTTTTCTGCCATTCCATGGTCCTCCGCATGTGGTTTCTCCAAATCTTGAGGTTCATTCTTTGGAACCAAGAGTTCCTCCTCTGCATGCAAATCCACATCCCTCTCAAGGGAAAATCACATGGATTTATCCTCATTAAATTTTATATCCCATCGCGCAACATTCATTCTACGTTTGGAAAATACACCCGATAGTTGTGGGTTGTTTCAGTGTACCCCACAAAAATCCAAATCTCACCTGTTGGTTCCAGCTTCTTCCTGGCATCTTTGGTCGCATGCACATAAACATATGAGCCAAAAATCTTAAAATGCGAAACATCAGGTTTCTTACCAGTAAAAGCCTCTTCTGGTGTACTCATGCTAGGTATTCTATGAGGACAATGGTTTTTCACAAATACCGTTGTGTTTCATGCCTCCGCCCACAGATGTAATGGTAGGCCCTGATCATGCAACATCAGTCTTGCTACACCCACAATTTTTTTGTTCTTTCTCTCTGTGACCCCATTTTGCAATGGGTTACAAGGCACAATCATTTCTCTCTGAATTCCTTCTTTGCTGTAGAAGTTACTGAATTCTTTAGAGATGTACTCACCACCATTGTTGCTCCTAAGAGCCTTCACTTGTTTCCCCATGTCTTTATCCACCAGTGCTTTGAACTCAATAAACTTTGAGAACGTATGATATTTATTCAGCATGAAGTAGATCTAGCACTTTCGAGAAAAGTCATCAACAAATATCACATAGTACTTATGCTTTGTTGTCGAAGCAATAGAGAATGGTCCACACACGTATGAGTGAAATCTCTCAAGGATCCCTGAGGCTTGGGTCTCCTTCTCATGAAAGGTGGCCTTTGCATATTTTCCCATAGTACATCCCTTGCATGTGTCTGACTGCGCAAGTGTACCCTTGGGAAGACCCGTAGAAATCTGCTGCATGACTTTGAAGGCTCTGTGGTGAAGATGGCCCAATATCTTGTGCCATAACTCACCCTCATCCCGGATCACCACTTTTTCCACCTTACCCATAAATTCTACACATCCATCTACATCAATTTTATAGAGATTATTAACTCGAATCCCAATATTCTTCGCTTTTCCTATTGTTTTGTGTTGCAAGAAAGCTTTTCCTTCACTGAAAACAACATCATAGCCTCTATCCCCCAACATTGTTAGGTCCCTATATTACTAGTATAGTCCCTTATTGTCATTAGTGTAATCCCGTTATTTTTATTGTTGTACCCCTATAACCCTCATATTTTTATTATTGTGCCCTTAAATTATTATTGTTAGGTCGGCTAGGATTACATTGTGGCCCCATGGACTCCTATATATAGAAAGGAGGTTTTGTCATTTGTATCATCCAAGAATTGTTCATTTATTTAAAGTATTGGAGGTTTCCCCCTCGAAGTGGCTTATTTATAAGGCATTGATCTCTCTTTTCTTCTATTTTTGGAGCTAGTTTCCCAACATTTGGTATCAGAGCTTTGGATTCTAGGGTTTCGCTACTCCAAACAGGTCATCATGGATTTTTTGCTATAACGTTTTTTATACGAAGGTTCAGAAGCTGAAATTTTTAGGGCGTGAAGTTGAAATCCTGAGGAACATCGTCACAAAATTTCAGAGCTTTGTTCGCAATATTTGCAGAGATATGATCTGTGGAAGTTAGATCTTTTTCAGGCTCCCGAATTTCATCTCAAAAAGGTGATTGTGGGAAAATATTCATAACTCTCTCTCTAAGCATTGGATTGGAATTTTGTAAAAAGTGGCTTAAATTACACGGAATATAGTTTCTTGTCTATAAATTTCAGAGTCGAAGGAGGAAAAAGTGACACATGGCAGGTCATACAAGTTCACTCTACTGAACCAGTCCATAATTAGGTAATTGTGGAGATTGGACATAAATGTTTCTTGAAGAATCCAAATCAGGTCAGACCTGTGGCATTCAAAAGAGGATTCACAGGGCTACCTTAGATCTAAATTTCATATATTGAAGATCTGAAATCACAGAGATAATTCAGTTTCAATATCGAACTCCTCAAACGCAAGAAAAAGGTGTGTATTGTCTTTCCGAATTGCATAAGTCTTGTGTAAAAATTTAGTTTGAAGTGATTCCAAGGGCTTATTGAGCATATATTTTAGTATTGGGTTCTGAAATGCCTCCTAAAAAGAATTAAACACCCATTAAGCCCTCAGAATACTCTACTATGACTCATGAAGATGAAGAATTGCAACATGATCTATCAAAATTACAAGAGCAAGTGCACTAGATTTCGCTCTCACAAAGAGCAACAAAAAATGAAATGGAAGTTTTGAAGAAAGGCGTGGAAGCGAAGATGGATGGTTTGAAGAAAGGCGTGGAAGCTAAGATGGAGGACATGGAATAAAAAATGAAAGACAACATGGAAAACATGAAGAATGATTTAAAAGAAGACTTGGAAGGTTTGAAAAAGTTGATACAAGAAATGATTCCTAATGGCAAAAAGATAGTAGAAGAAACTCATGATGAGAACAAAATAAATGTTAATCGTGATTTGATAAACTCTAATGTTGGATTGAAGAACCACCATATTCAAAAGATGGATATGAGGAAGTTTGATGGCAAGGATTCCTTAACATGGATACTACAAATGGAGCAATATTTTGATCTCAATAATGTGCAAAACACACAAAAGGTATGCATTGCAACTTTACATTTAGAACAAAATGCATTTTTATGGTATCGATGGGTTTGCTCCCGTAAAAAAATTTCCACTTGGTCAATTTTTACGGAGGAAATGATAGCACATTATGAGGATACAAAGAGCAACACCTTCTTTAGCCAATTGATAAATCTCAAACAAAAGGGTTTAGTGGGGCAGCACATTGAGGACTTCCAAAAATTGAATATAAGGGTAACTAATATTCCAAAGGAACACAGGATTGATCTCTTCATAGGCACTTTAAAGGATAACATCCAACATGAAGTTCACGTTTTGGAACCTGATTCATTGGAGAAGGCATTCACGTTGGCAAGAAAAATTGAATGTAAAATTATGGCAACAAGGAAGCCTACCACTCACTTCTATAAAGAAGGAAGTGTTGCTACGCCTAGATTTCCACAACCTACAAGGTTGACACCACAAAAATTGGAAGAAAAAAGAGCAAAAGGGCTTTGCTACAGTTGTGATAGCAAATACACTAAAGGTCATAAGTGCGCTGAGAAGAAATTATTTTACATAGATTGTGAAGAGGAAGAAGAAAATGAACAAGAAGAGGATATACACCAGGAACCAGCCCTAGAAGAGGAAGAAATGAGTCCGACCATATCGTGTAATGCATTGGCAGGAATTACCACTCCTCAAAATCTTAAGATAGAAGGACATATCAAGAAGAAAAAGGTAATAGTGTTGATTGATTCAGGTAGTACCCATAATTTTATTCATTGTAAGGTAGCCAAGGAATTGAATTGTTTCCTATACCCATCACTAGAATGTCAAGTGATGGTTGCAAATGGAGGAACTATAAATTTCTCTGGAAAATGCCATAATATCAAGCTAACCATGGGGGAATATGTATTGAATAGTTCAATGCTTTCCATTCCTATGGGAGGTGTTGATGTTGTACTAGGAGTACAATGGTTACAATCTTTGGGGACGGTAGCTTTTAATTTTCAAGAACTTTTCTTGAAATTTTTTTCAGAAGGAAAGGAAGTTGAATTACGGGGTATTGAAGGGAAGCCAGGAATGATAATAAGCTCTAATGTCATGACAAAGCTTCTAAAGAAAGAACAACGAGGCGTAATTGCACAATTATGCTCACTAGAAGTTTCGACATCAAAATCATCTATTTCTGCAGATCTCCAACAAGTCTTGGACAATCATTACAAGGTGTTTGAAACTCCCAAAGGACTCCCACCTATTCGTGATCATGATCATGCTATTCATTTGATTCCAGGAAGTGTTCCTCCAAACATCAGGCCTTATAGATATCCTTACTTCCAAAAGAGCGAAATTGAACGTATGATTGCAGAAATGTTAGAGGCCGGTATAATTCAACCCAGTCAAAGTTCTTTCTCTGCTCCTGTAGTATTGGTACACAAGAAGGATGGATCATGGCGAATGTGTCCGGATTATAGGGAGCTCAATAAGCTCACCATTAAGGACAAATTTCCCATTCCTGTGATTGATGAATTATTGGATGAATTACATGGAGCATTTTATTTTACCAAGTTGGATCTTCGTTCAAGATATCATCAAATTAGAATGAACACTGAAGATATTCTGAAAACAGCTTTTCGAACTCATGAGGGTCATTATGAATTTTTGGTCATGCCTTTTGGCCTTACCAATGCACCTTCTACATTTCAAGGGTTGATGAATTCCATTTTCAAACCCTTCCTTAGAAAATTTGTGCTAACATTTTTTGATGATAAACTAATCTACAACAGGTCTTGGAAGGATCATGTTCAACATGTTGACAGGGTGCTCAAAGTATTGGAGGAGAAACAATTATATGAAAAAACATCCAAATGTTTCTTTGGAGTGCAAGAGGTGGAATATCTGGGTCATATTGTATGTCATGAGGGTGTTAAGGTAAACACTAACAAAATTAAAGCCATTAAGGAATGGAAAGTCCCCACAACCATAAAGCAGTTGCGCGGATTTCTTGGGTTAACAGGGTATTATCGCAAGTTTGTGAAGAATTATGGGATAATAGAAGCACCTATAACAACATTATTGAAGAAAGATGCATTTTCATGGACTCCTAAAGCAACTAAGGCCTTTGAACATCTTAAAGAGGCAATGTGCCTAACACCAGTCTTAGCTACACTAGAGTTCACAAAAACCTTTATTGTGGAATGTGATGCCTTAGGAAATGGAATTGGTGTTGTTTTAATGCAAGAAGGAAGACCCATTGCTTTTGAAAGTCATTCAATCAAAGGGAAGTATTTACAAAAGGCTATTTATGAGAAGGAAATTTTGGCAATACGACATGCACTAAAGAAATGGAGACCTTACCTAATGGGAAGACACTTCAAGGTAAAAAATGATCATGATAGTCTTAAACACTTTTTGGAACAAAGAATATCTTTAGAAGAGCAACAAAAATAGGTCACAAATATGTTGGGTTATGAATTTGAAAGTGTCTACAAAAAAGGGAAGCTAAATGTGGTTGAATATGCACTCGCAAGAAAGGATGAAGAGGTGGAAGCATTGCTTTATGCCATTTCAATTATCCAACCAGATTGGATAACCGAGGCAAGGGATGAATGGAAGAAGGATGAAGAAGTGTGGACTCTCGTTCAAAAGTTGCAGCAAGATCCTAGTACATCTGATACATTTAGTTGGAAAAACGATTCCTTATGGTACAAAGATCGCTTATATATTTGCAAGAATTCTCAACTAAAACAAAAGATTATTTTGGAATTGCACACTTCTCCTTTGGGAGGACACTCAGGATTTTTAAAAACTTACCATAGGGTGAAGAAAGATTTTTTTTAGGATGGCCTTAAATCTGATATTCAAAAGTTTGTGGCAAAATTTTTGGTTTGCCAGCAAAATAAAGTTGAGACAATTAAGACCCTAGGTATTCTACAACCTTTATCCATTCCAAGTCAACGTTGGGAGGATATTTCAATGGATTTTATAACAGGTTTACCTAAGTTCGAAGGAAGGAGTGTCATCATGGTGGTAGTTGATATACTTACCAAGTATTCACACTTTTGTGCATTATCTCACCCATTTAAAGCGAGTACAATTGATACTGCATTTTTGGAAACAATTCAAAAGCTACATGGAAACCCGAAGATTATTGTAAGTGAAAGAGATCCCATTTTTACAGGAAATTTTTGGATGGAATTATTTTCTTGTTTGGGTACTCAACTAGCTTATAGCTCATCTTATCATCCTCAATCCGATGGTCAAACAGAGATAGTGAATAAATGTTTGGAAGGATATCTTTGTTGTTTTGTATTTGATAAGCAAGCACAATGGGTCAAGTGGTTACCTCTCGCTGAATGGTGGTATAACAATTCCTTCCATACTGCAGCAAAAATGACTCCATTTATGGCACTTTATGGATATCATCCACCATCCATCACATCTCGTTTAAGGGAAAATTCTAGGGTTCAAGCTGGAGGATCACATCGAGCATCAACAAGAAATTCTCCAACTCTTAAAGGATAACCTAAATTTGGCACAAAATCGAATGAAACAACAGGCATATCAACATTGTAGTGAGAGAAGTTTTAATGTGGGAGACTGGGTATTTTTACGACTACAACCATACAAACAAATGTCCCTCAAGCAAGCTAAGAAGGATAATAAATTATCGCCAAAGTACTATGGTCCTTACAAGGTTTTGCAAAAGATTGGTACTATGGCATACAAATTGGAGCTTCCTGCTTCTTCGCGAGTGCATCCAGTTTTTCATGTTTCATGCTTAAAAAAGGTTATAGGGGACAAAATTCCAGTTCAAACAATATTACCAAAAATTGATGAGGAAGGAAAAACCATATTGGAACTTGAAGTAGTCACGGAAACAAGAACTTGACAACTACGAAATTGATCAATTTCAGAGTATCTCATCAAATGGAAGAACTTACCCACTGAAGATTCTACATGGGAGGATGAGAATTTTATAAAAAAGCACCCAGAGCTACTCAAGCATTGAGGAAAACACTTTTTTGAAGGCGAGAAGCATGTTAGGTCCCTATATTACTAGTATAGTCCCTTATTGTCGTTAGTGTAACCCCCTTATTGTTATTGTTGTACCCCTGTAACCCCCATATTTTTATTATTGTGCCCTTAAATTATTATTGTTATGTCGGCTAGGATTACATTGTGGCCCCATGGACTCCTATATATAGAAAGGAGGTTTTGTAATTTGTATCATCCAAGAATTGTTCATTTATGTAATGTATTGGAGGTTTCCCCCTCGAAGTGGCTTATTTCTAAGGCATTGATCTCTCTTTTCTTCTATTTTTGGAGCTGGTTTCCCAACAAACATTGCAACTGAGACTAATTTTTTTTTCAAGCCTGGTACATGCATTACATATTTTAATTAAAAGGGTTTTCTTGACTCTCTTTGGAAGGTAATGGTACCAATCCCAGTAGCACTATACCACCCGTCATCAACCATTTTGATATGCATCTGGAGGTCCTTCTCCTCCAAGCTACTGAAAAGTTCTTTGTCTCTTGTCATGTGAAAGGATGCACCACTATCCAAATACCACACCGATCCCATTACACTTGAAACCATGCATGCAATGAACGAGAAGTCAAGTTCAAATTGCGAGGCCAAAGCCTCACTAGATACAGATCCTGAAGCCTTCTTGTTCTTCTCCTTTTGTGGACAGTTAGTGGCATAATGCCCATGCTCGTGACAATGAAAACGCTTCACTCTGGACATGTCACGCTTCTTTCCATCTTTTCCGGACTCAGATTTGGAATGGAATTTCTTTCCTTTCCCCTTATTCACCTTGGCAACCAAAGAACAATATTCTTCATCTTCATTCTTAGATGAAGATCCATCTCTGGTATTCCGTCTGAACTCTTCTTGCACCAAATCCGACCAAAGTCGTTCTCAATCTGGTAGCTTTTCCCTTCCATTGACAGAGTCCTAATAATTATGCTAACTATTATGAAGTCCTAGAAGAGCTAGGCTCACCAAATCATCATCAGCAAAAATAATGGCAACGCTTCCCAGCTCATCTCGACATTGGACAAACTTTGTTAAATATTTTGGCATGGAGTCGCCTTTCTCCATCTTGATCTTCCTAAGTTTATCTTTCGGTGCCAATTTCCTATGGTCACTACTGCTCTGAAATAGATTTTTCAAATATTTCCACATTACATATGTTGTGGCTTTGCCATGGATACTTGAGACAATGTGGTCTCGTAGTCCCTCCAGTAAGATCCTCCTTGCCTTTTCCACTTTCTTATTCCATGCATCAAGATTTGCAACATCTGTCACATGGGTTTAGGAGCATCATTGTCAATGAATTCCTTCAATCCATTGTCTTCCAGTACTGCCTCCATCCTGTCTTTGCATGAAATATAGTTAGATCTGCCCTCGAGTTCATACTCCAATCTCAAGCCATTGAAAGCCATTTTGATCCTGAATCACATGTAACACCAAGAAAGTATTATGCAATTTCGAATTCTATTTAGTCACAAACTCAACTCCTCCACTATTGTGATTTCCTATGCTTTGATAACATGTAGAAATTATACAACCAATATGTATATCATGGATTCAATCCAATCTAACAATGTACTAAATATAGATACTGAATCACTTCTACAAATCAATTGCGGAAATTTAAACACAATCGCCAATAACATGAAGCAAAGAAGAATCAATCAAATCACAACACAAATAATTTCCTAGGGAAAGGTTGCTTCTCAAAACCCCACTATATTATATTGTATATTCAACATGGATACATGAAACAATCTCACAAAAGCCTCCTGTACTCATATAATTGTCTCACACTGTCCTCGACAAAACTGACCAACACTTAGCCAATTCTCAGCCTCTAAACAACCTGCCTTGCTTGCGCAATTCCTAATGAATGAAATCCATATTATTTTTTAATTTTGGCCTTCCTAAACTATGCAAGGATCATGGGCAACCCAATGAGTGTTTGGTTGCATGTGTGCAACCCAATAATGCTACAACTGATAGTTAACATCCCTTTCACCTAGATCTCAACTAGGTCTCCACTGGAACTGACATGCATGCAACTAATAATAGTAAATCATCAGTTGCATGTTAGATCACTGATTGTGAATTAAATAATATTTTATTCACTTGATCTCTCACTAGTGCAACAAACAGTTACTAGCACAACTGAATTTAACTCACTTAACTGAGTTAACTCCTTACACACGCATTAAATAATGCACCAACTACACTTCAAACTCTGTTAAAAATAGAATTATTCTGCATGCCTCACCAATTACCCTCAACTCGAAATTCATGAGCTAACAAAGTTTATCACACTTGGTTAACTATTACAAGTGATTATGAGATAAGATCAGATTTTACTGTCCATCTTAATTAAGGGAAAATTAAAATAGAAACTGCACCAAATTTAGCCCACACCAGTGTAGGTGCTGCTAAGACCTCTTGGTCCCACACTAGTGTAGGTGCTGCTTGGACCTCCTGGTCCCACACTAGTGTAGGTGCAGAAATTTCTTGTTGGACTTCAACAAATGCTACAAGTTTGTAGGGACTCCTCTGAGGTTCTAGCCTATCCAATTTCCTTCATTTTCCGAAGCTGAAATGTCTACTAGTGTTGTTTTTCCTTGAGCACAAAAGAATTCCCTCATAGGTAGAAACTCATAATTTTGTTCCAAGGGTTTTTATCCATTATTTTGTCCCTCCATAAATTAATATCTTCCATTTCCAGGTTTCCAAAATACATATGAGTTGATTTGAGGGGATGGCAAAGTGACTAATTTTGAAACCATCGAGCCTCCTTTGGGGGCTTATATTGACTCAAAGCATCAAACTCATTCTTTCTCAAGATATTTTTCCTGAAGGATTTCCTTCCACCAATATTCTTCCTATGTCATAAAACTCCATACTAACGTTTCTCCTATTACTTTGTTTATAGGTATAGAGTCTCTAATGCCAAGTCCTCCATGAGTTTTTGGATACATGATTGTTACACATATTATTAAGGGAAATTTTTGTGTTGAAATAACCCCCTTCCTAAAGAAACTTTCATATTTCCTTAGCCATCACATAGATAACACTTTGTGTGGAAAGGAGGGAAGTGAATTGGTAAAAAGGGAAAGAAGAAAGAAAGGCTTTGATCAACACAATGCGTCTAGCTAAGTTGAACGAACAAGCTCACCAAGCAACAAATTTCATTTTAAATCTAGCAATGACACCATCCCATGATAGCAAGGAATGTGATTTCAAAAAAATAAGAACCCATAAATACTTAAATTCTTTCCAATATTCCATATGGTGGAAGTCCATAATTCTTCCTATTTGTTTTTGGTTGTGAGAGGAGGCATTCTAGAAAAAAAATGTATTATTTCATGAATTTTTTAGACCTCTAGATGCATCCAAAAAATTTATAAAGGAACAATTTAAATATTCATGTAATTACTGTGCAAGCCCTTCCTAAAAGGAGCGTATCATCAACAAATTGAGATTGATTTATATTCTTTGTTCCTTGAACAAGCCTAAGACCAAGTATATGCTAACGAATTCTTTCAAACTCCAACCTTCTACTAAGAGAGACAACCATTATGATATATAAAAAGGAGGAAAAAGGGAATCATTGATGAAGGGAACAAGAAGCATGAAACAATCATGCTTCCCTTTCATTTACTGATGTTGATATCTAAGGCAATTTAATTTAGAGGGAAACCCAATGTATAAATAAAACATCAAAGCCAAAATTTGGCATAACCTTGAATAAATAATCATGTCCAACTCTATTAAAGGCATTAGCCATATCAAGCTTGATGATCATGATTTGTTCTCCTCTTTCTTGAATATAGTGAATTGATTCCTGGACTAGGATAATGCTATCAAATAATTTCCTTTTATGCAAAAATCCACCCTGGTTCTCACAGATTATTTTTGGAAGAAGAAATTTCAATCTTGAGGCAAAAACATTCGAAATGAATTTATAAGAAACATTAAACAACAATATTGGTCTAAAATTAATGAAGAATATGGATTTATTTATTTGGGAGAAATGTTAGGGAAGAAGTATTGATTCCTCCACCCATGCAAATTGTTTAAATGATTAGTCAATAATTGTACAAAAATCATATTTTATTACTTCCCAAAACTTATGATAAAAGTGATCTGGGAACTTTATTTGGATTAAATGAGAACACCACCTTTTGGATTTCTTCCTCTGAAATTTTCTTCGCGAGCATTAAATTTTCCACATGAGAAAGAATTTTAAGTACATGTTCTAGCATATATTTTTCTACCTCAAGGATAACAATATTAGCAATATTGTACAACTTAGCATAGTCGTAGACTACCTCTTCTTTGATTTTCTTAAATCTCAAAACTTTATTAACATTAATCACTAACTCCTTGATTCTATTTTTCCATATCATCTTTCTTGTTTGATTATGAAAAAATTTGAACTCATATCTCCTTCCTGGAGCCATAGACTCCTATATTTTAATCTCCATTCTTCTTCCTCTTCTTTGAAAGCCTTATGAAAGGCTCCAAATAATTTATTTTCCTCTATTAGAATGTCATAAGTAATAGGATTTTATTCTATTTTGGATTAAGGGACTCCATTCTCATTTGATGTGCTTGTATAGAAAATTTCCTATCCATCATATACTTGTGATCCAACTACTTTAAGGCTTCCTTGAGGTACTTAATCTTCTTCTCCCAAATTTAAATTAAACTACCTAGGAGCCATAGTCTCCAATATTATTTTACCAAGTCACTAAAACCTTGTTTTCAATGGAAAATTTGGTTTTAGCGAAAAACAATAATCATCATCTTCTAAAATTTCTAGTCTAATAGGGTGGCGGTCAGAATTTTTCTAAGGGAGAATGTATGCAGATACCATAATATTTTTTGTCAGAAAGAAATCAACAATTGTGAAGTGGTACACTCTAGCGGAGATATGGATTGGGATATATGTACTATTATTCCAAGTAAACTTGTTGATGGTTTGATTAAGATCCAAAAAGTTTTGGCATTGCATGAAGTCTTCCATAGTTTCTTGAAATTGATATCTTACTAGAGATCCACTTTTCTTCTCCCATTGATGTATATTAGTGTTAAAATACCCTCCAAAAATACACTCTGAACCAAAAGGAGAGTCTACCAGATGCGATAAATAAGCCCAAAACTGTATTTTTTCTCAAAATTGAGCTGATATATATATATATATATATATATATATATATATATATATATATATATATATATATATATATATATATATATATATATATATATATATAATATATATATATATATATATATATATATATATATATATACTAACAATAAAACACACACGATTTGAAGGAATATGTAGAAACTTTGTTGCTAGCAAATGAATGGATGATCACTGGTCCAATAGTTTGACAAGATTGAGCCCATAATGTGTAAACTCCACTAGAGGCCCCATGAGAGGTCATCAAGAGGATCTTGCTACCATGCCATACTTGATGCTATTTTTGAAGGATATCTTGATGCCCCTTTCTCTTTGTTACTGTTCTAATCAGGTTTCCTAGGCTAACTGTTGGTTTTCCTTATTAGGGATCTTCTTCTTGTGGCTTTTTTCCATTAGTCCCCCTCCTTGACTTGTTTATGTTTCTCATCCTCTTTTTTTTTTGTAGCTTCTCGTAAGGCAACCATACTCATGATACACCTTGCATTTAAATGGAATTTTTTCGTAGTCCACCTTCTGTATGTGAGACTAGCTATCCAAGTTCAGATTTATGGTTGTTGGAAGTACCTTATCTAGATCCAATTCCCCATATATCCACACATAGGAAAATAAGCCTTCTACAATAAAGAGATAAATACTATAAACAAAATGGATCGATGTTATAAACTATAGTGATATTAAAAATAATTAATTATAATTATTAAAAAATCATAACGTAGAGAAAAATTAGACATACCTTCTACAATATCGTTATCATGTCATACTTGAAGGCCCTTCCTTCCAATCCATCTTAGTATTTAATGCCAGAATATAATTTTTATAGAGTTTGTAGGATTTTTTTTCCTTATTTTGTTCCAATTTCAGGAACAATGGAACTATTGAACCAATCACTTATATTGCTTCCCAACAACTTATACAAAGTTCCAATCAAGATTCCCCTTATCAATACCATTTCTCCTCGGACCATCCTGGGGTATGCTTTTCAAACATTGTTTTTACACCTACATCACTCATAGTTTTAGTGAAATCAAATCTCTAGCCAATTTTTGGATGTACACAAAGTGAAGGAGTGTTCTAATCCTTCCACTTATCAACTTCAATTTGAATTTTCCTCATCTTATGATTCTGGTTGCCTAGTCATCTCCTAAGAAAACATCACCACCATCATATCGTTAATATTCCTAAAACCACTCCTTGTGAGGAGTCATATGAAAGGATTTACTTGAGTCTACCAACCATGCCTCGTGATCTACATGTGTACTTAAAGAAGCCAAATAAACATCCCCTCATTCTTCAAATGAGGATTTTACTTCTATAGAGGTATCATCATTAGATCCCTTCCCTTTTTAGCAATTATAGATTTACATTCTTTCCTATAATTCTCTTATTTTCTACATCTAAAACATATCTTAACGAATTTTCCTATAGATTCTTATATTCCTCTAGATTTATATTTCTGACTAGAGGAATTATTTGTATTTCTCTTTCGGGAGCATCCTATTACAGATAAGGCATCTACGTTATTACTTTCCATATTTTTCCATCTCATCTCCTTTGATAACAAGGATGATTTTCTATTGTCAAAAATTAAAGTAGTTTCATTACTACATATGGTAACAACCAAAATATCCCATGAGTATGGTAAAGAACAAAAAAAACTAATACACTTATATTCATCTGAAATATTAATATCACCAAAAAATAGTTGACTTAACAAAATATTGAAGGAATTTAGATGCTCTATCACTAAGTCTCCATCCTTCATCCTCAGGTTATATAACTTTTTTTCGTAGGAGAAATTTGTTCACCAATGAATTAGATTGATATAAATTCCATAACTTGTTCCATAATTCCTTTGTTATAGCTTATCTCAAAAAATTCAATTATAATGAACATGAGAGACACAAATTATTAATCTCTTTCCTTTCTATTCAACGTCATCCAATCCTATGTCGACATCCATAGTAGTACAATACCTAGGTCCATAATGATCTAGTGATATTTACCCATCAATATATCTTCCATTTTGAGCTCCCATAGCTAAAAATATGCCTATTTAATTTCTCTATCTCTAATTTTGAACTACTTGCCATATTATTTCAATACAATAATTGATTCCACAAATTTCCCACTCTAACAAGTTCTTCCATAGACCTAAGAAAAACCACTTAGCCACAAAAGCATCCCCTTGAATCCAAAACTACTATGATACCAAATGTAGGTTTTAATCCTATACAGTTAGTTTCTACAAATAGATTCTTAATAAAAAAATAAATATGTAATGGAAAGCACATACATCAACACAATTTTTTTCTGTGGAAACCCAAATTGGTAAAATCATATCTTTTCTAGTATATTCATATTTACAATATTACAATAGAATAGATGTATCCCACAACATCCATAAATCACCATTATGATTACCCTAGATTAAAATACAACCATAGTTCCTTAAGTAAATATACAAAACCATGGGCTAAACCACTATGCACCACAAAATTACCAAAGGTGACGAAAACCACCAAAAGTAGATGCAAAATATGACACTTTTTATTTTCCTTTTTGTAGGGGGGCTTTGTCGTCCCACAACCCCCCCTCCCCTCGCTTCCCCCCCACACTACGCTTGGAAAATTGTACAATTCATGGAGGTTTGTGAAATTAATATAAAACATACAAAGCAAGGATGAATGCGGACACCTAGGTCTTACAAAATTTAGAGAATAACACAAACAAATAGGCCATATAACAAGGCATCCTATCCTTCACAATTTTTTTTGCTAGGAAAATAGTGAATCTAGAAGGTTGGAAACACGAAAAGTGCTTTGTGCTAGTGCCCCTAAAGATACCATCACTTATTGAATGTAGGTATAGAGAGATTGCATCAATTATTGTAAGATATGTAGGAGTGACGAAGGCATAAAAATGAGTTTCCTAAAGTACAAACTCATTTTATTAGCCTACTAATCCTTGTAGGTTGCTTAGCTAAGCTCAAGGGTAGTAGAAAGGGCTATAAGACCTACTCCTTGGACCATATATAGTTTCAAAAATTCTTACACCAATCCCCTTGAGGATTTTGAGACGCCCATATCTATAGGCCCCAAGATAGTGAGCACCCATTTATTTCTTATATTGGGTTACCTGGAGTACATAATCATTACCCTTAGTTTGATTACAATGATGTTTATTCCTTGCACCTTTATGGGATATCTCCTTTTCCTCCAGGAAGGTAGGAATTATTCCATTTGATAAGATTTTAGTCCCTTCTCTTGCATCAGGCTAATCTTAAGGTCCACCCATTGATCCCCTCTATATAACATTCTAGGAATTTTGATGCCTCCTAGTTTTCTCCCCATCATGATGTCCATTTGTCTACACTAGGCTCCTCTTTTAGTCTCACTCACATTTTCTCCAACCACAAGAGAATCCTCAAGGATGACCTACATGGGTCAGCCACTTTCTACTCTCCCATTTATTTATATTGTATACGTTTAGAGTATCACGTTATCTTATTCTACTTATTTTTTCTCTTCATCTCCATCAATTTTTTGTTGGTCATCTAAGATTATTTTTTTTAACCTCAAAAGTGTCCCATGTTTAAACATATTTCTATCAAATTTAATGAAGGCATATTCTAGTGGACCTTTGTGGGTCTTTCTTGGAATTCCTGTTCTCCACTGTGGCCATATCATACATCAATAAAAATCAACCTTGTTCTATCCAAATAAATATAAAGCTACTTAGGGTAGTCATTGTGACCCACACCCCCCCCCCACTTTGATTAAGCCTTTGTCTCACCTTTTCATTTGGTCACCTTTAATGTAGTCAATTCTTCCTTTAGTAGGTATGACTTGACATGTTTTGTATTTAGAGAGGATTGATCACCATTCCTCTTAAAAAATTATTTTAATGCATTTTTCATGTCTTATGGACCATATATATGGGGTTTCCTCCCCAGCTACACCCCTAACTTCTAATATCTCATTATCTAGGGTTTCCTTATCATTATTTCCTTTATCCTCTTACATGTTTTAGAATCGACCAAGCATTTTAACCACTTCTCGCTTGCAAGTATTCACTATTTTTTCTAATCCTTCATGCTTTCACTAAGTGTGGTGTACCTCTTCATTCCCCACTTGTAGTGGGCCACTGACCTCTATGATATAGGTAACTATCTCATCCAAAAATGCACCTATATTACCATATCTCTCCTTGATGTAAATGAAACTATTTCTTTCCTACTTTGTCTTGTGCTAATGATCCTATAATTGGATGTTACAATTATAATTGAGATGCATGAATCATTCTCTTTTACATGTCCCATTTATTGTTTCATTTACATAGTAACTAAAACTCGTTTATTTTTGAGCTATGATCCTTAAACTTACATACATATTCCTTTGAACAGTTTGTCACAATAGATTTGATAAAACTATATTTAAAAATATTAAATATACACTAGTAGGGTTTTATTTCTATTTATATTTATAGATATGTAAATTAATATTAATTGATATGTGTGTAAATTAAAATTATGCAGAAAATAGAGAACAAAGAAATAAAAACTTACAAAACACGATTTGACACAAGATATAACCTGGAAAACTCTTTCGGTAGAAAAACCTAGTTGGAATATGATGTCGGTTTGCTCTCTTTCTCTGAATAGAAAATTACTACGAGTACCCATAAGTATGGAATGTGGTTTGTGAGCTATAACAGTGCAAAAATCCTCTATTTTTTCTCTCTCCCTATCCCTCTCAACTAATTTTTCTCATATATGGAACAAATGCACTTGAAAATAATGGAACCTCTTTTCCTCCTAATTGCTTAGGTATAACACATCCTGATAGCCTACTAGTGGTTAGGTTTGACTACTTCATCTGTTAACCAAAGTTAAAATATGGAATATTCTAGAGCCTTATTCATAATAATCATGTGGATATCCCATTTTCCATGAATAATGGGGGATGATGTGGCATCCTCTTGAATTATGGTGCTGAGAAAAAGAAGGTCAACTTCTGAGTGGAATAATTTTTTCACACAAACTACGATTGAGGTGATTATTGTGTCGTTGGAAATGTATATATTTGTAGAATATGAAAAAAAGGTGCATAACTAAAGAAAGAAAGAAAATTAATCCCAAAAAACATCATTTAATGCCTCAAAATTCCCTCAGAAGGTTTTAGACCTCAATTTTCCAAACTGGGTCTCACTATTAAAATGGTATTGTGACCTAATTCCTCCACTTTTTTCCACTCTAAAAGCATCTATACGGATCAATTAAAATGTAATGATCTAATATAGATCATACCTGCCCATTTTGGGAGGTTTTTGGTCCCCAAAAGCTTCTACTAAATGAGGTGAGAAAATTTTTCCTCCATAGTCTCTCGGGTGTACGATTTAGCATTACTTGAAAGTTGTCCTTTCAACCTATTTTTCCAATGGTAATGCTACCCATGTCATGCAGTTTTGGACTTCTTGTATAAAATTGTATCCTCGTTCAACTCTTCTAGAGCATCTAGTGTTAAATCCTCTACATAAGGTATGACTTGTTACTCTTCTTGATCTAGCATGGAAGGCTCATAGAGTTTTAGATTCTCCACATTCACATATAATTAAATGCACATGTATGGGGGTAGAATGAGTTTTGAAGAATTATTTCTCACCTTTTCCAGTATCTCAAAGGGACTATACCATGAAGCCTTGATTTTATTACTGGGACCCTGTAGCCTCTCCTTGTTCAACTATGACCATACTCTATCTCTCACCTTGAATGAATTCTATGTTCTATGCTAATCATTCATAGCCTTATATTTTTCCTGTGACTTTTGCAGTGTCTCTTGTACTAGTATATGGATTTTCCTAATATTTTCTACAAATTTTCCATCCCTCAAGGAATCCCTTATAGGATCATCCCTCACCCATCCTTGTTCCACGCATGCAGTATCCAAAGGTGGAGGTGGGAAATATCCAACACAAGTTTCAAATGGGGACTTACTAGTAGAAGTATGGAATAATTTGTTATAAAGTTGTATATATACCAATATTCCATCCCAAGTCTTTGGATTCTTTTTATTGTAACCTCTCAAAAGCTACACCAAAGTCTTATTGACTACTTTTGTTTGTCCATCTATATGAGGATGGAATGATGTATACCTCTTCAGCTTCACGTCCTATTCTCCCATAATGTACTTAAACATTTACTATAAATCTCGTTTCCATTTCTTAAATGATGCTCCTTGGTATCCCAAATTGCACCTAGACTTTCAAAAGAAAAATTGTGTTGCTTCTTTCCCACCGATGGTCTTTTTATAGGGAATCATAACACAAATATTTCTTAAACTCTCAACCACCATGAATAGGTATTCATGTCCCTTCCTGGTTGTTGGTAAAACCCCTAAAAATTCCATGGAAATGATTTCCCAAGAACGAGTGGGTATAGGTAAGGGATGATATAGACCTTGTTTCCTATTACTAGTCTTGTTGGTACAAAAACAAATGCATCCTCTTATGAACCTAACTACTTGCTCTTGCATCTTGGGCCAATACATGTACCTATACAAGTTGGGCATTGTCTTTCCTACATCAAAGTTACCTACAACCTTGGAGGTGTGAGCCCCTATGATCAATTTCAAACACTCACCTTAAGGAATGCATAACTTGTCCAACCTATAGAGTAAACCATCCAAGAGATGGTATGTTGGATGGATAAGTCGTTCTTGCGGACAAGAAAAACCTCCCAAGTGTCCTACGGACAACTAGCAACAAAAAGATAGCTAAATCTATCTTTCTCTAGATATATTGCGATTCATAATTAAATGCTATAAAGGCTAAATGATCCTACCTTTGATCCAACGCTTGTTTGTAGTAGTAATCCTTTAGTTGCTCGAAAGAGTTGTCTTCGAAGATCTGCAATAACAAACAAGAAAACATTAAATAGCACCTGCATAGCATATATTCATAAATAATTTCTATTATGGTGATCAAGGAATCCATAAAATAAACCAATCAATTGACAGCTTATTGAGAAAAACAGACTTATTTGTATTAACTTTGAATAGTAAGAAAAAACTTATAACCGTGTCCGCCTTGATGTTGTACAGGTCTTCCTGGGGTCTGGAACAGGCGTTTCCTTTACTCTGACAAGCCTTGCACTCTTCCAACCAAGATACATACAGGTATGTAATCCTTCCCACATAAAATCTCATCTAAAAGGGTCTGAGTTTCAACAGCACTTCGACTCCAATAATACTAAAAACTTTAACTCATCAATTGTTATTGTGTAACCCTTTGAGGCTGCCCTATGCCTCTTTTTATAGTGAAAGAGAGGAGGTTATTAGTTCCAAACATAAAGGAATAGAATCCACCTTTAAAGGGATTAGCTCCTTACATCAAGGGGTTAACTCCTTAATGGATGGGATACATGAACCATAATAAGAGCGAAATTTCCACCACAAGAATGTTTCTAGAAACTTCCAAAAATGACTCAAATGGAGCTTCTAGATTTTAATTTCGCCTTTTTTTATCTTTTATAGGGGTCTACACTTTTAATAAACAAAAAGTGCGTTTGGCTACACAGGATTTATAGCCAAAAGGTGCGGGACTGCAGGAAATACTAAGAGAAAGTGCGGTACGAGAGTTTTAAGGCTTTTATGAGATTTTCTCTTAGTTTCAAGGCTTGAATTTTAGGAACTTTGATATTATAGACTTCTAATGGAGTACTAAAATGTCATGGTGACAAATTTTAGTGTAACATGGTAGTCAACGATGTTTTCACCATCATGCACGTGACTCTAGTTCTACAACTGCTGAAACACCTCATTGAAATCCTCATCCAATGAATATTCCTCTTTATATGCATCATGGGTGAATGGATCCATGTGCATAAAAGTTCCAAAGTTGTAATATTCGATGTGGGTGGTCTTGAAATCATGTCGTCCAACTTGTTTGTACTTCCATTCTTGTAATTGATCATTAAATTGTTGGGAAAAATATTGAGAAGGGGGAGGGTGGTGAATCAGTATTTAAAACTCATACAAATTAATCGTTTTCTTTTTTGAATTCTGTACATGACTTTACTGAAGCCCACTAGCGAATGTACGCATCTGTTATTAAGGAAAGTAACGTATGCCCAGAAAAATTATAATTTAGATATATCTTCAATTAATTGACTTAGACGAGTGCATCATTGATTCATTAAACATTTAGTAAGGAGTAAACATGTGCAGTAAGAAAATAATAAACCATCACATATAAGAAACACACATGAAAACTAGGATTTAAGGTGGAAACCCAATGTGGGAGAAAACCCCTTGTTGCTGTCGTCTCTGTATTCAATATTTATTATAAATAAAACCGCTTACAATATTGTACTAGCGAAGACTCATACCAACACATAGGAACCCACTTGTAGAAGGTTGAAACCTTCAATCGTTCTCCAACACCCACTGGAAGGGAGCTCCAACCCCCTAATATCATTTACCAACACCCACTAGAAGGGAGCTACGACCCCCTGATCTCGTTTACCAGCACCCACTAGAAGGGAGCTACGACCCCATGATCTCGTTTACTAGCATGCATTGGAAGGGAGCTATGACCCCCTAATATTGTTTACCAACACCCACTTTGAAGTAGCTATTATCACCTTACTGAAGGCTCCAACCCTCAACACTGTTAGTGTCAGTCTAGTCATACTGCCATCAGTGATCAAAACTGCTCTTTTGCATTTGCATATTAGGTGTCTCATACCGAATAAATTTTACCATTCCGCTAGGTCATGGATTCATTGATGGTAGTTTTCCCTCATGATGTACTCACTGATTTTCCTTTCTATGGTCTTTAGTGATTAGTCACTTTCATTCTCAAAATCATATCAGTAGGTTATAGGATGGGTCTCATTAGTTTCTAGGGTCTCACCATGGTGAAATTAATGAGTCAAATGTCAATAATATCAGCAAGGTCATGAGGAAGTCAATAAATTCAAATTCACTGCACCTGGAAGATCAAAAGAAATATTTTATTCAGTTTGATGTAATTTTCGCCTCAAAACTATGTTTTGAGGTATTTTTCCTTATTATTATTCATTATATAATTTTATATCATCATATGTAATAAGTCACAATTCAGAAGCTGCCGTCTCCACAAAGTGATGTCCCTGCCTTCAGAGGAGTTTTCCACAACATTTTTAGCACCAAATCATTCTCCAAGCAGATCCATCAGAAAGAGCCCAGAAAGAGCTTTCCAACGGTATACTACACTCTCAAAACTAACTTCTGGATTGAAATTTATGCTTAAGTGAAGTAAAAGTCCCTATATCCTCATATATCCCCTATTGCCCATGTTCCCCTTTAATTTTATGTTTAAAGTTTTAATATTTCCCTTAAAAAAACCCCTTTTTCCCCTTCCGATTACAAAATCGCATTATAAATTATTTTAAATATAATGCGATTTATGTATTAACCACTTCCCCTCCATGCCTTAGGACTTTATAATAAAAAGTTCATATTATAAATTTCCCACCGTTCCCAACCACTTCCCCTCCATTTCCCGTTGGAACCTTATGTTAAATATTTTAAAGCTTCGTATATATATATATATACCCCCCGCCGTTCCCAAAACACTTCACCACCATACTGAAAATTTAAATAATAAAACTTTATAATAAAGTTTTATACTATAAACCCCGCCGCTTCCCATCGCAATCGCAATGTTTATTCCTGCCCCCTGATCACCCCATCGCACAAAACTCCGATGCGATCAATCGCAAGTCCCTCCTCCGATCTTCCGATTGCAACAACCCTCGATTGATCCGGCACCGTCAATCTTCCTCGCTGATCAGACGGCCCACATCCAATCGCGCCATCACAAGTCCCCCTCCGATTGATAATCCCCAATCGCTCCTCAACCATTGATCTATCCCCCGCCGATCAAACGGCCCACAGCTAATCGGGCCATCGTAATCAGCGATATTAAATATTTCCCCCAATCTCACCTACCTCCGATTTCTGATTGCGATTGACCTCGGGCCCACCATATAGTTACTTCCGCCCCTCTCCCGATTCCGATCCCCGATTGCGATTATAATCCCCGGTCCCACCATTTAATTCCTCCGCCGTTCATTACAAAATGCCCTTTTCCTTTGTAAAAGTTAAAATTTTCCCATTTTGTTTGTTACAAAGGCCTTTCTCCCCATCGCATCGCATATTTGTAAAGTGTTACTCCCCTTCCTCGGTCCTTCGATTCCAATTGCGATGGCACCGCCGATTGTTGCATTACAACTGTTTTGTTATATTATATCTCTCTGCCCCGTCTACTGCGATTGCGATTTTCATATGATTTCCGCCTCCTTCCCTTCCCTTTTCCCATTTAAAAAATTAATTTCCCTTCACTAAAGGTGTAGTTTCATATCTTATTGAAAAAGTCAGTTTATTCAAAATAATTAATGGAAAGCAAAGCGACAATTAAAGGCCGAGAACTAAAATAAGCAAAGATTGTTACAGCAGTAGCAAAATAGGAAATCTGTTCATCGGATTACCTATTTTCTTTCATACAGCATAACAGCGAAAATCTCCAAGTGGTCAAATGAAATGCTGTCCCTTATTTTCAGGGGCAGATCATTGGATTTCTTTAATATGATTGTATTTCAGTTCTTCAGCTATTAGAACAACTCCCTTATCTATGGATCTGTGTTCCCACATTTCAGTGTATTTATTGTAATTTTGAATCATTTGTAAGCAATTTGAATAAGAAATCTGAAATATGTAATTTAGAAGTAGGGGAAAGGTGTGGAAGAAATTTTGCGCCCATTGTACAGTTTGAGAGGGATTTAATAAGAGATGAAACTCTGATTTGTGGGATCCATGTGGTATGAGATTTAGAATTTGTTTTTCTCCTCTGTTTCATATGTAAATTTTTATGTTTCACCTCTCATTCATAAACATTTCCTTTTGAGTGCTTTCAAGACAGAAAGGTAGAATCCATTTTATATGCTCTGCCTTGGGAAATCATTCATGCTCTGTGTTTTTCTTCTGTTTGAAAAGGATCCATTTACTATGCCCTTTTCAGCTCCTCACTAGTCTGTCCATCCCATCCCTATTTAATTTTATTTTCTAAGTTTCTTGCCTATCTTGCCTCATGAAATACCCTGTGTCCTGATTAAACTCCTGGTTTCAAACTGTCCATTTTGTCCCACACATCCCTGAAATTCATTCAATTTATTAAACATTTTTCCCATCATTTTATCTAGCCTAATATCAGTCCATTTATTGTGTTCCATTGAATATGATTTCACGGAGAGAGCCCTCTCTTGTCCTTGTAGGGCTAGTTACAAGGCTGAGCGTGGTTTAGTTTGTTACCCTGATTTTCCTTTTCAGCTTGGGGTCCAATTCAGGTGCTAACATTCTCTGGCGAATCCACTGGGGAAATGCTCAAGATTGTTGTTTGTTAGTGTTATTTGTTTTATAAACTACATACGGAGCCTGAAGTTATGCTAGGTAGCCTTTGAACTGCACATTGCTTTGCAGGTGCATAAGTAGAAAAACGCTGCTTCAGTCAATCTCCGGTCTAGTTTTGTAAACATAGCATCTGACTTAAAATATTTTCCCTAGTACATCAATAATTCCAGACTTTTGAACGATGATGTTCAGACTTTTGCTAGGCTACAAATAATTTTTTTTGTAAAATAGAAATTTGGCCACACTGGCTCCAAGAAGATACATCAGGGCTAATCTAGATCCAAATCCTCCCCCTGTATTTGAAAATCCAAATCTTATCCCAAGAATTGTTAGAAGACAAGAGGGATCCTTAAGCCCTAGACCCATCTTTAGATCCTATACTTGGCCCAGTGAATGGTTTTTTTTAGAAGATATTTCCTTTGACGAGAATTTTGAGCTTTCCTTATTTAGGAGCAAGTCTGAAAATGACATTGATGATACAGTTTTAGATCCTGACTTCCTTGTAGATATTGAAGTCCAAAGAGAAAATTCCTCCATTGACGATTACATTTTGAATTCTCCTCAGTCCATAACTATAACTAAAACTCCTAAGCCTTCAGAATCATCAGGAACAAATTTTCCTCCTCCTAATTCATCAACACTCCCATCCGTCAATTCCCAATTATCATCTCCTCCATCAACACCTCCCTCAAATCCTACAAATCATGTTGTAAATCCACCCAGAGTTATGGCTACCAGGTATGCACCCCTGGTCTTACCCTAGGTCCTAAATCATATGCCAACTAACTATCAAAGTAAAATTCCTATTTTTGATGCCACTCAGAGCATCACGGCCCAACAGCACGTTGATAAAATGAATGAATTTTTTGATTTGCATGAGGTGGAAGCAGAGAATGTAACAACAATGCTGTTTGTTCAAAGTTTAGGAGGCGAAGTCAGAAAGTGGTTTAGAGCCTTGACACCAGGCTCGATTCACACTTTGCAGGAGTTGCACACTCAGTTCCTGGACCGGTGGGAGGTAAAAAAGAACCCACTCCAAATTCTATCTGAGTATGAGAACATTAAAAAAAATGTGGGTGAAACCGTGCAGGATTATTGTTTAAGATTCAATGCTGTATATAATGCTATTCCAGCTAACTTGAAGCCTCCTGTGGGATTAGCATTGTTGAAATTTCCCGATGGTTTTGATGCCAACATGGCATATCAGCTGCGTGAAAGAGACCCGTCTTCACTTGAAGACATGCAGAAGATAGCGGTAAACGTTGAAGCTAATCTGCTGGCTAAAAGAGCACGAGCCATAGCTGAAAAAAGATTCACAATAAAAGAGGAAGCCTCTACTTCAGATAGCAAAATGGACACTTTGATCAGAATAGTAGAAAAAATGGTCGATAGGTTAACCATTGCAGACAGACCAGAGCCTCAAATAAGAAATCCGAATTTCAGAGGACAGCAGCCACAATTCAGAATTAGACAGAGAGAGCAAAGAACGCAGGACCAAACTATGCCACCACAACAGCAAATTAAAACTCCATTTCAGCAGAACTACATACAAGGGACATATTCAGATGATGATGATCCTGTGATTGAGGCTAATCACTTTTTCACAGCTGATGGTGCGCCAATTTTCCTCACAGAAGACGAATAATACACAGTGGCGACTCCAGATATTCAAAAATACCATAATTTCATTTTGGCCAATGACACAATATTGGAAGAAGAGTCTGATGACTACCAGAGAGGGTATATGAATGCTCTGTTGGCTCAGCAAAGACAATACTCTTTAAGGAACAGAGACGTTACAATCAGTCCCATTCAAAAGAGAAAATAACTCCAAATGAAGAATGATGTGTTGAACTCTTAGTTAAACTGAGAGGGGGGGGGTGAATCAGTTTAACACATTCATGGAATTTTAAAAACTTTTTCTTTTAAAACTTATTTTACTTTATTAACACCTTCATTTCATGATCAACATAATGTGTGAGCAATCTTTATTTATGAGCAGCAATTAATAAGAAGATTAGATAATGCACCAACAGTCTTAATATGTTAGCAGAAAGTATTAGCAGAATAGATATATCATATCAACACATAGACATCATGCACATAGACACCAGATATACGTGGAAACCCATAAAGGGAGAAAACCACATCTTATTATTGTTGTGATGCAAAGGCAAGCTCCAACTCCCTCTCACCACCGATTTTCTGCAGGCACCAACCTACAGGAGGCTCCAACCTCAATTCTGCAAGCTACAACTTGCAAGGAAGCTCCAACTCCCATCTATTTTCTGCAGGCACCAACCTACAGGAGGCTCCTACCTCAGTCAGCTACAACTGACATCTATCAAGCTACAACTTGATAGGGAAGCTCCAACTTCCTTACTCTTTCAAAATAAAAACACTTGCTGATTTACCTTGGATATCAGCTCTGTTCTGTACCTTCTTCTCTGTTGTTCATCAAATCTTATATCAGACCTGCATCATCTCTGCTCAGCCCCTTCTTCTTCTTTGCTCAGCTCCTCCTTATTCACATTCTTCGTGCAACTTGCTTATTCTCTTCAACTCTCTTTAATTCTGCTGCATACTCTCTTCTTCTCTCACTCCTTTTTCGTCAACTCTCTCCCCTTGGATATTACCCTGTTTTATACAAAAATAGCTTCATGGCTGTTTGTATTCCACTGGGAATTCAAAATGGACAGCCATGTCTCTTTGCCTTCTGCCTTCTCATCTCTTTTCAGCTCACTCAGAAAAATGTAATTGTAGGTGCTTATTTTAATATTACAATGGGATATTTGCTCTCTTCCGGAGACTTGCCAATGCATCACAACAATATAAATTTAAATAAAACATTTACATTCAAATTTAAATGAGAACTCCAGCTCACTCGTTTTGTCTCTTGGCTTGTTGCGCATTTGTCTTTTCTCTGACTGTGTCTTTGTCTTTTCTGTCCTCTGTTGTGGTGTAACTGTTACATGCGTGCAACTGTTCCTTTTATATCTGCTGACTATAAATCTGGAGGAACTCCAATCCCTTTTATGCTATTAGTGTCTTGTTGATGTAGAACATTCCGCAAGCGGAACGGATATATATCACAGTCGTATATTAATAATCGCCCTCCACCTTAAGCTGAGGCATATACATACAACCCACAGACCACACAACACATCTTTAATACATTCGCCTTTTATATATATAACAGTGCCTTTTAACTTAAGTCAACTCTCGGCATCCTTATATAAGGTTTTAACAAGAAACTGCCGCTTCTACTATAATCAATGAATAATCTTGATAATACTTAACAAATGCCCTTTCGGTCCCACCTGACACGCTTTTTGATGCATTGATTCTCCTCCGATTGCAATTGATCGTTCCTGCTCCGATTGCGATTGATCGCAATCGCAACTTCAAATACTCCGATGCGATTGAGTCACTGTTCACTGTTCTTTGCCGATGCGATTGACTAATATCGATGCGATTGGGATTCAAATTTTATTAATCAAAGTTTATAAGCCCATCGGGTCCGGGCTTCCAATCGCAATCGCAACTCTTATATTCTCCGATGCGATTGGGTTGTTCCGATGCGATCATGTCGGACTTCAAAAACTTGTTACTCATGGTTTATAAGCCCATCGGGTCCGAACTCTTAATCGCAATCGCAAGTCTTTTAATATGTGTTGCGAATGGCCACTGTTCATTGTATTTTTCCGATGCGATTGGGAAAGGAATTCAAACACGTTTGAATTATAATTCATACCTCCATCGGGTCCGGACTTCCAATCGCAATCGCAACTCATATGTTCTCCGATGCGATTGACCAATGCCGATGCGATTAGACCTGGAACTCAAATATATATTAACCATGATTTATACGCCCATCGGGTCCGAGCTCTTAATCGCAATCGCAACTTTTTGTTGTGATGTTCCGCTCCCCTTGCGATTTCCGATTGCGATTGAGGAGGGGTCCCGCCATTTAAATCTTCGTTTTGTGCGCTCTTTAATAAAGTGCTCCACTTATATATTTGAGCTTAGACCTTTGTTTATGTGATGCGCTGCACATATATGTTTATATATATTTTTGCCGCTGGAGTGAAGTGATTCCCGGAATAATGTTTGTGTTATATTATATGTATAACGCCGGTTGGAGTGTGCGATTCTCGGAATATGGTTCTGTATTATATGCATTGCATTGCCGCTGGAGTTAAGCGATTCCCGGAATAGGGATTATGTATTATATGTATAACGCCGGTTGGAGTGTGTGATTCCCAGAATTTTGTAACGGCTCTCTGCCTCTGTCACTTAGTCTCTGCCTCTGCCTCTGCTGCTTCTGTCGCTCTGCCTCTGTCTCTACCTTTCGATAACGGTTCTTCATTGTGCTTCTATGACTGTTACATTTTGACTTTCTTCTTGCTACCTCTATTGCTTTCGCTGTGCCTCTTTTTCCTTCCTCTGCTTCAGCGCTACCTCTTTTGCCTGAGTGCTACCTCCTTTGCCATCAATGACAATATTTCCAACAATCTCCCCCTTTGGCATTGATGGCAATCCACTTTCTCTATTTGCTTTCTCTTTCTCTTGTTGCTTGCTCTTCCTGTTTGCCTGCTCTTCCTCCTGTTGTTTGTTCTTCCTCCCCCTTGACATCAATGGCAAAGGACGATGTCTCATCTCTCCGTATGAGCTCTGTCGTTGCATTTCCTTTCTCTGAGTTACGTTTAGGTCCTCTTCTGGTGAAATTGTACTATGCTTCTCCAGAGTGATGTATGAAGCTTGTTGAGAGAACACTTTGGTATAGTGAGTCGACATGTGTTTTATAGCTGTGATTCATTTGTAGTGCCTGTAATATGTGCTAGATTGCAGACAGAGATGATGCATTTTACGATTGAAAGGTTCTTGTTGCTTCTGAATGATGATAATATTGATAATGCTGATAATACTGATAATGCTGATCCTGTGGACTTGTTTTATGCTTATCTTGCTGGCTGTTCTCCCCCTGGAATGATATCTTCATTTTGTTCTCCCCCTGAGACTGTACTTTCTCTTTATATTAGAGAATAGTATCTACAGATACTACCCCTAGTTTGTCTCTCAAGTATTCGAATGGTTCTCTGGCAAGTGGTTTGGTAAATATATCTGCTATCTGTTCTTTCGTTGATACATAGTCCAGTTTAACTATCTTCTGAGCCACTTGTTCTCGAAGAAAATGATACTTGATTGGTATATGTTTAGTTTTTGAATGAAGCACAGGATTTTTAGATATACTTATAGCACTTGTATTATCACATTTGAATGAGATAGGTTCATTAATGCTTACCTTCATGTCTTGAAGAGTTTGCTTCATCCACATGACTTGTGTACAACATGCTGCTGCTGCTATATATTCTGCTTCAGCAGTAGACAGAGATATAGATGTTTGTTTCTTGCTTAGCCATGCCACCAGACTTTCTCCTAGATAGAATGCACCTCCACTTGTACTCTTCATGTCATCCACACAGCTGGCCCAATCTGCATCTGTGTACGCTGTTAAGGTGAAGCTTTTGCCTTTAGGATACCAAAGCCCATATTGTGCTGTTCCTTGTAGATATCTGAGTATTCTTTTTACTGCCAAAAGATGGTTTTGTTTAGGTGTTGCTTGATATCTTTCCACTAGTCCTACTGCTAGCATGATGTCTGGTCTTGAAGCTGTCAAGTACAGCAGGCTTCCTATCATGGATCTGTAGAGTTTTTGATCTACATCTGCAGACCCATCATTAGCACACACCTTGCATCCCGTGATCATGGGGGTTGTCACTGGTTTGCAGTCCTCCATTTTGAATTTTTTCAACATTTCTTTTAAGTAATTTTCTTGAGAAATGAATGTGCTTGTGTTCTTTTGCTGAATTTGCAGTCCCAAGTAGAAACTGAGCTCTCCAATCATAGACATTTCAAACTCTGTTTTCATCTCATCAGCAAACCCTTTTGCTAGTTCATCTTTGTTGCTTCCAAACATAATGTCATCAACATATACTACAACAATCAGGAGTTCATCTTCATGGGATTTTATGTATAGATTGCTATCTACTCCACCTCTCCTAAAACCCTGTTTTTGCAAATATTTGTCCAGTCTTGAGTACCAAGCACGGGGAGCCTGTTTCAGTCCATATAGGGCCTTCTTCAGTCTGCTCACATAGTCTTCTTTGTCTGTCAATGAGAAGCCTTCTGGTTGTTCCATGTACACTTCTTCTTCTAGATCTCCATTAAGAAAAGTAGACTTTACATCCATTTTATATACCTTGAAGTCTTGGTAGCATGCAAATGCCAGGAACATTCTGATAGCTTCCATTCTGGCTACAGGGGAAAATGTTTCTTCATAATCAAGTCCTTCAATTTGTGAGTATCCTTTGTAGACCAGCCTGGCTTTATTTCTGATTACTTGTCCTTGCTCATTCATTTTGTTTTTGAATACCCATTTTGAACCAATGATATTTTTCTCAATAGGTCTAGGAACTAGCTCCCAGGTATTGTTTTTCTCAATTTGATCCAATTCTTCATTCATTGATTTTACCCAATACTTGTCCTTGCTGGCTTCTTCAAACTTCTTTGGCTCTATTTGTGATAACATGGCTATGTATACTTCTTCTGTTTGTTCTGTTAGCTGCCTTCTTGTCTAGACTCCTGCTTTCTTGTTTCCTATGATCTGATCTTCAGGATGATTCTTCTGAGTGTATCTTGAGGGGGTTTTTGAGTTTAATCCAGCATCTTCTGATGTCTTGCTGGTTTCATCATCATTCTGATCTTCTTCTTCATGATTATCTGATGGACTGCAGCAGTCTGTATTTCTTGTATTGTTTAGAAATTCTTCATCAAATCTCACATCAATACTTTCAACTATTTTCCGAAGAGTCTTATTGTAGCACCTGTACCCTTTACTTTTGGAAGCATATCGTAGAAAAATACTTTCATCTGCTCTTGCATCAAATTTCCCAAGGTTTTCATCATTATTCTTTATGTAACACTTGCTACCAAAGATTCTGAAATGTTTGATTAAGGCTGGCTTTCCATGCCATAGTTCATAGGGAGTCTTGTCACTGCTTGGCCTTAAGTGAGCTTTATTAAGGATATGTACTGCTGTGTGCACTGCTTCTGCCTAGAAGGTTTGAGCAATATTATTCTCTTGCATCATGGCTCTGGCAATTTGTTGAACAGATCTGTTTTGTCTCTCTGCTACTCCATTCTGCTGAGGTGTCCCTGCAGTAGTAAATTGTTGTTTTATGCCATGTTCATTGCATAGGTCTGCAAAGTCATAATCAGTGAATTCACCTCCTCTGTCTGATCTGATGCATTTCAGCTTGCATCCTGTCTGATTTTCTGCTAATGCTTTAAATGTTTTGAATTTGTCCAGAGCTTCCGATTTATTCTTGAGAAAAGCAACACATGTCATTATGGAGAAATCATCTATTATCAGCATAAAGTAGGACTCTCCACTTGGTGTTTTAGTTCTTGCAGGTCCACACAGATCCATGTGCACAAGTTGCAATGGTCTTCTTGTTGATAACTCTTCTTTAGATTTAAAGGATGTGCGAGTTTGTTTCCCCAACTGACAAGATTTGCATATTGTGTTTGAGGGCCTTTTTATTTCTGGCATATCTCTGACAGCTTTCTTCTTGCTCAGTCTAATGATATGGTCAAAGATGAGATGTCCCAATCTCTTATGCCATAACCATGACTCCTCGAGTTTGCTAAGATGGCAGGCTTCATCCTCATCTCTCACTATGTACACATTACTCTCTGTTCGAACACCTTTGAGTAGAGTTTTTCCTGTTGTGCTTGATCTGACTACACAATCTTGTGCTCTAAAGAGAACTTCACAGCCTTTATCACACATCTGACTGACACTCAGTAAATTTGCTTTCAGTCCATCTACATATAATACATCTTGGGCCTTTCCTCTGCCATTGTCTATGCTGACTGATCCTTTTCCCTTGATCTTTCCTGATTTGTCATTTCCAAAAGTGACATTGCCCGATTTCTTTTCGTCAAGAGTTAAAACTTGTTTTTATCTCCTGTCATGTGTTTAGAGCAGCCACTGTCCAAATACCATTGACTCTTCAAATCTTGAGCAGTTAAAGCCAAGTCACATTTATTCACCTTCTTTATCCACTGGAGGCCCCCTTTTGTTTGGTATCTTTTGTGAGGTGATGAGTTATATCCCTTTAGAGAACAATTGGAAGATATATGCCCAATTTGATTGCATATACAACATTTGATTATAGTTTTTGCGGAATTGTGAGCATGAACAAAATTGCTTTGACTCATAAACCTCCTTGAGGTATTGAACATCAGCCTTTGTCCATACTTTCTACATTCAATAATTCTATGGCCAAAATCCTTACAATAAAAACAATAACCATAGAAATTACTTGCATACCTGATGTAAGGTTGTCTCTTCCATGCTTGCATCTTTTGTTGGTTTGAATCATTCCTCCTTGCATGACAATATGCAGCAATGTGTCCCGACTTGTGGCAGACATAACAGTGGCATTCTTCATAGGAGGCAAGAATCTCCTTTGATGGCTTCCAAATTTTATATAATCAGGAATATATGATCCTTTCTCTATTGTCTTAGTATTTGTTACAATATTTGTTATTAGAGGTTTCTTCTGGTCTCTGTCTTTCTCATTACATGTTTCTTCCTTTGTAGGAATTATTTGAGCTGCTTCATTAGCCTTCTTTGCTTTCACAAAAATTATATTTTTGTTTTCCTTTTCTTTGCCTTTACTTGATTCTCCTTCATAGCCTATCCCAGTTTTTATTATAGGAGATCTTTGAGCATCCAAGATTTCATTCAACCTACTAGAACTTGTCATTTGAGAAGGGTATATAGAAACTTTCTGTTGAGCACTTTCTAATTTCCTTCTCAGGCACATAATTTCTTCTTCTAGCTTCTCTTGTTCTCGAGTTTTATCTTTGATTTGCTGAAGTAATATATCTTCTATCTTCTTGGCTTCTTCAAGCTTTACCTTCAGCTGCATGAGGACTTATGAATTTTGTTCTTCTTTCACACATTTGAGGAGAATCTCTTTTTGTTTTCTGCATTTTAGTTTGAGTCTGTCAATCTCCTCCAGAGCACTTCTTAGCTCCCCCTCAAGATCGACTTCCCCTTCTTCTTCTTCTTCTAGCAAGAGTACTTCAAGATCTTCTATGGCCATTAGTAAAAATTCAGAGGTTCCCTCTTCTCTTGAGGGTTCATCTGAGTCTTCAGATGCACTGCTGTCTTGCTGAGCGTAGAAGGATTTTCTGCTGAATTTCTTTCCTTTCTGCCAATTCTTTGATGTGTCTTTCTCTGATTCTTGAGCTTGATTTCTTACTTTCTTGTGAGGACATCTAGCAGCATAATGTCCAACTCTTCCACAATTAAAGCATTTAAAAGGAAGTTTGCCTTTGTATCTACCTGATCCTCTATCCAATTTCTTGACAAATTTAGCCTCTTCTTCATCAGAGCAGGAGCATATGTCTTCCTTTTCTTCTTTCTTCTTTTCTGTTTTGAATGCTGCTTCCCTTGTACTTGGCTTCTTCTGTGGGAGCCTCATCTCATATGCTATAAGATTTCCTAGTAGTTGGTTCATGGTCAAGGTCTCCCAATCAGCTGTTTCTTCTATTGCAGACACCTTGGGATTGAATCTGGATGGAAGAGATCTTAGAATATTTTGTACAATTATACCTTCTGGTATTGTTTCTCCAAGAGCTTTCATACTGTTAATAATTTCTGCAACTTTTAAGAAGAATCTCCCAACATCTTCATCATCATTCATTTTTAAATTTTCAAACTGGGCTCTATATACTTGAAGTTTGGCAGTCTTAACCTTTTTATTTCCCTCATGGATATTCTCTAGAGTGTCCCACATATCTTTGGTAGTCTTACTGTGCATTATTTTGATAAACTCAACTTCACATAGTCCATTTAAGATTGCATTCATTGCTTTTGCATTAGCTACAAAGCATTCTTTAGCTTCTTTCTCTGTATCAGTTGACTTTGTGACATATCCAATTTCCACAACATCCCAAGCTTCTAATCCTAAAGACATTATATAAGCTTTCATTCTTATTTTCCAAAAGGCATAATTTGCACCCGTAAAGAAAGGGGCTTTATTGGTTGAGCTTCCTTCTTGACTTGCCATCTTGAGAGCCTAGGATCTCCTTTCAGTTGTTAGACTGAAAGGAACCTGCTCTGATACCAATTGTTGAACTCTTAGTTAAACTGAGAGGGGGGGGGGGGTGAATCAGTTTAACACATTCATGGACTTTTAAAACTTTTTCTTTTAAAACTTATTTTACTTTATTAACACCTTCATTTCATGATCAACATAATGTGTGAGCAATCTTTATTTATGAGCAGCAATTAATAAGAAGATTAGATAATGCACCAGCAGTCTTAATATGTTAGCAGCAAGTATTAGCAGAATAGATATATCATATCAACACATAGACATCATGTACATAGACACCAGATATACGTGGAAACCCATAAAGGGAGAAAACCACATCTTATTATTGTTGTGATGCAAAGGCAAGCTCCAACTCCCTCTCACCACTGATTTTCTGCAGGAACCAACCTACAGGAGGCTCCAACCTCAATTCTGCAAGCTACAACTTGCAAGGAAGCTCCAACTCCCATCTATTTTCTGCAGGCACCAACCTACAGGAGGCTCCTACCTCAGTCAGCTACAACTGACATCTATCAAGCTACAACTTGATAGGGAAGCTCCAACTTCCTTACTCTTTCAAAAATAAAACACTTGCTGATTTACCTTGGATATCAGCTCTGTTCTGTACCTTCTTCTCTGCTGTTCTTCAAATCTTATATCAGACCTGCATCATCTCTGCTTAGCCCCTTCTTCTTCTTTACTCAGCTCCTCCTTATTCACATTCTTCTTGCAGCTTGCTTATTCTCTTCAACTCTCTTTAATTCTGCTGCATACTCTCTTCTTCTCTCACTCCTTTTTCATCAACATCTCTCCCCTTGGATATTACCATGTTTTATAAAAAAATAGCTTCATATTTATTTCATATTCCCTTTAAATTCGAAATGGAAAACCATGTCTCTTTGCCTTTTCCTTCTCATCTCTTTTATCCGGTCATTCATAAAATATAACTGTAGGTACCAATTTACAATACAGGTGGATATTTGTTCCCTTTCGGAGACTTGCCAATGCATCACAAAAAATAAGAAATTAATTACAACATTTACATTCACATTTAAATGAGAACTCAGCTCAACCAGTTTGTCTCAAAGGCATTAGCATTTTGTCTTTTCTCTGACTGTGTCTTTGTCTTTTCTGTCCTCTGCTGTGGTGTAACTGTTGCATGCGTGCAACTGTTCCTTTTATATCTGCTGACTGTAAATCTGGAGGAACTCCAATCCCTTTTATGCTATTAGTGTCTTGTTGATGTAGAACATTCCGCAAGTGGAACGGACATATATCACAGTCGTATATTAATAATCGCCCTCCACCTTAAGCTGAGGCATATACATACAACCCACATACCACGCAGCACGTCTTTAATACATTCGCCTTTTATATATATAACAGTGCCTTTTAACTTAAGTCAACTCTCGACATGCTTATATAAGGTTTTAACAAGAAATTGCCGCTTCTACTATAATCAATGAATAATCTTGATAATACTTAACAAATGCCCTTTCGGGCCCACCTGACACGCTTTTTGATGCATTGATTCTCCTCCGATTGAGATTGATCGTTCCTGCTCCGATTACGATTGATCGCAATCGCAACTTCAAATACTCCGATGCGATTGAGTCACTGTTCACTGTTCTTTGCCGATGCAATTGACTAATATCGATGCGATTGGGATTCAAATTTTATTAATCAAAGTTTATAAGCCCATCGGGTTCGGGCTTCCAATCGCAATCGCAACTCTTATATTCTCCGATGCGATTGGGTTGTTCCGATGCGATCATGTCAGACTTCAAAAACTTGTTACTCATGGTTTATAAGCCCATCGGGTCCGAACTCTTAATCGCAATCGCAAGTCTTTTAATATGTGTTGCGATTGGCCACTGTTCATTGTATTTTACCGATGCGATTGGGAAAGGACTTCAAACATGTTTGAATTATAATTCATACCTCCATCGGGTCCGGACTTCCAATCTCAATCACAACTCATATGTTCTCTGATGCGATTGACCAATGCCGATGCGATTAGACCTGGAACTCAAATATATATTAACCATGATTTATACGCCCATCGGGTCCGAGCTCTTAATCGCAATCACAACTTTCTATTGTGATGTTCTGCTCCCCTTGCGATTTTCGATTGCGATTGAGGAGGGGTCCCGCCATTTAAATCTTCGTTTTGTGCGCTCTTTAATAAAGTGCTCCACTTATATATTTGAGCTTAGGCCTTTGTTTATGTGATGCGCTGCACATATATGTTTATATATATTTTTTCCGCTGGAGTGAAGAGATTCCCGGAAGAATGTTTGTGTTATATTATATGTATAACGCCGGTTGGAGTGTGCGATTCCCGGAATATGGTTCTGTATTGTATGCATTGCATTGCCGCTGGAGTTAAGCGATTCCCGGAATAGGGATTATGTATTATATGTATAACGCCGGTTGGAGTGTGTGATTCCCGGAATTATGTATAATGCCTCTGCCTCTGCTGCTTCTGTCGCTCTGCCTCTGTCTCTACCTTTCGATAACGGTTCTTCACTGTGCTTCTATGACTGTTACATTTTGACTTTCTTCTTGCTGCCTCTATTGCTTTCGCTGTGCCTCTTTTGCCTTCCTCTGCTTCAGCGCTGCCTCTTTTTCCTGAGTGCTGCCTCCTTTGCCTGAGTGCTGCCTCCTTTGCCATCAATGACAATATTTCCAACATGATGCATAGAAGAAAGCTAAGGAGCCAGCTGATCCTTCCTATAGCAAAGCACTTGCAGTTGCTAATACGGAAAATGAAAAGAAACAACAGAACACAGTAAAGGAGCCAACAGAGAAGAAATATCCGCCCATTAAAGAGGTAGAGAAAGCTCCCTCCTTTAATCTAGAAAATGAAATTTCTAAGTTAAAAGTGTCTATGCCCCTCACTGAGTTGGTGAAGAATAGTGCGTATAAAACTCAGGTGTCCAAAGTCTTGCAAATAGACTCTGTCTCTGATATGGTTAATATAGAAGACGACTACCCTGAACTTATTTTCAGTCCAGCCACAGAAGAATCTGAAGAAAATGAAGTCCCTCCTTTTTACTTGAGTCTTAGAGTACATGAGTTTATCCTGCACAACACTATGTTAGAATCTGGGGCCTCACACAATTTGATGCCCAAAGATGTCATGGAGAATCTAGGCCTTGATATCACTCGAAAATATCATGATTTGTATTCCTTCGACTCAAGTAGGGCCCACTATATTGGTATAATCAAATATTTGGTAGTGTCTTTAGATCAGATCCTAGCAAAGAATTTCTTGATGGATGTAGTCGTTGCTGATGTCCCATGAAGGTTTGGAATGCTTCTATCTAGGTCTTGGGGTGCAAAACTTAAGGGAAATATGCAGCTTGACTTCTTTTATGCCACTATCCATGTATTTGGCTAGTTGAGGAAGTTGTATAGAGAAAAGAAAATGAAATATATGATTACCAGCAAAGACAAGCCTATAAATCATCCCATTAATGCTGTCCACACAGATTTAGAGTCTTTTTTCTTGTATTCTGATGGTAGTTTAAATGATGAGAATGTTCAGTTGGTACAAGTAGATGAAATACCTGACATTTCAGAAAATTTCAAAAAAAGTCCTTAAATAGGAAAAGGATAAATAAGAAAAAACTTTTGGGCCTCCTGCCTGCCAGCAGCAAAGGGATAATGAACAGCCAGAAATCGGCCAAGGTAAAGAAGAGAAAGAAACAAATTTCCAGCATCTTCAAGAAGAAGAGGAAGGCCTGTGGAGTATGGATTTTGATGGAGCTATTGGTAAGGATGGAGCAGGTATTGGAATATGGATTAAGATTCCTGTTTTCCAGCTGGTTGATAATACGCTGAAGTTTGTGTGTGTATAATTTAACATTTAGTTGCTCCTTTCATAAAGTGGCGTGACTGCAGTTAAGGTCTCAGACTGAAAAATAAAACAGAAAGCAGTGGAGGACTCAGGCATCTTTCTGATGTCTGGTGGAAATGGGTCTCAGCTGGGTGGGGACCACACATGTGATTTTTGTCGAAAAGTCTATTTTTAGACATATGGGGCATGGTCTAGGAGTTGCAGTATGCTATTCTTGGATGATTGGTCGAGTTGGTAAAAATAGATGGACCTCTATTTTTAGACATACAGGTCGAAGTCTATTTTTAGACTGCCTGTCTAAAAATAGGTCAGTCAAATATTATTAGCCCTTAATAATATTTGGACTATAAACATTATCTTATCCTCTTGGAGCACTTCAGTTCGAGCTACAGATGTGGCACATGCAACTGGAAGAAGGAAATTCGAATTTCCTATGGGTTAGTTGAGCTATTGCATGTTTGACTTCAGTTAGAACTCATGTGGCAGAGTTTGGTGGAGTTGATGAGACAGTTGATGGAGTTGTGTTCGGTTTAACTTAGTTGAACTAGTCGTAATTAGTTTAACTGCTATTACACTAGAGATGAGTGGTGTGAATTAAATATTATTTAATTCACTAATTATTAACTCATTATTAAACTAAAATAACACATCAGTTAACTCAGTGCATGTACAGTTCAGTGCAGACTAGTGCAAGAGATAGGTGAAAGAGTCGGTAGTTGTACATTAGTTGTGCATGAGATTTGCACAATCAGTGGGATGAGTATGCCAATGATGATTGCGCTGTTAAAGAAAGAGGAATTCTAATTGGTTCAGCCTATTCTCTCCTTTTGGATTGCGCAGTAGAGGCAGGCAGCTAGTGGAGGAGTTTTGAACCCGTGATCGGTTCAAACTGAGCTAGTTTTGTGTGTAGCTTTTGGAGACAGTACTGAGTACTTGTGAGGAGTATTTTATTGTGTAAAGTTACATGTTTCTCATCCATTTATATGATACCTATAGTTGGGGGTTTTCAGCTATAAGCTTCCCCTATACATGCTGCGTTCTATGTGTGCGAATTGATGTTCTACCGCTTGTTTTATTTTCCGCATGTGATGATCAATTGTAGAAGAGATTATGTGTTATGTATGAAGCTCAAATAGTATGTGACCAGGATAATCTCGGTGAATAATTCAGCTATTATTCAAATTTCTACAAAAATTCTGAAGAAGTTGAATGCAAAAATTATTTCTGTGTATGGTGACTCCGAGTTGATAATCAAACAGGTGAAGGGTGAATACCAAGAAAAACATCCGAGATTGAGGGCATAAAAAAATGCAGTCTTGACCATTTTGAAAACATTCCCTGAATATACTTTGACAACAATGCCCAGGATGCAGAACATTATTGCTGATTCCCTTGCCACTACTGCAAGTAACTTGAAGATTCCGATGAACTCCAGCAATAAGTTTGAGATATATGTCAAACATAGGCCTGCTGTTCCGGACAATTTAAGGTATTGGCAAGTATTCTGGGATGACAATGAGATTAATGCATTTTTGCAGGGTGATGGAAAATTCAAAGATACTCCCATAGAGGGTGAGTATGAGGTTGATGATCAAGAGTTAGAAGCAAACCAGATGGACATATTGCAGTTAAAGGATAATATAATTCCTAAAGGTATCATACCTTTAGAGGAGATTTTTGATCAGGATGATGTTGAAAAAAATCCAAGCTTGGTGCCCACTGAGAAAGGAGTTGAAGATGTGAATATTGGAAAAGTTGACCAACCCAAATTTGTGAAGTTGTCAAAGGCATTGTCCCCTGAGGTAAAGGAGAAGTATGTTAAATTTCTTTCTGAATTTTCTGATGTATTTGCATGGGATTATTCAGATTTGAAAGTGTATGATAAGAACATAATACAGCATACAATTCCCATCAAGCTAGATAAGAAGCCTTTCAGACAAAAGCTGAGAAGAATCAATCCGAAGCTGCTTCCATCAATTGAAAAGGAGGTGACCAGGTTTTACAAAGTAGGTATCATAGTTCCCATTAGATTTTCTGACTGGATTTCAAATTTGGTTCCAGTGCGTAAAAATACTGGAGAAATAAGATTGTGTATAGATTTTCGGAACTTGAATAAGGCATCCTTAAAGGATAATTATCCACTTTCGAAAATGGACCATATTCTACAGAAAGTAGTTGGGGCATCTAGGATGTCACTACTTGATGGCTACTCAGGCTACAATAAGATCTTGGTGCATGAGAAAGAACAAGATAAAACTGCCTTCACAACACCCTGGGGAACCTTACAGTATGCCAAGATGCCCTTTGGACTGAAAAATGCTGGAGCTACCTTCCAGCGTGCAATGGACATTGATTTTGCAAATGAAAAATATGTTTTTTTGGTTGTTTATTTGGATGATTTGACAGCGTTTTCAGGTTCAGATGATGAGCATTTGCACCATCTAAGAGTGGTTTTTCAGCATTGCAGAAAGTTTGGGATTTCTCTCAATCCCAAGAAGAGCCTTTTTGCCATGGATGAGGGAAAATTGATTGGGAATATCATCTCTAAAGATGGTATCTGCATAGATCCAGCCAGAGTGGAGGCGATTCAGCTTATAGACCTTCCACGGAACAAGAAAGAGATTCAGGCCTTCAATGGTAAGATGAATTTTTTACGCAGATTTATAATTAATTTGGCTGAACACTTGAGAGAAATGACCAATATGTTGAAGAAATACAGCACTGTTAAGTGGAGTGAAGAAGCTATCAAGTCATTTAATTTGGTAAAGTTTGCTTTGTCTAATGCCCTAGTTTTGATCAGCCCCGACTATACTCAAGATTTTATCATATTTTCATTTGCATCTGAGCATACCATGGCGACTGTCTTAATGCAAAAGAGAGATGAAGTAGAAAAGCCGGTTGCCTTTTTCAGTAGGACTATTAGAGATGCTGCTTTAAGATATAATATTATTGAAAAACAGGCATTGGCCCTTATCAAGGCATTGAAGGATTTTAGGGTCTATATTCTGCATTCACATACTATAGCATATGTCCCTAACGCAGCAGTCAAGGATGTGCTCATGCAAACTGATCCAGAAGGTCGAAGAGATAAATGGATAGCAGCTATGTTGGAGTATGATCTAGAGATCAAGCCTACGAAATTGATCAAAGGCCAAGGCTTGGCGAAATTGATGGCTCAATCAAATCTGCATGCTTTAGATATAAACCTCATTTTAACAATGTCGGAAGAGGAAGATAAAGGTTTGCTGGTTCCCATTTCAGAAATTTTTTTGCAGTCCCCTTGGTATTCAGATATTGTGTATGTTCTTCAGCATTTGTCACCTCCTCCAGGAATGTCTAAGAGTAAAGGTAGATCTTTGAAGCTTAAATCTGCAAAGTACTGCATTTTAAAGAGTGCTCTGTTTTGGAAGGATCTAGGAGGCGTTTTGCTAAATTGTCTGATCGAAGAAGAAGCTCAGAAGGTAATGCATGATTTCCATAAAGGTGACTGTGGTGGTCACTTGTTTTGGAAAACTACAACCAATAAGGTATTGAGAGCCGGGTATTATTGGCCCACATTATTTTCTGATTTATATAAAACAGTGATGAATTGTCATGAATGTCAAATTTTCCAAGGGAAGAAGAAATTGCTTCCACTTCCTTTGAAACCAGTTTCAGTGAATGCGCCCTTTCAACAGTGGGGGCTCGATTTCATAGGAGAAATACATCCTGCGTCCTCAGCACAACATCGATGGATATTGACTGAGATAGATTACTTTATGAAATGGATTGAGGCCATCCCTGCCAGGCAAGAAACAAACACAGTAATTATTCAATTCCTGGAATCGAATATTTTATCCCGTTTTGGCTGCCCATGTAAAATTGTGACAGATAATGTAGCCACGTTCAAATCAAAGAAAATGATCGATTTCTGTGACAAATACAACATCGTGCTGGGCCATTCAACAGTGTATTATCCCCAAGGCAACGGCTTGGCAGAGTCATCAAACAAATCACTGATGAATATAATTAAGAAAATGCTGGAAGCAAACAAAAGAAATTGGCGCCGAAAGCTTATCAACGTACTATGGGCAGATAGAGTTAGCAGTAAAAAATCAATAGGTATGTCACCTTTTGAGCTGGTTTATGGTATTGATGCGGTATTTCCTACTTCTCTTACAGTTCCAGTTATGAGATTGTTACAAGAAGTTGGCAGCGAAGATGATGACAACCAGCGAAGAATCAACCAGATGATTCACCTTCAACAGACAAGAGAAGAAGTGTCACAAAAAGTGAGTCAGTTGCATGACAATATTAAAAAGATCTATGAAAGGAAGAAAAAATTAAAAAAGTTTCAGCTAGGTGATGTAGTGTTGAAATGGGATGCAAGAAATGAAGATAAAGGGAAGCACGGTAAGTTTGACAACATTTGGAAGGGACCATATAGAATTACAGCATACAGGGGACATAATTCCTTCTTTCTTTCGGAAATGGATGGCCAGAATTGTCCCGGAGGAGTAGTAAATGGTAGGCTGTTGAAGCACTACCATTTTTGAAGACATGAAATCAGAATCTATCTCATCATCATTGCATATACCATGTTATTTTGATCAGAGTTCAAATGCATAGTCATTCAAGTTTGGGGCCCGAGGTGAAGGCTATAAAACTTGGATGATATGTGTATGGTTTGGTTTTATTTTAGTTTTCAGTTTTAGTCTTCAGTCAGAGTCAGTTTGCATTTGTGTCAGCTTTCAGTATTTTTGACTCCATGCCCAATGGATAAGGCTACTTGGTCTATGGTGTTCTTGGCACCTCCAAGGAGCTACCATCCCCATTGGAGCCAATGTTAGTGTCAGTCTAGTCAGACTGCCATCAGTGATCAAAACCGCTCTTTTGCATTTGCATATTAGGTGTCTCATACCGAATAAATTTCACCATTCCGCTAGGTCATGGATTAATTGATGGTAGTTTTCCCTCATGACTTACTCGCTGATTTTCCTTTCTATGGTATTTAGTCATTAGTCAATTTCATTCTCAAAATCATATCAGTAGGTCATAGGATGGGTCTCATTAGTTTCTAGGGTCTCACCATGGTCAAATTAATGAGTCAAATGTCAATAATATCAGCAAGGTCATGAGGAAGTCAATAAATTTAAAGTCACTGCACCTAGAAGATAAAAAGAAATATTTTATTCAGTTTGATGTAATTTTCGCCTCAAAACTATGTTTTGAGGTATTTTGCCTTTATTATTATTAATTATATAATTTTATATCATCATATGTAATAAGTCACAATTCAGAAGCTGCCGTCTCCATAAAGTGATGTCCCTGCCTTCAGAAGAGTTTTCCATAGCATTTTCAACACCAAATCATCCTCTAAGCAGATCCATCAGAAAGAGCCCAGAAAGAGCTTTCCAACGGTATACTACACTCTCAAAACTGACTTCTGGATTGAAATTTATGCTTAGGTGAAGTAAAAGTCCCTATATCCTCATATACCCCCTATTTCCCATGTCCCCCTTTAATTTTATGTTTAAAGTTTTAATATTTCACTTAAAAAAACCCCTTTTTCCCTTTCCGATTACAAAATCACATTATAAATTATTTTAAATACAATGCAATTTATGTATTAAGCACTTCCCCTCCACGCCTTAGGAATTTATAATAAAAAGTTCCTATTATAAAGTTCCCACCGTTCCCAACCACTTCCCCTCCATTTCCCGTTGGAACCTTATGTTAAATATTTTAAAGGTTCGTATATATATATATACCCCCCTTCGTTCCCAAAACACTTCCCCACCATACTGAAACTTTAAATAATAAAACTTTATAATAAAATTTTATATTATAAACCTTGCCGCTTCCCATCGCAATCACAACGTTTATTCTTATCCCTCGATCACCCCATCGCACAAAAATCCGATGCGATCAATCGCAAGTCCCTCCTCCGATCTTCCGATCGCAACAACCCTCGATTAATCTGGCGCCATCGATCTTCCCTGCCGATCGGACGACCCACATCCAATCGCGCCATCACAAGTCCCCCTCCGATTGAAACCCGCCGATTGATAATCCCCGATCGCTCCTCAACCGTTGATCTATCCCCTGCCGATCGGACAACCCATAGCTAATCAGGCCATTGTAATCAGCGATATTAAATCTTTCCCCCGATCTCGCCTACCTCTGATTTCCGATTGCGATTGACCCTGGGCCCACCATTTAGTTACTTCCGCCCCTCTCCCGATTCCGATCCGTGATTGCGATTATAATCCCCGGTCCCACCATTTAATTCCTCCGCTGTTCATTACAAAATGCCCTTTTCCTTTGTAAAATTTAAAATTTTCCCATTTTGTTTGTTACAAAGGCCTTTCTCCCCATCGCATCGCATATTTGTAAAGTGTTACTCCCTTTCCTCGGTCCTTCGATTCCGATTGCGATGACACCGCCGATTGTTGCATTACAATTGTTTTGTTATATTATATCTCTCCATCCCGTCTACTGCGATTGCGATTTTCATATGATTTCCGCCTCCTTCCCTTCCCTTTTCCCATTTAATAAATTAATTTCCCTTCACTAAAGGTGTAGTTTCATATCTTATTGAAAAAGTCAGTTTATTCAAAAGAAGTAATGGAAAGCAAAGCGACAATCAAAGGTCAAGAAATAAAATAAGAAAATATTGTTACAGCAGCAGAAAAATAGGAAATCTGTTCATCGGATTACCTATTTTCTTTCATACAACACAGCAGCGAAAATCTCCAAGTGGTCAAATGCAATGCTGTCCCTTATTTTCAGGGCCAGATTGTTGTGTTTCTTTACTATGATTGTATTTTAGTTCTTCAGCTGTTAGAACAACTCCCTTATCTATGGATCTGTGTTCCCACATTTCAGTTTATTTATTGTAATTATGAATCATTTGTAAGCAGTCTGAATAAGAAATCCGAAATCTGTAATTCAGAAGTAGGGGAAAGGTGTGGAAGAAATTTTGCGCCCATTATACAGTTTGACAGGGATTTAATAAGAGATGCAGCTCTGATTTGTGGGATCCATGTGGTATGAGATTTAGCATTTGTTTTTCTCCTTTGTTTCATATGTAAATTGTTATATTTCATCTCTCATTCATAAACATTTCCTTTTGAGTGCTTTCAAGACAGAAAGGTAGAATCCATTTTATATGCTCTGCCTTGGGAAATCATTCATGCTCTGTGTTTTTCTTCTGTTTGAAAAGGATCCATTTACTATGCCCTTTTCAGCTCCTCACCAGTCTATCCATCCCATCCCTATTTAATTTTATTTGCTAAGTTTCCTGCCTATCTTTCCCCATGAAATACCCTATGGCCTGATTAAACTCCTGGTTTAAAACTGTCCATTTTTTCCCACACATCCCTGAAATTCATTCATTTTATTAAACATTTTTCCCATCATTTTATCTAGCCTAATATCACTCCATTTATTGTGTTCCATTGAATATTCCTTCATGGAGAGAGCCCTCTCCTGTCCTTGTAGGGCTAGCTACAAGGTTGAGCGTGGTTTATTTTGTTACCTGGATTTGCCTTTTCAGCCTGTGGTCCAATTCAGGTGCTAACAAACACCACCATGGACAATGTTTCATAAATTTTCACACTCAATCCACCACACTCATTTAATTCCTATACCATACATCAAACTGAAACATATAGCTATACCAAATCAATGAATGAATCACCAATCAACCAACTAATCACTGATCTTCAATCACATACAACCAATAGCATTATCAATACTCAAACAACCCAAATCTATATGAAGACTTCATTGACAGACAACAGAAACACAAAAAAACTGACCAAACATTTTCTTCAGCAAAACCCTGGATTGTATACATGCCTTCCATAAGGATTTTCTGCATATATACATGCTTATCTAGAACCCAAATTATGTATAGATATCAACATACTTCAAAATGCATACGCGGCTCTGCAGAGAAAAACTCACGTGTATACATGCCTTCCATGTGTTGAACTCGCATACAGATCTGAAACTGATTCATGATTGAACAACACTTCAGAACTTGAGACATACTCATATCATAACCTTCACTGCAACACACATGTGTCAGACCACTGATCTAAACAAATAAAAAATAGATCATGCAAATACATATTCATTTCAGGTCTAATGATCCCCATCCATCATTGTATTTATGGGTGCATCATTATTTCAGATCTACGAGTCAACTATATCCAATACCATGAAAATATACTTCAGATTGAAGTATTCATTCATTACCCTCACTCATGCACACATAGCACTTTGATCTTCGCCTCGTTATATAGTTTGAGCCTTAGCCAATGCTATGAGCGAAAACCACACTAGTACCAGTGGTAATCTTGGACGGGATCAAATGGTCATTATTGCGCTGAATATTGTGGGCTAATACCATGGTAAAGACCATTGGTGTTAATAAATTAGTGCACCAACATGTACACGACTTGGCTTCTTCATACCCATGTGTGCACGTGACTTTGCTTCACCGAAATTGTGAATACACTTTTTTGCTTCATCAAAAATGTGTATATTTCTTCGTATATGCGACTTCGCTTCATCAAACATGCCTATATTTCTTTAAACTTTACCTTCATAATTCTTATCACCCGAAACCTCTGTCTCATCATTATGTCATTATGTTCCATCACTCTGTCACCTTTGAATTGAACTGTGAACTCATATGGTTACCATATACTTGTTCTATTACAAGTGATTTTCCATCAAGTACAACACATAAATAATAATTCCAACATAAATGAAATTGTTGTAGGCACCCTGTAGAGTCCCATAATTGTTTTGTTTTGACACCCTTTTTTCATCATATTTTCCTTCTTTTCCTATCACTGTCAACCTCAGAAGGAAAAAAACACATTATTTTGGCAAGGTAAAGTATGTGTATGTCCTATTATTCATATTTATTAATATACCTTATTGTTTCATTAAATAATTCATTCGGCTACAGGATTGATACAATTCTGCAGCTACTCCACATATCCGCATCTGCCTTCATTGTTAGCAGGTTTTTGGTGCATCAAATCAACAAAGAAGTACATGGATGGATAGAGGATGATCCCCCCATGGATTTCCTCCTACTTACCCAAGCCTATTCATCAATAATATCATGCATTCACTTAGTCAAATATAGCAGTCAACACGTTGCAGCGTCCGAAAATAGAGTCCGGAAATAATATGACTGTGTCGATTTACTTTTTCAACAAAAAAGAGACAGATAAGTGATATTTCATTTTAGATTTTAATTTGTATAAGTATTCCAATAGAATATCCATAATATTAGAATTCACATATGGTTGAATGCTATCTATAAAATCATAAGAACTCTGTGTAATCGGGGCACACCAAACTTTCATTTCCTAAACATTTTGTTTGAAGATTTTTATGCTAATTTAAAGTTCCCTTTCATGGAATTTGATGCGTTGATAGAGTTAATAACCTACTGTATTGTGGAGGGCCCTTGCAAGCAGACCAGGTCATTTTAATTTTAGCTTTTATGCATCTCAACCGCATTGCTATTTCGTAATTGGGTAATTCTTTTGATTCCTACTTTATTTCCAAAGATCAATTTGAATAGTTCGGTGTTTTAGTTGTGTTATTCTATAGAATAATTTATTGAATTCTATTATATTTTATATAGTTTAGTTCAATTCTTTTTCATTTCTATTTCAGACTATAATTTGCAATAGAATTTAGTTTATTTCCTTCTCCACAATATTTAGAATTTCATGTTTTCCTAAGATAATAACTGTATCATATTCCATGCTTTCGTAATTTAGAATCATTTTATTATTTGCTGCATCATAAAATTATAAAATCAAATTGATAAAAATATAGTTGATTATTTCTTTTGAAAAGAGTCATTTGACAAACTACTTTTTTCTTAAACTCAACTCAATGGAAAGTAATAATAGAAATAACATTTAACTTAGATGATAAAATTGCTTTAACAAAATCACTAATTCATAGGAATTTAACATTGATCCGTAAGTTCAAAAATTATAACAAAAAATCTAAAAATTCAAATCTCACTTTAAATGACAAAGACTTCTAACACATGGTGCACTTGCACTTCATCAGTTTACTAACTCTGGTCGATGATTTATGCTTGCAATTTAAGAACATTAAATTTACTAAACAAAACCCACACACTTGTCATGCCTAGTTTGTTGTAGCTTACTCTAGTCTTGTAGGTACTATAGTGGCTAGTGATCTATGTGGATTATTTCCTCCTTTACCATCAGATAGTGTTTCCACTTCTTCACAACTTGCATCAGGGCGTAAAGATCCTTGTCATAGGTAGGGTAGTTAAGAACCACTCAATCAAATACTTCATAATGATATAAAACAAGCCATCCTCCTTGCATCAAGACTTCTCCCATAGCATACCCACTCACATTTGTCTCCACTTCGAAGGGTTGTTGCAAGTTAAGTAATTCCATAACTAGTGAGTGACTAATATTAATATTTAACTTCTCAAAGGCCCTATGTTTACCCTTTCCCCATTGGAAAATCTTGACATTTGCTATAATGGAATGGAGTGGCATTGTTGCCACTGAAAACGAGGCTTTGAATTTCTTTAGGTAGTATGTTTCCCCAATGAAAATCAAAACCTCAGAAACATTAGTAAACATCAACCATTTCGTGATGGCCTCCATATTGGAATGATCTAATTTTAGCTCTCCTGTACCTATCACATACCCCAGAAACCAAAGAATACCGTGTCAACTCACACTTATTGAGATTTTCTAGCAGATGGTGCTTCTTTAATGTCTCCATCAGCCGCATCAAATGTGAGATGTGCTCCTCCCAGGTAGCACTTTATACTAGTATATTATCCAAATATAAAATAACAAACGAATCTATAAAAGGTTGTAGTATATCATTCATTAAGCTTATAAACATATGTAGTGCAATACATAGGAAAAATGGCATGAATAACCACTCATATAAACATTGCTTTCTTTTGAAGGTGGTATAATAGGTTTCTTCTTCTTTGACATGAATCTAGTGATATCTAGAAAACTAAGTCCATACTAGTGAAGTATTTTGCTTGATGAAACTCATCCAACAAATCATATATCATGGGTAGGAGGTACTAGTTCTATAGCATAATTTTATTCAACAATACACATCTTCTAAGTCACATCCTTCATTAGTACAATGATGATGGGTGACCCATATGGTGATGTACTTGGTTGAATGACACCCTTTTCTAGTAGTTGTTGCAACTATTTCATCACCTCACTTGATTCTATAACTGACTACCTATACAACACAATGTTTGAAAATGGGGAGTCCAATGATAGTTGGATCTCATGCTCGACTTCCCTCTTGGGTGGTAACCCTTTAGGCTCTTGATACACATCCTTATATGCTCATAGACACTCTTATAGTTGATGTTTTTATTTTTTAGTACACACTTCTAGGGATTCCTCGCCTCTTAAAAACTCTTCAATGGGATGATTATTCCTTAAAAATAGTAAAACATACTTCTTGATCAAACTAATCAATTTCTTGGCTTGGTTGGCACTTACTAGTGAAATTTTCAACTTTCCTTTGTACATATTTATGGTGAATTATTTTCCATCCTTGACGATCTGGTATATGTTATCTCTCCACATGAATATTTTATCTCACATATACATGTAGGGACTTCCAAACACCACTCCACATACATCAAGGGGAACTACGTCTAGTTCTACTTCATCATTAAAATAAGCACTGATAGCAAATCTAATTTTGCATTGTTTTGTTACCTTCAACTCTGCATCCTTATTTATCCATCCCAATGGATATGGGCTTCAATGATGATGAAATTTCAATCGCAATTTTTTGACTAGCTATACTATAATGAGATTCACCTATGATCGTGATTCAAACAGAGCATCAATATTTGTCTTATTGACCTATATCTTTTTGTGGAAGGGTTTGGTATTTTCTTTCTCTTCCTAATATTGAAGCCTACTCAGATTCACCTCCTTCTTCACTGACATACATAGGATCATCTCATTCACATCCAAGATGATTTCAACCTAGTTTCTCATATTAGTGGCCATGAGATTCTTCTTCTTATTTCCTTTCATTCTGTTCTTTTGGCTAATATCTAGACAATAATTCCAACACTTCTCCTTCGTATGACCACCAATATTACAGTGGTTGTAGTGGTTTCTAGGATCCTTTCACTTGTGTGTTTTTGAAATCGTATTTTTATATTTTCCCCCTTTCCACTTCTTCTTCCCTTCCTTAGAAGCATCCCGATGCTACTTCTTCTTCAATCCACTCAGTTTCCCTTTCTTCATGCATATGTTCTCTAGGTGTTGTGCTTGTACACAAGCCTCATCCATCGATTTGGGATTGAAAAATATCACTTGATTCTGTAGATGGCTATCCAGACCCCCAAAATACTTCATAGGTACATATGGGTTCTTTGGGGAGATACCCAACACTATGGCCATGTTTATGAACTCTATGGTGTACTAGTGTATATTCTGCCCCAACTTGTTCATGAAGTAGTGCCACTAGATCCACTGGTTCTATAGATAACCAATATGGTAAAACTATGTATTTATGAGGGTTTATAAGTCCTCACACTTAGTCACTAGAGGATCTCCCTCCAAAATCAAGGTCTCTGTGTGGCTTTCACACCAGGTCAGGGTGTGGCCTTGTAATTTCAGTCTTGCAAATGAAATATTTTGTTCCTCCTTTATATTATGAACAATGAAATACACTTATGATTCTTACAGCTAGTGACTTAGCTTTAGAGAATAAATCTCACCTTAGTATCACTTAATATAAAACTTCTCTTCCATTTTGAATGGGGACTGTGAATGGTTCATGATACTCAAACTAGTTTGATCTCTTTCAGGTATTTTCTTTAGTTGGTTCTCTATTTCTTCCTAGTCTCCTGACCTCCCCTCTAATATGTCCTCTGCATTCGAACCCCCATATTCTCCAAGTATCCAAAGCTTATTTTTTAGGGTTGACATTAGGAGATTCATATTGCAGCTTATAGCTTCAAATTGTGCTTCCAGCTGCAAAAACCTCAACTTTGTAGGATAGGGATGGTTATTCACCAATTCGTCGGTCATGACTAGGGTTTTTTGACTTTTTCCTTAACTAATCTAGCTCCCCTGCAAATATCCATGATATACACAAAGAAACATGCTTTGATACCAATATAATCCATAAATTTCCATATACACTCCACTAGACAGTTCACCATGATAGATATGATAAAACTAGATTTAAAAATATGAAACATATACTATTAGCGTTTTATTTCTCTTTATATTTTTCAAATTTGTAATTTATTGTTTTTTTTTTTTTGAATAATACTAAATCTATTAAGAAAAAACATATAGCACAAGCAGAGCTTTTCCATCCGGCAATGTATCAGAGCAGGGGAGCCGGAAATGATAGGTTATCAACCTCGGTCCCAAATAGCAACCTAGAACAAGCAGAAGGTAACCAAGATAGCTAAAAAACAGAGAGCAGGCTAGAGGGATCTACCCAGAGTGGGTGGATACCTCCAAACGACATTTTTTCACTTTCTTCTTGCTGACTTTTATCCAACCATTGTTGCTTGGCGGGACAGGAACCAGTTGTAGTCTATTCTGTTATGAAGGAGGAGTCTCCTTATCTGAATCAGAGGAGGAGGGTGCATGCGTGCGTTTCTGCGAGATCTGAGGTGCCGAAGGATCCTTAGGGTGGATCAAGAGGGAGTCCTTTATGTGCTCATCATTTTCTTCATTCGCTTCTTTTTCCTCCTCATCCGAGCTGAAGGAGTCTATGTCATCCATGGGGGGTGGATCACATGGTTTCCAACTCTTTGATTTGGATTTACCTTTTTTATTCTTATTTTTGTCAAGGAAGGTGGCACATGAGTTTTGAAGATGTCCCGTTTGATGGCAGTGATGACACCGGAAGGTAGTGTTCTCATAGTCTAAGGTCTGAGTCCAGTGGAAATCCCCAATTTTGAGATTGAACTGATCAGGTAGCCCGTTGCTGATGTCTATTTCTGCACAAATTCTGCCAAAGGTGTATATTCCTTTCTCTCCTCTAGAGGTGTCCATGGCCAGGAAGTGGCCAAGAGTATTCCCTATCCCCTGGAAGACTGCGAAGTGCCAAAGATGCACGGGGAGGTTTGGAAGCCTGACCCAGATGGGGAGCTTGGTGATGACTGCTGTGGAAGGGTCAAAGTCTGGAAACCATGGAGTAAGGAAGAGCCCTGCTGATCCCCAGAACCAGGGGCCTTCCGTTAATGCTTTCTGATAGTCTTCATTGAATGCAAAGGCCACAATGAAGAAGTTTTTCGAGCAAAATAAAACCTTGCAGTTGTTGGTCTAGTTGGAATGGATCCATTGGTAGAGATCTGTTGTTCGAGGCCATAGTCCATTAAACCTGCAAATGATGGCTTTTGCTGCAAACGTTTGAAATTGATCCTCCAATGTTGGATGAGATATTTCAATAGAGGGGGTTTCCTCCCTTTTATACACTAGGAAAGGCTTAGGAGCCTCAGCTGGTTGAGCGGATCTCTTGGAAGGTTGCTTATGCACCGCATCCTTATAGGAGAAGGCAGGAGCCGAGGAGGTTTGCCCAGAGGCTCCTCCTCTCAAGCATAGAGAGAGAAAAATTGAAGCATCTCTTTTGATATTGTAATAAGAAAAAGGCAGAGGGTCCTTAAGTTGTTTACCTTCATAAAGAAATCTTAGGAGATCTAAGGGGATCCCCAGTCTGAGTTCAAGATCTCGCTGAATGTCCTCCACCAGATCCGTGGCTCGCACCCAGAGCAGCTGTGTTTCGCCAGATAGAAGAGAGATCTGGATCTGATAAGAAGAGGATGAATAATCTGCAAGCCTCTATTCTCTGCTTCGAAACTGCTTCTGAGCTATGCGTACTCCTTGTGTTCTCAGATCCAGGTGGCTTTTGGCGTTGAAATCTGCTAGATGAGGATGAAAGTCCTCCTGACTCAGTCTTCGTTCCTATTTTCTCTGTCCATTCATGAGCCTGCGACTAGATTTTAGCAGGGACGCCACTGTAGTCGAGGTTGTCGGGATGCTTGATCCAACTTATTTGTGCCGTCCGGCGTTGATGACTGCTCCTGTGCCTAATCGCCGGCAGAGGGAGACATCAGCGTGAGCATTTGTCTCTGCAACAAAATCTGCATCAATACAAGCAGGATTAACCACTCGACCTGCAACCTGGGCCAAATTTATTGCCGGATGGATGATATGATGCTGCGTTCTGTGTATTTTCTGATGCTCGCTCTTCTGTGGTGTCGGCAGCGGCATATCCCAATAGGGCGGAGGGAGCAATGGCGTCGGCAGAAGACATTTCGCTTAGGGTTTTTGCAGAGCTCTCCCGACAAGACAATAACTTTGGGTAATTGTTACAAAAGTACATCAATTTGTAAATTATTGTTAATTGTGTGTGAATGTCAATTAAAATTATGCATAATATATATGAAATTGAAATAAAAACTCACAACCCATGATTTGACACAATATATAACATAGAAACCCTTTCGGGAGAAAAACCCAATTGGAAGGTGAGGTTACTTTGCTCTCTTTCTATGAATAGAAAATCATTGCGAGCAAAAAGAAGTATGGCATGTGACATGTGGGCTACTAAAGTGCACAAATAATATCTGTGTACTCTCTCCCTATATTTCTTAACTATTTTTTCTCATCTATGGAACATATTCACTCAAAAAGAATGAGACCCCTTTTGCTCTTGGTGGCTCGATTATAACACAACCTAATAGCCTATTAATGGTTAGTTTTGACTATCTCAACTCTTAACTAGAGTTAAAATATGGAATATTATAGATTATTTTTCGTCATAATCACATGGCTAGCCCATTTTCAATGAGTAATGGGGGTTGGTGTGGCATCCTCTCGAATTATGGTGGTGAAACTAGGAATGTCAAATTTTGAGGAATAATTTTTGCATACAGACTCTGATTGAGGTGATTCTTGTGTTGTTGGAAAGGTATTTGTATGTAGAATATGAAAATAGGTGTTATTATAAAGAAACAAAGTTTAATACCTAAAAAAATTGTTTAATGCTAAAAATACTCCCAAAGGTTTCAAACCCCAATTTTCCATGGCAAGGTCCCGTTGGTAGAATGATCTAGTGAGTTGATTCCTCCACTTTTTCCACTCTCAAAGAAATGAGATGGATGAAAAAAATATAATGATTCAATCCAAATAAATATAACAATTTATGTATTGTATCATTTACACGATTTTTTGAATTATTGCTTGTTATATTGCCATTTACATGTCATAGTTTAAATCTTATCACTTTGACATAGTAATTAAGATTACTAGTTCCCATGTCTTGACATTCTTTGTTGACATGCATAACTTGCTTGATCATATTTCTTTCTCTTTTTACTTCTATTTACTCAACTTCATACTAATCCATGAGGTACCCCTTATTCCCACACCTTGCATGAATGCTTGAGGTATGTGGTTCTTTACATAGACTAGGGGATTAGTCCAGATCTTGGGGGAGAATACCCAAAGGGTTTGAATGATTATAGAAGGAGCTTAAACATATAAAATTTTCTTGAACTTCACCATGAAACTAGTTTTTTAGGTATAAGGAACATTAATAAAAACAATAATGATAATGAAAAATAACATAAATTAAGGTGAATTAATGCATGCAATAAGACCAATTTTAGGACCTCTCCCACCTAATTTTAACTCTCTTCCTATCACCATTTTATAATGGTGACTTGCTAATGAAATAAACTTTGATTATAATAGTAGCTCTATACTATTTGTTAGTTTTTTTTTTTTTTTTGTACACACACACACACAATATGTGGTTTACGAACCCCGGAGATTAGTGACTTCTATGTCCATGGAATATTTGTACTAGATAGATCTACCTGAAGAGATCACTTCTTGTTGGTTGAACCACAGAGCTTGAACCTAAGAGTGTTGAGAGAATTGAACCCATGACCTCTCAATAGAAAATATGTTTTACCGAGAAGGAATTAACCAATTGAGCTAACCCTCAAGTCTTGTACAGATTAATATGCACATACATCAACGAAGTATTCTCTCTTGGAGGATTGTTACATCACTCCACTTTAGTGTAGAGCGCTTCATCCTCTACAAGAATGAATTCTAGGTAAGTTATTTTATTTCTTCTATCTACACTCTAGCATTAGAGTTTCTATCTCATTAAAGGAATTTAGGTTTGATTCACCCTCGTTAGTTTGCTCTCCATTATTTAATTTGTTCAAAAAACTACATTTGAAACCTAATTGAATTACCATAATACCTAACTTCCTAGGTTATCTTTAATAAGATCTTAATATCATAATTAATCTAGTGGTCTTCCCTTATATTTTCACCCTCTTTTAATTTACTAAGGGTTTTTTTATGCAACCCTAAAATTAAGTGGGGACTCCATTTTTTTTAATAATGTTTGTATGCTTAGATAATCTTGTACCCCTTGTCATCACACTATATATGATAACATAAATTCATTCATTTGCTAAAAAAAATAATTACAACTTTATATTAATTATTTCATGTTATTTTTGTTTCTTAGTAGGATGATTGACTGGTTGGCTAAATAGGGTGTTATCCCCCATCATTGACTCTTACTAAATCATAAATTATATCTTAATTATGTTATATTTATTATAATTAATGAACAATAAATTTTCATAATTACCCCATCGTTGATTCTTACTAAGTCATAAATTATATCTTATTTATATTATATTTATTACAATTAATGAACTATAAATTTTCATAATTTATTTTTAATTGAAAATAAATCTAAAATTTGTTATATCTAATACTTTTGTGATTTATAATATAGATAAATATCTTTAAAATTAATCACATCATTAATATTTATTTATATTAAAATCAATTATAATTAATAATAACCATCTCATATGAATTAGAGTGTACCCAAAAATTCCCTTAAGGGTTTCAACAATTTAATAACAATTCTCATTCTCAATCATCCCCAATGTGCCTACATATAAATTATTCAATAATGTTCTATTTAATATATTTTTGATTTAAAGTATTGAGATCTACCATAATTATCTAATTAATATAAAAAAATGGCATTTGATTCATTAATTTATGACTTCATTGAATCCTAATGATTAGAGATTCATATGATTCTTTCCCATATATTATGTTTAATCAACTTGACTTTAATGTTTTTTAATATGATTCTTTCATTATAAAAAAACGCTTGAATACTATTTCATATTAAGGATGTACAATATTAATTTGCATTGTAATCAGAACGCATTAAGTGAAGCGAATGAATATTCATTAAATTAAAGAATAAACATTAAATAAGTTCAGTTAACTACCTTTAGTGAAAGGTAACTTGCATGCAGATTGCACATATTTTTTTATTAGTTATTAGGACTTAAGTGGTGGGTTGTGAGAGTATACCATTACTCACATCAAATTGGCCTGCCCAACATAAAGCGGTTATTTTATTTTATATATTAATAATATTAAATTAATGTAATTTGGTGAATTAATTTAAGTAATTGAATATGGTAAATTATAAATATATAGCAGTGAATTAAAATTTTAAATTAAGTATTTAAAAATAAATTTATCAATCATTAAAATTCAGTATTAATAATGATAGAAGTCTAATTTGATGCGTCAATTTAAATAATATTTAATTAAATATTAATAATATTCTATAAATATAATTTAATAAGTTAATTTAAATAATCAATTATTATAATTATATATTAATGAAATTAAATATTAAATTAATTATTTTTATGAATATTATAAATTTTAATTAATATTTTCCTTGAGCTCAAATTAATCTTCATAATAAAAACTAAACAAGATGCCCTTATTAGTCCCTGCCCCCTTCGGGGCTGCAGGGACTATTGTAATCGGCTAGCGAAGTTTTTATTATTCCATGCACGGTAACCGAAATTTATAATTTCATTTAAACGATGTTTCTAATTTTATACCTTGGCTCACCTTTTCGTTAGCGTATGAGCTTCGTCTTGCTGTTATTTCAGCGAATAGGAAATTTTGAGGTCTTATTTGGCCTCATATCGAGGCAAAATGTTATCGAACATAGGTTAATTTCCAAATGATATGCAGATTTTAAGATCCGTGAAAGTAATGCTGACATTAATTCTTAAACATAAAATGTTTACGTTCTAAAAGTATACTTTTTTTGGTCGCGAGGGTTGGTTTGCAAAATAACTGACAAGTGTTTAACACATTTCTTCATTTGTGCATGCAGTTGCAAAGTACTCCACTTGTCTAGCAACATTCCACCGCTTTAACCCATCTCCTCCTTAGCCAGCTGAGTTTGCATAACAAGTCTGGGCAAAAGTGTCAGAGCAGAAGATTAACTCTCTTTACTTCCTACCTTACTTTCATTTACAGCATTGGATTGAAGGGCTAAGAGGTCTCTCTGTACTGGCTGCTGCTTGCTATCGACACTTATACTGAAGGAACCCAACGATGAAAGAAGGAGAAAAAAGCAATGGAAATTCATTCAACCCATGGATTATTTTGTTCTTACAGGTAAGATGCACTCTTCGATGGCAATTCATTCAACCCATTATCTATCTAGTGTTTAATGGTTGCTCAGTTGTACATGTGGGTGGTCTCCTAACTGCACCGAGATTTTTTTTTGGAGAGAAACATATGCTCCGACTCAGTTCTATAGTTTATACCAGACCTAGTTTCATTTCCTGTCGAGTCTGTACACTCATACTAAACTTTTGTTTCAAATCCCTAAATAAACTTGGATTGCTTTTCCAATTATCTATTGATTAATTTCTGTGTAATAATGGTTTTTCTTCTTCAATTAGTAAGATGTACCAGGAGATTACCTGCTTCATTGTTTTCGGCTTGCTCTGACATACAAAAAAACTCCAAGAGGCTGCTGCCGGTTTTAGTTTGGTTGACCTGCTCTGAAAAATTATTAAAAAAAAAAAAAAGTTCAAAAAGGAAATATTTTTATACATAAATCCCCTCAAATTTTCGGCGAGCACACACGGCTATTAACGGGGAGAAAATTGCAGTGAATGTGAAAGCGTTCACCTTATACAATAATTCCCGGAACTGGCTAGAAACTGCTAGGCACTGAACTCATTATCAAACCCTTCATTCGGTATTACGATTAGGTACACATGTTAGCCCTGTTCATATCGATAGCCTGTTAAAGTGACAGTCGACCAAGTTGATTCGAAACCAGACATTTTTGCAGCCATAACAGACATTTTAGCATCGTAATTGACAAAGCCAAGATTAGGCTTCAAATGATGGAAAACATGGGTTCACTAACTCGCTGCAACATAAAGCGTCCAGCGCCCCAAGTACCATTTTACAGTGTTTATTAATTGTTTAGCTTACTATTGTTGTATAATAACATATATAATGCTACGATTGCTTACGTTGTTAATGAAACGTTTACTAACCAGCATCTGCGGCTTAAGCTGCGGTCTCCTACCAGCACCGAACCTGGATCAATAAATAAAGAAGGGCGTCCTTATGCCTTATCCTTGATAAATAAAGAAGGGAAGACTTATGCCTTGAACCTGGAACGTTTAACTGAGAAGGGCCTCTCTTTGCACTTACGATATAGTAATGCTTGCTAACCTTGTCCCCAAAGATAAAAGTTTCCCCACAGTTCTGCCATTTATCTGAAGTTCTAGCCATCCGTGTCATGTCTTTGCGCGACAAGGATAAAATAAAGAGAGAACATTTCTACAGCTATATCTATTACCGGTAATGGCCTGGACAACTAACAAGACTTCCCCGGTCATATGAGGATGGACAAATCATCTATATTTCTTGTGTTAGCAGTTGGTGTTACGGGGCTTTTCAAGCCCAAAAAACGCGTGGCTCAGGTGACAGGCTTAACCTTTATGTTACCCACTAATTAGTTGCTTAAACCATACCCTTTTTCTTTTTTATGACTATATAAAATGTAAAACCATCGTATGCAGGTGGGGGCACGTGGAAGTGGACACATGTATTGCATTCATCACAACGTATCGACCAAAAACTTCACTTATTTAATTATTTTTTCAATTATTTAATATTTTATTATCAATATTACTATATAAAATTTTTCAATTATTTAATTTTTAATGATCAATATTACTATCATTGATTTTTAAATTTATTTTTGCTTTCTTTCTGTAGGTTTTTCACGTGAAGCTTGGAATTTTCAAGTAAAATTATCTTTCACTGTGATTTAATTATGTAATGTGTTGCGGGTCTCTGTTTTTGTGTTTGAAATAATTGCTTTCAATCAAAATTCTGCAGTATTTCTTATATACTAAATCTGCAAGTTCATGTTCAAATCAGGTCTTCGGATGGCTGTAAGATGCATCAAACTATTGTGGATATGAATATGGAGAAGCGGGGTATTTGTTTTTATTCTAAATCTACATTGTTGATATATAATAGTGTCCCAAAATCTGTAACTGCTAATATGTAATAGTGTATTTCAAGGGCCATGGTATGTATCATAGAGCATTTCAAACACTGCTACCCATTTAACTGAAGAAGTTCCATACCAGCAACAAGCTGATTAAAGTTTCAGACATGGTGGAACAACATTTTCATATTGATTCTACACAGTCCAAGCCAACCCAACATCCTGTAGCTCATGGTAAATCTTGTAAAATTTTGGTAAATCTCACATGTTCAAATGATTTTTTATATTTCATGTCTCGTTCACCATCCTATGTATCATTATTTTATAGCCTATAAGGTAACGTGCTATCATTCATAATGTTCATCATTGATTAACACATAGATTATTAATTATGCCAGCCGCCTATGCTAAAAAAAGTTCTAGGTAGATCCAGCGTAAGCAGCAGAGACGGATGCATAGTCATAGCCAATAGCAGTAGATACAGTTTCACAATTTAGCTTCTATAATAGTAGATGTACAGATCGTGACCAAGATTTGAACCTTCAAAAGTAGAGCATCTTGCAATTTTTTGGCTCCTACCTTTAGATTCTAGTGCGGGGTACATTTATGTATAACCAGTGAACTAACTATAGAAAGAAGTAAGGACCTCTCGAGTTCCTCCTTGGGTCCATCCGTTCAGAATCTATTGATTTATATGTACCTACGAACTCGTTCATCATGATATTTGCATCTCCATTTGGTTGACTTCATCATGTCATAGAGAGCCTGGCATGCACCCATGTTCTAAACCCTACATCTAGTGTTGCATTGCATGTTTTGAGGGTGGCCTAGCTTCAGGAGCAATTATCTTTTGACAAAGGACAAAACCATAAAAATGTTATGCTTATCCTCCAAGTAAGATATGTATGAGAATTGAATTTCTCTGCTCCTACTCCAGATCAAAGGCAGGGACTAGCTGCCTTGCAGCCATACTTGTTCTAAATGCACATGGTGCTAGATTCTTTTAATAGCAATTAACGTTTTATAAGTGTTCTCAATTATGGAATCGTTGAATCTTCACGTCCATATTTATATGAGAAAAATAAAAGCGAAAATAAGTCGTATGCATCAAAAAGCGAAAATTTATTATTAAATAAAAAATTATAGTTATATAATATAAAAGATTTTTGAAAAATACTCAATTTATTTGTTGAAGGCATGAGGGAGAAAATAGAAAATAGGTCGCACGAATGTGCACAAGGCATATGGGCGGTTATAACTTAGCATTTTTGATATGGCCACCCTCACTCGACCCAACCCGACCTGCCCGAACGAAGGCACCGGGGAGAAAATGGCAAACACGCTGCAAAGACATGCACAAGATATGTTAGCGATCACAACTTAGCATTTTTGACACAACCGCCCTCATCCGACCCGACCTGCCCGAACGAAGGCACAAGGGAGCAAAAGGAAAATGAGTCGCACGAACGTGCACCAAGCACACGGGCGGTCATAACTTAGCATTTTTAACACGACCGCCTCACTCGACCTGACCCGACCCGACTCGCCTAAATGCATTACCCGAACGAAGGCACGAGGGAGCAATTGGAAAATGGGTTGCATGAACATGCATAAGGCACACGAGCAGTCACAACTTAGCATTTTTAACACAGTCCCATGATGCGACCCGACTTGACCTGACTCGCCCGAATGCACGGCTCGACCCGCCAGCTGAATGCACGACCCGACCCCGACTCATTTAACTTAAATCACATAAGCCTTAAGAAATTAACACCTAAGCACTTGGTGATTAACCCTTAACCCATGAATCTCTTAACCACTGACCCCTAACCCCCCTAGACCTCAACCCCCTAACCCTTAAACCCCCTAAACCCTAAACCCCCTAAGCCCTAACCCTTTACCCTTAATTCATTATTCCTAAACCCTTAAACCCCTTAACTCATAGAACCCCTAAGCCTTTCTCCCAAACCATAGGTGCTCCAACACTAATATTCTTGATCATATTGGGTTTTTTTCCACAAGCCCTTCCAAATACAACTTTCAACCACTACTAGGGTTCAAGGAAAAGAGCCACAAGGTCCTCAAATCTGATATACATTTTATGGACAATCACATTTCCCCAAAATATCCTATATGTATTTTATTTCAAAGAGAAACAATATGCTCGTCTAATGTCCACACATGCATATAATTTCATAGGAATAAAGTAACCCTGACCCTTAACCCTTAACCTGTAACCCCTAAACACTTTAACCCCTAACCCCTAACTGTTTAACCCATTAACACCTAAATCCCATGACCCTTAAGCTCCTAACCCTTAAGCCCTTAGTGCTTGACCCTTAACCACTAATCCAATAAGAACTAACCCCTAAACCCCTCTAGACCTCAAACCCATAACCCCTAAACCCCCGAATCCATAACCCTTAACCCTTGACTCCTAAGCCCCTAAACCCCTATAATCCCTAGGGCCTTGACCCCTATAACACCTAAATATGCTAAGCGATAATCCTTAAGTGCATAAATAAATCATAATCCTAACCCCTAGTCCTTAAGCCCCTAAGTATCCATCTGTCAACACAATTAATACAACAACAACATAAATTAAATCTTCACCACATTAATGAATCTTGATGAGTAGATATTCCATGTGGCACCTTTGACAAGTCGACATTTCTTCAATTGTGCCTCCTCAACACCAAATTTTCCATACTAGGCAATAGAATCTCATCATCAAAAACCTCAATGCAATGACAATATGAAGTTTCCATAGCCATAAACCTCATCTAACCTTCAAAAAGACTCCATAAGATGCAAAATCAAGTCTTTTCACGATAAAAACAACCAAATGAAAATTTTCTTCCCTACTATTAGGTTGTGCTTAGGCTGGACTAGACCACATATTGGATGGAAAAACAATCTACCCAAATGTGAAATGTTTTCGCTAAAATTATGTAATATTAAATCAAGCCTCATTACCCCTTAAGATAGATAATATAACTCCTATAATTAATTCCCACATCAACCATTCGAGAAGATTTAAATTAAAAAACTTGATGAGAACTAAAATACACACAAACCACCTTATTTACAAGTCAAGATTACAAATTAATAAATCAAATGTACAAAAAATAAAAAATCTTAAAAGGTGAATTTTTTTTTTTTTTTAAAGCACAGGTTTCTCAATGTTAAAAAAAAATAGGATATGTGCCATTCCCAAATATTCATCCTAGCCAATGGAGAACCTCAAAGTGAATTTCTAGTAAGAATGAGCTCGAGTATTTGGCGCCAATCTAGTTAAATTCAAACTAATTTTTAAGGATTGAATTTTTATATTGCAATTTTTTCCAATTCATCAAATAGCAACAGATGTTTTGGAAGCCTCTACATTCTCCACCAGCCTCGATTTCGAATAGCAGCAGATGTTTTGGAAGCTCCTACATTCTCCCTCGACCTTGATTTCGAATAACAGTGCCCACCCTTGGCTTTTAGGACAATGAAGGATCTTTTTCCCTCCTCCTCGATTTCGAATAGGAGCCCGGCACCCCCCCCCCCCCCTCTCCTTGGCTTTTAGGATGATGAAGGAGAATATGAAAACTCTGCCACTTCTAAAGAAGATCATGTCAGAATCGATCCCCGAATCCTGGGGCTTCCAATGGCAGGGATCGAACCCAGGAACTGAAGTTTTCCCAGATCAATATGATGAAGATCCAAGGTATTACAACGAATATCCGCTTTCGAGATTCAAGAGACTAAGGCAAGGCTCCCCTGCAAATGATAATCAGATCCCTTGGAACACTTGAGTCAGGGTATCGATTTTCCGGCAAGATTTTGGTTTAAATTGAGTGAGCATGTAGACTGCAGAGGTTTTTGTAATGTTTAATAGTTGTCACTCAGGGATAGAATAACCTTCTGTAAATTGCAGGTTAATTGATGCTGAGGGTGCCAAAATCGAGCGCAAGTCATAGTTGCCTTAAGGTAAGGAAACTGATCTTCGGTTAATGAATATTTCAGGCGTAGAAATGTCTACCTATCATTGCAAGCCGGCTAATGAGGAAAACACTATGAAACCGTGACTATCTATAAGTTAACAGACTTAATATAACCTCTCTAAATTATTAATTTCATAATTTTTAATTCGAAAATTCTTAACAATATTATTAATATTAAATAAATAAATAAATAAATAAATAAATATATAAACAAATAAACAAACAAACAATTAAATAAATAAATAAAATAAAATAAAATAAACAAATAAAAAAATAAAAAATAATTAAATAAATAAAAATTAAATCTAAAAATAAAAATAAATAATTAAAGGAAAAAACAAACAAACAAACATTAATAAATTAACATTACATTAATTTCATTTCCAACCAACCTCCTTAATAAAAATAAAAATTAAATGTTCCTCAAATTTTACTATTTATAATTGGATTCTTTTGCCCTAATCCTCGCAAATATTTCAAAGATTATTAGGTGTTTACCCCTGAGGATGGACTCACTTATGTAGTCTGAAACGTTGGGTTATTAAAATACTTGGAACAGGTTATTCCTCTATCTTGATAGAATTAATATTGTTTCTATAATCTTTTGTCTAATCACTATCTACTGTTTTCTTTAATTTTTATATAATTGATAGCAGAGTAAAACAACTATAAAAATCCAAAGTTACCGACAATAATGCCTCAAATATTGGTCTCTTTACACATAAATTAAATAGTATATGTTTTCAATCTTTGACGTAGCTTCAGAGGTACTTCAAGAACTCTTAGGTACATGTATATTTTCAAGTGCAATATAGGTCCCTTGTAAGCGGGTGATGCCTTTGAGTAAATTAAAATTAAGTACCTTTCTTGAAATAACTCAAAATCAAATAAAATTCTTATAGTAGGTCTCTAAAATACTCTACGAAACCTCGAAATATTAGTTTACCTTAGTTGACATTATCCTTTGCAGGGTAGACCAATATAATCATGTTCAAAGTGCGATTGATTCCATTCAATTTTTTTCCCTTCTTTTAGCTAGATGTTCAATTTATTGTTCCTTTGGAAACGAGAGTATTCAAAGTAACTATAAGCTGGAACAATATCCTGATAATAGTTGGCATGAATTCAATTATGTAATGAATAAAATAATATAAATAATGATTAATTAGTTAATTAGTGATTAGGTTGAAAGGGCATGTATGATGAGACATGACCTTTCGTGATGAGACACCTGTCTAGGTATATAAGTAGGCCTCATTTGTAATCATCTCATATCTTATTCAACATATCTTTTATATAATAATATTTTTATCCTCATGGATATTTTCATATTCCAAGTCTTCTGGAGTATTTAACTTGAGAAGGAAATTTGTTCGCTTCATTTGGTATCGGAGCAGTCGATCATTTGGTCACTCACGCTGCACAGAGCCACGCTATCTGATCCGGGTCCTTGACCTTAAAATTCGTTAACATTTATTTTATACTTTAAAACAATTAAAAAACAAACGCTGGAGTTGTACTAAGCACTCTGGGTTAACCAGGCCTTGAACAAAAAAATAAATAATTAAAAAAAAAAATGATGGACAGAAAAAAAAGATTTAAAAGAAAATAGTTCCAAAAGAAAAATAAAATAAAAATGATTCTACATTATTGATAAAAAGTGAATGATAAAAAAATTATACGTAAGAGAAGGAAGAGTAGATAAGGTTATTTTGATTATTCTTTAAGTGGTTTACAAGCTCATGGTTTTAGAAGCTCATGGTAATTGCCCATGGTATTTTCAAGGTAAAATAAGAACAAAATGAATAAAAAATCTCTATGTGAATGGTAAGTTTACTTTTACGTGGAGAACATTAACCGAGTCAAATACACATAAGTGGACATATATTTTATAGGTGAATAACTACGTTTCACTAGGGTTGTAACTTTTCAAAAAATAAAAAAAGAGTTAAAAAAAAATTATAAATAAAAATAAATATTAAAACTAGAATTTACTTAGTCAAATAACTCATCACTAAAGGAAAACTATATTTAAGGTTATATAAAGGGGGTATTATAAGGAATTATCAAGGCAATTAATATTAAGGAAAATTAAGGTTTAAAAAAAAACTATTATGAAGGCCAAACATATTCTTGGTAATTAAAGAAGATTTCATAAAAAGAGATCAAGAAAGTAATTTAAAAAAATATTATTAAGGATTTCTTGAAATATTAAGGAATCATTGTTAGAGCTTGAAGGTATATAAAAGGAAAAAAGAGGTTATTAAAGATTTAAGGATTGGAAAAGTGGAAAAGGAGAAAAATCATTATATTCTAAAGATTTTATTTAAAAAATGAATCTCTCTCTCTCTCTCTCTCTCTCTCTCTCTATATATATATATATATATATATATATATATATATATATATATATATATATAATTTGAGCCTCTTTTAAAAAAAGAATATTAGTGAAGGATTCATTACCAAATATTGAAGGAGTAATAAAAGTTTGAAGGTTATATCCATAATTTAAAATATAAAAAGGAAGGAGTAATAAAAGTTTCAAGGTTATATCCATTATTTTAAATATAAAAAGGAAAAAGAAAAAGTGAGATACATTAAAAAAAAAGAATGATTCCCACAAAGAACCATGTTTTCTTTGCAATATGTCCTTTTTGTTCAGAAGGATATCCTAATTGTCAAGAATCATTCAGAAATCAAAACATAATAGCCGAATTTTGGCAAAACAAGAAAGTGTTACAAGAAGAATTTGAAGATCTTGCATATATACATTACAGACAAGTAATGGAAAAGGACGAAGAAATTTCTCACCTCAAGGACCATGTTGAAAAATTAATTGGACAAGTCAAAAAGACTAAGGTTGCAAAGAGGGAACTCAAGAAACACTTATCGGAATAAGAAGAGGAAAATTTACGCCTAAAGAACCTTAATAAAAAATTATTAGAACAAATCAAAAGTTTGAAAGATGAAGAGAAGAATACTAAGGATAAAGTCAACAATTCAGAAAACGAAGAGCTTTTACGTTTAAGGAATCATAATCAAAACCTTGTTACGCAAATAAATAAGCTCAAAAGTGATAAGAAGCTACTTAATGTCGAGTTAGAAAAACATACTCAAGAAGAAGTATCAAAGTCTTTAGTCTATGATGAAGAAAAAAATCCAAACCCCGATCTAGTCAATATCCCAACTCAAGAAAAAGACAAACTAGATGAAGTAAATATGTACTTAGAAGTTGTAATTCCAACAACAAAATATTCAAGTGAAGATCCAGAACTTAACCTTTCAAAATCCATAGATAAAGGAAATCAAGTACTTCAAATAAATCAAGGAGGTGACATAAACAAGATAAGGGAAAATTAAATTGAAAAAGTTCCCTGTCGACATCTAAATCACGAGAGCAGACAACTTGACCAAGCTATGTATTCAGAATGAAAACAACAAGCTGATGTTTTGAAGAATACTAATGTCAGTGCAATCCGCTCAAGTGATAATTCATCACAAGTTTCAAATCGCCGTAATATTCCACAGAAGATTGATTTAGGATTGTCCAATCCATTCTCAGTGTGACAATTACGTTTGTCACTTAAAGGATCATATCAATTTGTATCGACAAGGATGACTGCCCCGAGACAAGAAGACATTCGTAGCAGGAAAAGAAATTAAGGCCTTTCATCAACAAGCTTTGAGGACAAATCTTTTTGAGGAGGAAGGCAATGTAATGAATAAAATAATATAAATAATGATTAATTAGTTAATTAGTGATTAGGTTGAAAGGGCATGTATGATGAGACATGACCTTTTGTGAAGAGGCACCTGTCTAGGTATATAAGCAGACCTCATTTGTAATCATCTCATATCTCATTCATCATACCTTTTATATAATAATATTTGTATCCTCATGGATATTTTCATATTCTAAGTCTTCTGGAGTATTTAACTTGAGAAGGAACTTTGTTCGCTTCAAATTACCATTGCATAACAAGTTTCAAGCAGTGTCGTGAGACTTGGTCCAGACCCTTGAGACTTTCTATGTGTCTCCAGCTCAAAACTGAAACAAGTAATCGATATAAACTTGGCATGAAACTTTATTGAAAATGAAAATTTCCAAAACCCATTGAACCATTCTCAAACTTGTTAGACTTGCTGAGTCTTGAACCGAGCCTTGCGAAGAAAATATCCCAAGTCTTGAAGCGAGCATTGCAGGTATATATTATTTTTTTAACAAAAACTAGGTAAATTTTATGATTAAAAATGGTTGTAGCAAAACTAACAACACTATTAAAGCATACAAAATGTGTTCGTAGTTCACACTATTTTCACAGGTCCAAAAAAACATTCAAAGTTCATATATAGCTACTGGAAAATTATCCCTTCTATCATTTTTTGGGACAAATAGTGCTTTACGCTTTCTGATTTGTAAATCAGTTTCAAAAATATAGTCAACAAGGTTTCTTGGAGAAGTTTTCCTCCATTAAGGTGGATTTTCAAGTGCAATCAAGCCTTGGGTGTGCAAGTACTCCATTACCTTTTATCTTGTCTCTAATTTTCTAATTTTTTAGCTCACTCCTATCATATTTTTTGTTGTTATTTTCTTTAGCTGCATTAGTGGTGTCATTTTTGGTAGAGGAATACTGCATTGGACCAGGCAAGGAAATTCATATTAAAGAAAACCCTTTCACTCCAAAGAGCTTGCATTCTATTTTCCCTTTATATTTGTAATTTTTGAGATTCCAATTTCTATTAAGCTTACTTTGAGTAGAAGGTATAGATATCATCTTTTCATACAAGTCTAATGTCTGCTATGTTTAGCTCGGTGCCCAACAAATTTACCTCCAATCCCATCAATTATGGGAGAGAGCAGAAACAAGTGCAACCTGATCTTTTCTTCCTCAGGCAAGGCTTCAAAATATCTAGAAGCGAGATTTTGTCATTCCCTAATTACGACCTGTGTGCATGTTCGTGCGAATAGTTTGTCATTTGATCCCTTGGGCCTTCGTTCAGGTGGGTTGGGTCGTGTCGTGTGAGGGTGCCCAAGGAAATGCGTTCGAGTCAGGTCGGGTCATGTGAGGGAAGCCATATAAAGAATGCTAAGTTGTGACCCCCGTGTGCCTTGTGACGCATGTTCGTGTTACCCGTTTGCCTTTTGTTCCCTTGTGCCTTCGTTCAGGTGGGTCAAGATGTAGGGTTGTGTGAGGGCAGCCAAGGAAACACGTTCGAGTCGGGTCGGTTGGGTCGTGTTGTGTGAGGGCGCGCAAGGAAATTCATTTGGATCGGGTCGTGTGAGGGAGGTTGTATAAAAAATGCTAAGTTGTGACCGCCCATGTGTCTTGTGCACATTCGTGTGACCTATTTTCCATTTGATCCCCTGTGCCTTTGTTAGTTTGGGCGGGTCGGTTCGGGTGGGGTCTTGTGGGGATGCCCAAGGAATCACGTTCGGGTCAGGTCAGGTCAGGTCATGCCGTGTGAGGCACCTAAGGAAACACGTTCGAGTCAGGCCGAGTCAGGTCATATGAGGGATTTTATTTTGACACAACATAGTTTGACCCACGTGATTTTAACCTTCATTTCATGGTTTAAATTATATTTCATAACGTGGTGATCGCCAATTGAGTTTCCTCCCATGGGCTAATTACTAACGATATTATCTCTGAGGCTTGTTTTGGTGATATTATTGTGATAATTCCGATAATATCGTGATAAGTGCAAAATTGAATCGAAAATACAACAAAAGGAATTTTTGGCGTATTTAATTTGTGAATGCTGCTGGAAGTCATATGTCAGATTCAAAACTTTTTCTATGAACTTATATACTTAACTATTATGAAGAAATATCTTTTATGAACTGGAATCAGGAAGGCAACAAAGGGATTTTTTATCTTACTTAATCTAGTAAAAAGGGACGAAGTTATGCACCAAAACAATAACAAGGAAACTTTGAAAATTAAATAAGAGAAGTATGTAGGATGTGTTTTTCGTTATAAAATAATTTTCTCACATAACTATGAGAAATAATATTTCTGACTGGTATTTTTGCTTGAGCTCATGTGCAGATAATCTATACTTTGTTGCAGAACAATGGATTTTGAAAGAAGGGCTTCCAATAACATATAAGGAACATATTGTACAATTTATTTTGAAAAATACATGGCAGGAAAATGCTCCATTGGATTATTCATTTTTTGATCCTTATACCGGTGGTATGTAAAACATAAATCAGTGTTATTTATTTTGAGGCCTTAAGGAGCACATGCACTTTTCCTCTGAAATTTTGACACTGTTCCCTGTAAATTTTAACATAGATTCCTATGTTTTGTATAAAATGCTTATGTGCTTGGACAACCATCTTCATTTAAGTTAGGTAGTATCATTAGCTTTATTATGATCAGTATCACTTATCACGTTTCCTTTCACTCCTAGTATGTTGTACAAGGTAATGTAGCGGTGAATAACTAAGGGTGCTGAAGTAATAATCTCTGTTTCTTTGTTCACATGTGTAAGTTTGTGTTGTAGAGAAGTCATAGATAGTGTTAATGGTATATTTTAATTTCATCTGTTTAGGTTGTTTTATATGCATTATTATTATTTATTTCTAATATAATTGTTTGATATTTATGAAATCTTGCAAGCCCCCATCAAAAGTATAACTTCAAGTATATTCCAAAGGTCAACAATATTATTTTTATTCAGTAGTTATAGAAAACACTATATTGTGACAATCATTTTCCTATAATTGTTGCTTTTGTTTTTTGTAGATAATTTAGGTTTACTTTTGAATAGTTTGCAAGTGTTGAAATTTTCCTCTACAAATGTCTCTTACTGTCCTATTTTTCTTGCAGAGGGGAATGCTTTATTTGACACAACACAGTTTGATGCTTTATCAACGTATACCATACTCTTCATTCTTAATCCCATTACGTATACGTATACCATACGTATACGTATACCATACTCTTCATTCTTAAGTACTGGAAATATTTTATACCATACTCATCATTCTTAATCCCATTGTGTCTGCCAACTTATATTTAAAGTCTCAAGTACTAGAATATTCATGTTTATTTTAAGTAATATCCCATAACTTCATTAGTCGTACAATTGGAATGTTTGGAAATATTTTATACCATACTCAGCATTATTAATCCCATTGTGTCTTCTAGCTTATATTCAAGGTCTCAAGTAATATAATCTGCCTATATACTTTAAAACAACCCATCACTTCATTAGTATTATAACTGGAATGTTTGGACTCTGATCCAAGTACATGTCTGTGAACACAATATTTATGAATATGGTGTGAACTATTCAGATGTATTTTGAATCTTGCATCATATTTCCACTTGGATTGTTGCAGATTTTTGTCTACTCGTGGTTTTATGTGCAAGTCTGGTATTGGGTGCCCTTGTAGTGCTCTCATCATTTCATTTAATGTTGGAGGGAAGAATTTATATATATTTTACAAATTTGCTACACATGATGCACTCATCTCATTTCTTATGATTAAACTAGGAAAATATATTTAAATGCAAAGAATAGTGTCCATCTATTGCTACAATAATGTTGAAACACACCAAAGCTTTATGACTCTATTCACTACATATTCTTTTAGTTGTGAAAAAGCTGAAATCTATACTACAATGGAGAAAAAGGTAATATTGATTTCAGTATATCCATCATTGCCAAGAACCAAGAACTTCAAATGTAGTGGATGGACATTATTTCTCGAAATATTGATATGACGTTTACAATCATTTTTATATTTTCATGGCTTTTTTTTTCCTTTTCCTTTTAACCTATTCAGGCCAACAAAGTCTATAGAAATTTTCCAACTATTCATTGCCTTATTGAGGATCTCAATGCTAGTTTTCTTAGTCTGTTGATGTTCTCGGTTCTAGGAAGTTAATAAATAAGTATCAGAGGTTGTCTTGAGTCTGTAATTTATGTTGTTGTAGGAAGCCATATCATAGTTACAAGGATATAGTTTGCAATTGTATATTTATAGCATATTTGAATTACGCTTTTCCCTCGAGGTATGTTATTCAATATTATTTCTATTACATAGTTCAAAGAACTCCTAACTACATGTTTTTTTCAATGCTTTTGGCTTCTAATCAAGTGAAACAACATTTACGTTCTGATAACATATCTATTCTGTCATTTTTGTTGCAGGTTGTTATCATGGCAGAGTCAAACTATATCGGAAGGGAAACTTTGTACAGACACTAAGAAACATAGAAGAGGGTATGCCTGCAATGTGATTTTCAAGTCCCAATACTATGCTATTGAATCCAATTTTTGAAAATCCTTTCAAGACAATGGAGTTTCTTGCATTTTCATGGAGAAATTTCTCAATCGAGGTCATTTAGGCTCTGTCACCAAGTTCACAAGAAAATAACTGCACCTTCCTCCAACCTTCAACATGCTACAAGTAATTATCACTGAAAGGAAAACACCTAAACTTGACACTACTCCAAAATTTTCAGATTTTTGAACATCATTTCCACAATTTTTTATTGATTTGTTGAGGCTCAAAGTTCAAACATAGCTCCATTCTTATTAAGCACCCACAACCTCACCATGGTTTAGGAAGTCCTCATTAGTCGCTTAACCTACTAGGTCCAAACAGACTGGTTACAAATATTTTGATTTTTGAGTCCATCTGTGTAGGATGCCTCACCTCCAGCAGAATATATGATTGTGGGATACAATTCCTGATTTTAAGACCTTGTTCAGGTGTAACCATGCTAATAGAGTAAGCAATTTCAGTTGATGCCATATATGATATTTTGTTCAAACACCTTGGATAAATATCATACCTAAGTTCAAGTGAACATGTCTACCTATTATATGCACATGTCAGGTGCCACAAAATGATATGCACTTTCTTAAGTGTAATGGTATTTGAAGAATTCATCCATTTCAAACGAGGGAATAAGCCCATTCAAAAGTGTGAACTGAAATACATGCTAATTGATAGAATTGAGCACAGAAGACAAGTAGACAACAATATTAACCTACAACGATATTTTTGTGAAATATATGAGAATAGGATCATGAACAAAGAAAAAAAAGAATCTGGTCACCCCTGGCTTGAAGGTAACCCATCTTAGTCGAATTTCAGTGAGCATACTCGCCAATTTGAGCTCGATCCTATGCTTGATGAATAAATTTTTTTACATCTCCCAACTGATCCATTGATTTACAAGATGAAGAGGATAAATAAGAAGATTAAAAGCTCGAAAGAAGAAAATATGGATCTTACGGTATTAAACAAGTACATCTAGAAGGAAAATGACTATTCAAGGGCTCAGAGCTATAGGTTCTAGGAGGAAAAAAAAGGCAATACATTTGGAAAATAGGAGGTTAAAAGATATATTTTTAAAATATGTTCCATCATCATCTCAAAGGTGATAGGAAACAGTGACTAGAACTAAAGGAGACCTCAAAATTATCCTCAATGTTGCAAGGCTTTCCTAAATGGGTTGAAGGATGATAACAATTTTGATAGAACTCAGTTTTTTAGTTTTGCATGCCTTTCATGAGGACATGCAAGAAAATCAACATGAGGGAGATGATATTCAAAATTTGAATCACAATTTATCCATTTCCTTCACCATTTCGTTACCTTTTGTTCCTATTCCCCCCCAAAACCCTATGATTTTGAGCCTAAATAACCCTTAAAAAATGTGACCATTTTACTTCTGGTACCTATAGAAGGATTCCAATACCAAGGTTTATGAGGTCATTGTTCAACGTATGCATGGACACTTAAATGGGACTCCAACACGTGTTTTGAAGTCACAACTATCGACACAATGTACTTCCATCGGTGTGTGAAGTTCCAATGGTCACAAACTGAGTTAAGTCATGAACTGAAGATATTTTGTTCAATGTCTCAGATCTTCTGTTGAGAAAAGTTATACAGTGTAAACCTTCCATATATCATTGTTCTGTTATATAAAAAATTAGTTTTTGTACAGGAAAATTATTTAGGTATTGCCAAGAAAACCCCATGAATATACAAAGCAATTGATAAATTCTTGCTAATTTGATGATATGTTTTAACTGTTGATTGCTTTAGTTTATTTCATTGTTGACATGGTATCCATATCACTTGTAAGATAAAGTGTTATCTTTCAATTAATTTGTACCTTCTTGGTGTTAAATATTAATTCAATTTTTTTCATCCATGGTTTGGCATGAATTTGTGTTCATCCTTCTATGATTTCATGTTGCTTTGAGATGATGATGGAACATATTCAATTTTGACTGTAAACATAAATTTTTTAGGCAACAGGTCAACCCTAGTTTTCAATACTAATTTATTATGCAAACAGAGTATCAAAACCTTGATATGAAATATATAAATCAATATTGTTTCTCCTTAATACAATTCAAAGTGTACTTGTTGCTACACCTATGATAGAGTAATAATTCGAGTTCCAAAGGTTAATGTAAGTGTATGAAATTTATCTGAAACCAAAGGCAAAAAATCAAATGGAAACAATATATTACTCAACGCACACATTCAATGTGATGCATAATCAATTTCAAAGGTTAGCACTTTAGTTAAATCTTGTGTTATATGAATGGATTAACCCAAATAAAAAGGAGAGATAGAGCATTGATACAACACAAAATTCAATAATATCAAATCAATTTCAGGTTTGTCTTATATACCAATATTTCTTACGAATCAAATCATACAACTCCTATTTGTTACACATTCACGCACACATTCATAAATTCAATGTATATCAGGATGCATTTCAACAAAATATAATGCTACAGGAAATAACACAAGTATTGTAATGAAATATTCAAATAAAAAACACAAACTATACTGATGAAATACAAATAATATCTATGTAGTCAAGTGCGGGGACCTTCCCACGATAGCATAATTATTATCTTAAAATCATAGAAGAGAGATCACAACAAAGTCGTGCACCAAGCCAAATTCATATTAATAATAAATTGTTAAAACAAGCCAACTAATGCATGGCACACAGAGATAAAACATTTTGTTTCCACATACATTTGTTGCCGTTAGTATTCTGATGTTTCAAAAACGTCAGACTTGCGACAAAATTTTGGTAACTTCGGACTTGCAATGAACTTTTGGTAGCGTCGGACTTGCTATGAAATTTTGGTAAATTTAGACTTGTGACAAACTTTTGGTAATGTTGGACTTGCGATGAAATTTTGGCAACGTTGAACTTGTGACACTTTTGGTAACGTCGGAAGAGCGATGAACTTTTGGTAACGTCAGAAGAGAGACGAAATTTTGGTAACGTCGAAAGCACGACACAACCAAAATACGTCGACATTAGTGTCACTCTACCGACAATTATTAGAAGTGTCGGAATTACGATGGGATAGGAAACGCCGTTTTTCCCCACCTCAAAGTGCCTCTCTTGGGATGCCTATGTGTCGCAATAGCGACATTTTGGCCATCGGAAATTGGGCCAAATGTGCTAGTGTTTGAACATGAGGAATATGAATGCAGGAGCAAACTACATCCAACAGAACAAATATCCACAAGTTCTAAGGTATGGAGAAGGAAGGCATTAGGGAAATTTTTAGTTCTAAAATGGGCCTCCTAAGAAAAATGTACAACCAAAATAAAATTTATAAGAAGCAATAGGATTCAAGATGATGATGTCAACCATGGGGGATGATTCACCATTTTTTAAGTAAAAGGGTAAAAATATTAAAAAATAACAAAATAATAAAACTACTTTTTCAACTCATATTTTCAACTTATCTCCCTAAGTTTTTACTCAAATTTCGAGTAGGATTAATCGTCGAATGCAAAATTTAATTCCTCATCCAAGGAGTACCCATGTTGCCTACTTTTTTGATGGACCCTGCTATATGAAAAATGAGAAATACATTAAAAAACATGATTCCAATCACGTTTTTCATGTATTTCTCATTTTTCTTGTAGAGGGGTCCCTTTAGAGTATGCAGCATGGGTACTCCTTTGATGAGGAATTAAATTTTTCATCCAACGAGTACTCCCGCTCGAAATTTGATTAAAAACTTTGGGAGATAAGTTGAAAATACGAGTGGAAAAAGTAGTTTTTCCTTTTTTTTCCCTCTAAAATTTGATGATGTAATCAAATATTATTCTATTATTTCCACTACTATTTTACAATTTTCTTAGGAGGTCCATTTTAGACCTTAAAATTCCCCTAATGGACTTACAATTCAAAAGCTGCGGCATAGCTTTATTCACAGAAGGAGAAGAAAATCAATGATACATTGATAGAAAATGTTCAAAACACATGAAAGGTGATAAAGACAAATTTATTTCATACAGTGCATTAGAAAAAGAAAAGAATATTACTTTTAGAAATGACTCTCTTATTGTCATTAAGGGTAAAGGATCTGTTTTTCTAAAAGAAAATTTTAAAGCTAACAATGTTATGTATGTTGATGGATTAAAGCATAACTTGTCGAGTGTTAGTCAAATGTGTGAGCAAGGAAATGAAGTTGTCCTCTGATCAAAAGAGTGTGTAGTTTGTGAACTTGACACAGGAAATACCGTAATAAAAGGAACAAGAAGACGAAGAAATCTATATATATTGACAGGTGGCCAAGAACAATGTTATTTAGGAAAATCTGCATAAAATTGGTTGTGGCACAGAAGATTGGGACATGTAAGCTTTTATCAAATAAGAAAATCAAGCAGGCTCAAAGCTGTTCGTGTTCTACCTAAAATCACTTTACCAGAAATTACCATATGCAAGGCATGCCAATTCGGTAAGCAAACCAGGGTTCAATTTAATGCCAAAGAAGGATCAACAAGTAAACCTCTTGAACTTATACATACTGATTTGTGTGGACCTATAAGGAAAAAGTCACCTCGTGGAGAAAAATATTATATCTTATTCATTGATGACTTTTCTAGAATGTGTTGGATCGGTTTATTGAAACACAAAGATGAATCATTTGAAAAAATTAAGACCTTCAAAGCTTAAGTTGAAAATGAAATAGATCTAAAAATCAAATGTGTTCGATCTGACCAAGGAGGAGAATGCATATCAGATGAATTCTTTGATTTATTTGAACAATATGGCATAAAAAAACAGTTCTATGTAGTTGGAACTCTGTAACAAAATGGCGTGGCAGAAAGAATGAATAGAGCAATTCAACAAATGGCTCATGCTATGCTTGATGAATGTGGGACTCCTGACATCTTTTGGGGTGAAGCTACTCATACTGCAGTATATATTCTCAACAAGGCTCATGTTCATGTGAATAGTGATAAAACTCCTTATGAACTCTGGCATGGTAATACTGCCACTGTGAAACACTTTAAAGTTTTTGGAAGAAAATGTTTTATCAATAATAATGTTGAAAAACTTGGTAAGTTTGAACCTAGAGCAGATGAAGGAATAATTCTTGGTTACTCTTCTAGAAGTAAATCATACAAATGCTACAATCAGTGACTTTAGAAGATCGTTGAATATCTTGATGTTGTGATTTATGAAACCCTCATAGCTCCCAAAATTTAAATAATAACAAACGAAGGTGATGATGATGAATGCTTTCCCTGATAAAATCACAATGATATAGAAGAAGATGCATCAGAAATAGAAAAAAACTCCATCCAGGTATGTTAAAAAAAATCATCTAGAATCTCAAATCTTAGGAGAAAAGGAATCAGGGGTACAAACAAGAAGAAAACTTCTAGGATTTCCTAGTTATCTAGCACTATTATCACCATTGAACCACAAAATTTAGATCAAGATAGTAAAGATGAATGTTTGATTAAGGCCATGAATGAATAACTGGATCAAATTGAAAAGAATAATACTTGGGAATTGGTTCCAATACCTCATGATAAAAATGTTATTGGAACAAAGTGGATATTCAAAAATAAGTTAAATTAAAATGGAGATGTAATTAGAAAAAAAGCTAGACTTGTTTGTAAAGGGTATGATCAACAAGGAGGTATAGACTTTGAAGAAACATTTGCACCAATAGCCATACTTGAAGCTATAAGAATGTTTCTTTCACTTTCAAGTTTTCAACAATTCAAGGTTTATCAAATGGATGTAAAATCTGCTTTCCTTAACGGTGATCTGGAAGAAGAAGTTTATATACAACAACCAGAAGGATTCATTCTAGGAAATGATGAAAAATTTGTTTTCAAACATAAATAGGCTCTATATGGTCTAAAAAAATCCCCACGAGCATGGTAGTATCGTCTTGCCAAATATATTCAACAACAAGGTTTCGCAAAAGGATGTACAAACAATAACTTATACACATAAATTGAGGATGATAAACTGTTAATTATTTTTGTTTATGTTGATGACATCATTTTTTGGAGTAATGAAGAATCCATGAGTCAGAAATTTCATTTTGTGATACAACAAGAATCTGAAATGTCTTTACTCGGGGAACTAACATATTTTCTTGGTTTATAAGTGAAACAAGTAAAATATGGCATCTTTATCTCACAATCAAAATATCTCAAGCATATTCTAAAGAAGTATGGAATGGAAGACTGAAAACCTATGGAAACTCCAATGGTGATTGGATGTAACCTCAGTTCTCATGATGATTCTCCCATGGTAAACCAATGAGAGTATAGATCTATGATTGGAAGTCTACTTTATCTAACAGGGACTAGATTGGATATCATGCATGCAGTTGGGATTGTTGGACGATTCCAAGCCAATCCAAAGGAGTCACATATTCAGGTAGTAAAAATAATATTCAAATATCTACAAGGAACTCATTTTTGTGGTCTATGGTATCCCAAGAATGCTGATCTTACTCTCCATGCTTACACAGATGTGGACTGGGCTGGAAATGTTAATGACCAGAAAATAACTAGTGGAGGTGCATTTTATATGGGGCCCCGATTAGTATATTTTTTCAACATGAAACAAAGTTCCATTTCTTTATCTACATCAGAAGCATAATATGTGGCTATTGCATCATGTTGCACATAAATTCTCTGAATGATGGAGACATTACAAGAAATTCAAATTAAATGTTCCCCTCCCATCTCCATCCTATGTGATAATACAAGTTCCATTAGTATCTCAAAAAATCCTATTATGCATTACAAAACCAAGCATATTCCTATCAAGTATCACTTTTTACAAGAACAAGTGCTTGAGAAAAGGATTAAATTGGGGTATGTTCCCTCCAAAGAACAAGTTGTTGACATATTTACTAAACCTATTTACATAGAAGAATTTGAATATCTCAGACATAAATTGGGAGTTGTCTCTGCCTCATTATGTTTTTAAATTTATCTGATCTATTTGATTTCAGAAGATTAAATTCGGTACACAGGTTTCATGTGGCATAGTCACGTATATATGCGAGTTACTCTCTAGACAATCGCGTATGGATCCTTTTATCATAAAATATGTGAATCAGCCTCCAGGTTAGTCTTTTTCATGTTGCTGACAAATATGGATATAGTCCGTGGTTCTGGTTTTCAACTTACATTTATTTCTTTGATATTTATCTACTTGATGAAGATGATTTGATGAATTGGTTGTTGAAAATGTTCAGGATGCACATGTTTAGGGTGAGCATTAGCCTTGCTGGGTATAATGCATTGTTGGCATTCTGTTGGTTGCTAAATTATGTTAGATGATCTCTCTCTATTGAGATCCTTTGGTCTTGGTTATAAAGTCATATCTGTAATTTGATGTAAGTGTCATGTTGAGACCTATGATGTAAATATTTTCATATTCAGTCATGTATGGAATTTTTGAAATATGTAAACCCACTTGGTTGGGTGATTGATGTATGTATGCATCCTTGGTGATAGGAAGGAATGTAGAGTCATGTATTACAATACAAATATGTTTTGAACCTTCAACATGTTTTCAGGGGAAGTATGGTCTGTATAGTGCAGCACAGATCTCAACATTCTTGTATCTACAAGGAAAGAGAAACCTTGTTTCAGTATCTGTCCACCCTTTTCCTTTGGTGTCAAAGGGGCAGAGTAATTTGGTGTTGGAATAATACTTATATTGATGTGTCTACAGGTTGTGATGATTCTACACCAACATGGTTTCCATTAAGTCCAAAGGGGGAGATTGTTGGCATTAAGATTGCATGAGTTTTCCTTAATGGAAACCCACTTGTAAAAGACCAAATATATTGGTTTTGGATAAGCTCAGAGATGGCACAGTGATGGAACAAAATTTCAGAATGATGGGACATATTTTTTACAGATCAGAATCAGAAGATGGATAAAATCCCATATTTTTGAAAATATACGCAAGTTGGTCAAGGAAAAGTCACGTATACAGGCAGGTAAGAGAAACAAAGTAGCGTATGTGTTTGTGCACTAAGTTTATGATACCAGGGGTCCTTACCATGGTATTAATCCACATTATTGAGTGCAGTAATGGTTAATTTATCCCTTCCAAGAATACCATCGACACTTGTGTGGTTTTGGCTCTTGGTATTGGCTAAGGCTCAAACTATATAAGGAGCTGAATATCATAGTGAAAATGGTGTGCATGAGAATCTGAATTGAATGAATACTTCAGTCTGAAGTATATCTGCATGGAATGGGTTGTAATAAATAGATAGATCTGATATTTTTATGCACTCATGAATAAAATAATGGATCAGGCTCTCTAGACCTAAAATGACTATGTATTTGCATGAATCAGTCTATGGGTTGTTTAGATCTGTGGTCTCGCGCATAATTGCTTAAGTAAAAGATATGATTTGAATAATTTTGTTGCTTTGAAGTGTTGCACAACACTGTGATATTTACATATTTATACGCTGGTTAGTCATGATGAAAGTGTGTATACCCGCGGGTTTGTATCAGCAAAGGCGAGTATGGATGTTAGGGTTTTTTTGAATATTGCTAAAGAAAATGTCTGATCATTTCTACTGTGTTTCTATTGTCGGTCAATGAATTCTTCATGTAGATCTGGATTGTTTGAATATTTTTTATGCTGCTAGTTGATTATGTATAAAGATGATCAATGACTGGTTGATTGAGAATGGTGAATGCTACTGACTCTTTAAGGATTCTGTTAATCTGAAAAAATGTATCTGAATATCTCTGATATGTTCTGAGTCTGGAAAAAACTATAAATTCTTAGTATATAAAGATCGATACATAGGTTCATCCACAGGAAGGCGCGTATGCACGTTTGTTGTAGTTAGTTAAGTAGCGTATACAATCGTTTTATGAATGATCAGGGTTGAAGTTTATTCTGTGTGTTAATACAAAAGTTCGCGGTTAATGATGTGATCTAGTTACAGTGATCTCACTGTTATGTTTGAAAATTGGTTGAAGGTTATTACTGTTGATCTACAAATTCTGTTGTGTTGAAGCTGTTGGATTGAATGCAAAATTTATGAAACGTGGTCTGCAGTGGTTCTGTGGGTTGAAGCCTTCAGTGTGGAAGTCGAAGCATTATACTAGAAGGAGATGGTGATCAGTATAAGGGGGTTGTAACTCCCTTCTAGTAGTGGCTGGTAAACAAGATCAGGGGGTTGAAGCTCCCTTCTAGTAGAAACTGGAGAACGAGAGAAGGTTGCAGCCTTATATAGGTGGGTGCCTGCGTACTGGTATGAATCTGCACTAGTACAACATTGTAAGAAATTTTCTATATAGTAAATATTGAAGACAAAGATGACAACAATGATGGTTTTCTTCCGACTTGGGTTTTCAACTTAAATCTTGGTGTTAATATGTGATGAATTTGTGTGTTGATTTATTCTGTTATTACTGCACATGTTTACTTCTTAAATGTCTGATGCATAACTGATGAACTGGGCTAAGTAAATTTTCTGAAGATTTATTTGAACATTAAGTTATCTAGATATACACATGTTTCCTTTAGGAAATCCACATGCATACGCTAGCTGGACTAATTAGAGTCACATATAGAAATCTGTAAAGAAAATAAAATATTGTGTGTACTATTAATAATGATTCACCACACCCCCCCCCTCTCAGTATTTTTCCCAACACATGGTGTGATGGGTTGTTTTTAGTTTGAGCTTTCGATTGCTAGAATATTTTGGATCTAGGTGAGGTGGACTCAGGAAAATTACCAAAGGACTAGGAATCCATTGAATGGTAATGGAGGGGTAAACGGTAAAGCATGATGGTGGAGACAGGAAAATTCCTCAAGTTATTGGAGAATAAATTCAGAGGTATCCAAGGTCAATTTGGTTTTGTGATCTCAACACCGGTTTAGGTGAGATCACGGTATGGTGAGGGTGGAGGTGGAATAAGCTATGGATTCCCTTAGTTGTGTTTGGATTGGCTTATCCCCTGAGATCCCACATTCATGCTTGGAATATGGCATGGGGGTGATTGCCTAAAAGAAAGAATTGTTTCATCCAATCTATGGTCGAGTGGTACATGGAACACCTGAACTGGGTTGGCTTTTTCCTATGTATAATAAGAGCTTAGTTTCTCTTTATTTTGATAAGGAAATGTAATTTTTATTATGAATATTTAATTGATGTTCTTTCGTTGTTATTTATCTAGTTATATGATGGTTATAAGCATGGTTATATGAAAGGTCTCAGTCATGGATATTTTAATGTTTTTATTTGTAACTGAATGAATAATGATTGCAAGACCTAATTTGTGCTAGAAAAACTAATGTGAGAAGGAAGTAGCCCTTATTTTTAAACCTAAGATAATTTTTTAGTTCCTTATGTTCAGACTTGAATCATGACTTGTAGGTTGCGTATTTAGTAAGTTTTTGTTAGAATGTGAATCATGATTAGAACGGGGTAGGTCAATTCCTAGATCAAGTTTGTTATCAAAAGAATTTTCTTCATGTATATCATGAGTTCCGAAAGTTTCATAGATTTCTATTCAGAGGCTAAGCAACAACCCTGGAAAATAGCCTTAAATCTCACAATTGTTGGCACAAAACTAGAATAAAAAGGCTACATCCACACTCTAGAAGGCTCATGGGAGTGACTGGAGACCCATAGTCTCTTGGAGGAATTAGAAAGGGAGAAAATGGCACTCTAAGTTAGGGAAACAGAGAGTTATCTTGGGGGTTGGACACCTGGAGGGGTTGGGTTTCTCTTGGAGGTCCTGTGGCACCTGAGAGAAGTCAGTAAGGTCTTACGTTGCCGAATCCATTTCCTTAAGGTCATATAGGAGGTTGATTCTTATCATAGTAGCCCCTTAACTCATGTTTACTTGGGCAAGCCGATGAAAGTGGGTAGATATGAGAGGAGGCATTGTTACAGGGTGGTATCAGAGTAGGTTTCACTCTCTTTGGGTAAGGTTTGATATTGTTGAGATTACGATTGTCGTGCATGGGGTCATGGTATACAATTGGTATGGTCATGCATGATGGTGTATATTGCTATGTTGTATGTTATTACATGGATATGATTATGGTTATACATGTACATGCTAATGTGGAATGATATTGTAGATGAGATAATCCTCCCCTAAACATCACTGAGGTATGGATTTGATTTTGGTATATATTTCATTTATCTGACATGGTACACTTGCAGAAAGAAGATAATTCAAGTGGACAAGAAAAATGGTAGACTACATTTATCATGAGTCTCCTTGCAAATTAGTTGGGAAGCAAGGAGAAGAGTATTCTCCTGGTATAGAAGATACCTTGTGGAGCTTGAGGGAAGAGATAAAATTTTGTGAATAATACAATGATAGGTTGGTTGAGGTTTAGAAAATACTTGCAAGGAATCAGGAGAAGAAGGTAGAGGTTAATGCAACAATTCTTCAGATCTTTCTAGAGTTGCAGAAACAAGGACATATGAGGATCAATCAAGAACAGGAAGAGAAAACTAATGGATCATATGGTAGCAGATCTCAGTCTATATATATATGGGATAGAGGGGACACAGTTAAAGGTGGCATATAATTTGATACACCTAATAGGAGTAATAGTATGTATGGGCATTATTCCAGTTCCTCATCTAGGAGACATCATCGCAGCCATTACCGTCATCATCCTTATAGGAGGAGGAAGTATTTTCTTGAGGATTTCAAGAAAGTGAAGCCTCCTACATTTGATGGAGAGATGAAGAAGTCAGAAGATACATATGCATGGTTTCTTGGAAATAATAAATTCTTTAGATTACATAGTTACTCAGAGAACATGAAAGCCAAGATAGGCACCTGCAGTCTTAAAGGGAAAGCAAATATTTGGTGGGAATATTTGAAGAATGTCAAGGGAATTCAAGACAAAGAATTGATTTGGGATGACTTCGAGTGGAACTTCAAGAAGAAGTACCTATCGGAGAGGTACCTTGATGACAGAGCTAAGGAGTATTACGAGCTATAGATGGGTTCTATGATAAATGAAGAGTATACTAGAAGGTTCTTGGATTTGTTGAGATATGTGCCTTATCTCAAGGAGGAGAAGGCTAAGATTAATAGACTCATAAGTGGATTTTCAGTGGCATATAGAGAGCAGATTGAGTTTGATAAGCCTAGGTCGTTAGAGGAATCCATCTGGAAATTGAATAATTGTTATGAGAAGTCAAAGCGCAAAGTTGATCCTAAATGCAACATGAAGGGAAATGAGAAAGTTAAAGGGAAGTGGCCATTGAAGAGAGGAATACCTCAAGATGCAAGTGATAAAAAAAATGTATTTCCTTACAAGAAGTTTAATACAGTTGATAATGGACATAGGTCGCAACCTGGAGAGAAAAAAACTAGAGGTGATGGTAGAGCACCGTTGTAGTGTTGGATATGTGTCAAAGATCATCATAAGAAGGATTTCCCATTGTACCATGGAGGTATGCCTCAGATCCCTAGTGCTCAGGAGGCGCAGAAAATTGGGGATGTTGGTCATTATATTCCTCATATTTATGAAGTTGTGGACAACAGGAAGGTGGATCACGAAGCATCTATTATTGAGATGGACGGTAAGCTTTGTGATCACATTATTTCTATTTTTATTGATTGTGTATATAATTATAGTTATGTTAATCCTAACCTAGTGGATAAGTATGGATTGATAAAATAAGTCCATGCAAAGTCTTGGTTGGTGCAGTTGGCTACACGTACTAAGAAGAGAGTTCATCATTGTTTAAGATCTTGTGAATTTGAGTTGAATGGTATGCCTACAACAACACATTTTGATGTACTGCCATTGGGATAATATAGTATGATTTTGGGTATGGAATGGTTATGTATTCACAAGACCAAAGTAGATTTCTATGACAAGGCTATTGAGTGCCTGAATGATAATGGGGAAAATAGAATTTTGCAGGGAAAGAAGAAGCCTACATTAGTGACATTGGTCACAACTATGCAGGCTAAGCACAATTGCAAGAAAGGGTGTGTGATGTTTGTAGTTAATATTTCCAGTGACAAGGGTAAGGATGCCGAGGATCTAGAAATTTTCAAGAGGTACCCTATATCGCAGCAGTTTCAGGATTTGTTTCTAGCAAAGATTCAAGAGTTTCCTCCTCACAGGGAAATAAAATTTTCAATTGAATTGGTACTAGGGGTAGCACCAGCATCAAAGGTACCTTCCAGGATGAGCACTCCAGAGTTAAAAGAGTTGAAGTTGCAGCTGAAGGAAATGCTTGATAAGGGATACATTAGGTCAAGTGTATCACCTTGGCGTGCACCAGTATTGTTTGTGCAGAAGAAGGATGGTACTCTCAGGTTGTGCATTGATTAAATACAACTGAAGAAGGTGGCGATCAAGAACATGTACCCCTTTCCTAGGATTGATGACTTATTCGATCAATTGAAAGGAGCAATATTGTTCTCAAATATTGACTTGAGATCATGATACCATCAGGTACGCATCAAAGAAGAGGACATCTACAATAATTCCTTCAGGACCAGTTATGGGCATTATTAATTTGTTGTAGTTCCATTCAGTTTTACTAATTCTCTAGCTACTTTGATGTGCTTGATGAATATTGTGTTGCATCCTTTTATGTAAAATTTTATTATTGTATTCATTGATGACATCTTGGTATATTCTAATAATGAGGAAGATCATGTCGAGAATTTAACAACAATGTGATATTGTTAAGAGATAATCAATTGTATGCCAATCTTAGCAAGTGCAATTTATTTTAGACAAAGGTACATTACTTGGAACATGTTGTTTCCAAGGATGGCATAGCAGTAGATACAAAAAATATAAAAGCATCATGGAGTGGGTAGCTCCTAGAAATGTGGGTGAAGTCAGATCATTCATGGGAATAATGGGTTATTACAGGAGGTTCATGAAGAAATTATCACACATTTCCTATCCTATTACATCATTGCAGATGAAAGGAAAGAAGTTTGGATGGACAGAGGAGTGTGTAGCTAGTTTTGAGAAGTTGAATTAGTTGTTTACCAATGCTCCATTATTAAATATTGTAGATCCGAATAAATATTTTGTAGTGTGTTCATATGCTTGCAAGAGAGGGATTGGTGGAGTCACTATGCAAGAGGGACAGGTGATATTATATGAGTCCATGAAATTGAATGAGCACGAGTAGAAATACATGAATCATGATATTGAGTTGGAAGTTCTTATTCATGCCTTGAATATGTGGAGACATTATATTATTGGCAGGAGGTTTGTGCTAATGAGGGATCATAGTGGGTTGAGATATATGCTTGATGAGCCGAATTTGAATGCCAGACAATCCAGATGGTTGGCTACTGTTAGTGATTTTGACTTTGAGATTAGATACATCAAGGGAAAGGAGAACAAGGTTGAAGATTCTCTCAACAGGAAAGTGTAGTTGAACCATGATGCAACAGTGAGCTCATATGGGAAAAACTTACGAGAAAAGATCTTACAGTCAGGACAATAGGATGACAGGTACATGGAGCTTATGCACAGGTTACAACTTGGTACATGTGATAAGGATGTGGAATATCATGTCACAGAAGATGGGTTGGTGAGATCCAGGGATAAGATCTATGTGTCAAATGACAATGAATTCGAGGAGCATATATTGAGGGAGTTTCATGCCAAGCCATATTCAGCTCACCCAAGATATTAGAAGATGTTGACAATAGTGAAGAATTTCAACTATTTGCCAAATCCTAAGAAGGAAGTGGTAGAATTTGTGGCTATATTTCTGGATTGTCAAAAAGTGAAAGCAGAGTGTAAGCATCCAGGTGGGTTTCTTCAGCCTATTCTGATCCAAAAATGGAAATGAGAGGTCATTTCCATGGACTTCATTAAAGGTATTCTGAGAAAATAGAGCCAACATGACTCTATCATGGTTGTGGTAGAAACTTTGAGTAAGGTAGCTCACTTCATTCCATTGAAGACTACTTATTCAGCTAGTGAGGTAACATAGGTCTTCATTAGGGAGATTGTGAGATTTCATGGATTTCCAAAGAAGATTGTGTCAGAAAAGGATGCCAAGTTCACTTCTAAGTTTTGGAAGGAGCTTTTGCAGGATCAGGGACAGAATTTTCCTTTAGCGCAACTTATCATCCACATAAAAATGGACAGACAGAGAGGGTCAACAATATAATGGAGGATATGTTGAGGATGTATGTCATGCATTAGCATAGGGGATGGGAGGAGTAATTCCCATTGGTCGAGTTTTCTTACAATAATGGTTATTAGGAGTCACTAAGGATGATCTTGTTCAAGGCACTCTATGGGCAGAGTTGTAACATTCCCATAAATTGGAGTGATCCAATGAAAAAGGTACTTGTGGGGCCGAACATGTTGGCAGATATGGAACAAGAAATGAAGTTTATAAAGAAGAATCTAAAGGAAACACAAGATAGGAATAAAATTTACGCATACCAAAATAGGGCATTTAAGGAGCTTCAGGTTGGGGAGCATGTGTATTTGCGGATCAAACCAAAGAAGAGCTCCTTGAAGATCAGATCATGTTCCAAGTTGGCACCACGGTATTGCAAGCCTTTTGAGATCCTTGAGAGGATTGGAATAGTGGCCTACAAAATTACACTGCCACCAACAATGAAAGTCCATGATGTTTTCATGGTTCATTGCTTGAAATATATGTAAAGGACATTGATCATGTTATTGATTAGTATGTATTGCAGGTGGAGAAAGAAGGAGAATTCCATCTGAAACCTTAGTGCATATTGCAGTGGAAACATCTCATGGTCCGAAGTAGAGAAATCGAGTAGGTTAAAGTGCAGTGGAAGAAGTTTGGTACTGATGAAGCTACATGATACATGGATGATTATATGCAGGCTATGTATCCTTCATTGTTTTCTGGTGGAGGTAAATAAGTTTTTAATATTGTACATATTTATGTATGGTTGTTATTGTAAATACTGCAATGAGCTAAGTTATAAATCTATAATAAGAGGTATGGTTGCCATGTTGTCACATCTATCATGATGGTTTTTCTTTGAGCGGGATGTTATTGTAAACACTACAACGAGCTAAGTTATAAAGCTCCAAAGCCAATATGTTTTTGTATTTTAATGGTTTTGATGGTTGTAGGTGTCATAAAACACCGAGGATGGTGTTTCCCTAAGTGGGAAGGGTCTATAACAACCTCGGGTTAAAATTTCATGTAATTAAAACTTAATGAAGGAAAAATAAGACCACAATTAAGCGACACTTATTCGAAGTTGAATGTTGGGAAAAATATCCTAGTGGGCATCACTTGTTGTGTTTATGGCCAAGGGGGAAATTGGAAAAGGCAATAGATAAGTCTTTGGAAAGGCAAGAGAGTATTTTCGGCATATATTTATGAAAATAAAGGAAACTAGGAGAAAAGGAAGGTGAAAGGTCACATTTTGCATGTGAGGAGGAAAATGAAGGAAAGTAATGGAAAAATGAAGAAATTATTTCCCCATCAATAAAATTACCTTAGAGCATCAATTGGTATCCTTTTATCAGTTCATCTTTGGAATTAGTCTCAAAGAGGAGAAGAGCACCAAGAGGAGAAGGAAAGAAAGAAAGAAAAGGAAGGGCAATCAAAGGAAGGGAAAGTAAGGAAAGGAAAGCAAGGAAAGGAAAGCAAAGGAAAGTAAAGGAAAGGAAAGAAAGGATCAAGTGACGAAAAGTTGGATTAATTAGTTTCAACAGGAATACTTGTAGGTAACAGGTTGCATGTATGATTTCCTAGTTGGTTTTTACATGCATGTTATATGCATATTGGTATTTGGTTCTTTTGTTGTCATTTGCATGGAGTTTTTCGGGTTAGACAATGGATTTTAGCATAGCCATGTCATTTCTGGATAGGCATGCTGTGATGGGGTTGTTCTCGGTTTGAGCTTTGGATTGCCGAAATATTTTGGATTTGGGTGAGGTGGTCTCATGAAAATTCCCAAAGGCCTAGGAATCGCTTGACCGATAATGGCAAGATATACAGCAAAGCCTGAGGGTGGAGACGGGTAAATTCCTCAAGGAATTGGAGAAGAAATTTTGAGGAATCCAAGATTGGTTTGGTTTTGTGATTTCAGCACTAGTTTAGGTGAGATCACTGTATGGTTAGGGTGGAGGTGGGTTAACCTCTGGATTCCCTTGGTTTTGTTTGGATTGGTTTATCCCATGAGATTTGAAATTCATGTTTGGAATATGGCACGAGGGTGATTGGTTGAAAGAAAGAATTGGTTCAACCAATCTATGGTCAGGTGCTATATGGAAGTCCCGAGCCAGGTTGGCTTTTGCCTATGTCTAATAAGAGCTAATTTTCTCTTTCTTTTGATAAGGAAATTTACTTGTTAATATGTGGCTTTAATTCATGTCCTTTATTTTTTATTTATCTAGTTATATGTTGACTATAAGCATGGTTATATGACAGTTCTCAGTCATGGCTCTTTTAATGTTTTTATTTGTAACTGAATGAATAATGAATGCAAGACCTAATTGGTGTTATAAAAATTTTCAGTCCCTTATATTTAGACTTGCATTCATGGCTTATAGGTTGCTATTTACTAAGTGTTTGACAGAATGCCAGTCATGATTAGATTGGGGTAGGTTAAGTACCTCATCAAGTTTTTTATCAAAATCATTGTCTTCATGTATGTTATGAGTTCTAAGAGTTTCATATAGTTCTAATAAGAGGCTAAGCCCCAACCTTGGAAAATATCCTTAAATCTCGTAGTCGTTGGCATAACACTAGCAGAAAAAGGCTACAGTCACAGTCAGTAGTGCTCATGGGAGAAAATGGAGACCCATAGTCTCTTGGAGGCCTTGGAAATGGAGAGATTGGGGCTCTAAGTGAGGGAAAAAGAGATTTATCTTAGGGTTTGGACACTTGGAGGGGTTGGGTTGCTCCTCAAGGTCCTGTGGCACCTAAGAGAAGTCAGTAAGGTATTAATTTTTCATTCCATTTCCTTAAGTTAATATAGGAGGTTGAGTCTTATCATAGTAGCCCCTCAACTCATGTTTAACTGGGAAAGTAGGTGAAAGTGGGTAGATATGAGAGGAGGTGTGGTTACAGATTTTTTTATTATTATTAATTTTTTAATTAATCATACATTATTCTTTATTATTATTATTTTTTGAACAATACAACATATATTCAAATATTAAGTTGAAATATCAATGGTTCCACCCATTTAAAACCACTACAACATCTCCCTTATATGTAGCCAACATTTAATTTTTTACACTCATCTATGGACACTACAACATCTCTCCTATACTAGATTGTAGAGAGCCTCTTAATGTAATGTTGAATTTATTTGTAAATTGGAATACAACATTCATTAAGAATATGAATGTTTTTAAGTTAATCCAACATAAATTTGTCTTAATTCTGGATGTACCGATTGTTGATAGGTATAAAATCTCTAAAGGTGCAGACCTATTTTTGAATGAAAAATTTGGGGAAAGGTTTGTAACACCTTGAGAGACCTAATTCATATCAGTTCTTGGTATATTCAACATTAATATATATATATATATATATATATATATATATATTACATTGTTGTTCACGAATCCAATGTGCCCGCACACATATGTACCTGCTACGTCCAGGGGAAAATCGCGGTAGACCCTCCCAAGGGGATCTAACCATCGGCCTTACAAGCGAGGCCTAACCCCAAGGGCGTCAAGGAGATTTTATCCTATGACCTCCCAACTAGAAAGGTACTTAGCAACGAGGACTCGACCAATTGAGTTAACTCTTGGGGCTAGATTCAATGTTAAGATGGATATATGTTGGTTCTTAATAATATTATTTATATTTATATAAATTTCACATATCTATGTATAGAAATAGGTGTTGTGTAATTATTATACATTTTTTAGTTTTTGTCGGAATCTGAAAAAATATTTTTTGGTCAATCTTGATTTTTTGTTGTTTAAAATGTGTTTTTTTATTGAATTTATGGATTTAACACCCTAAAAAATGTAACACCCTCCTCCCACGCTTACCCAAGTTTACTATTCCATAGGGGTAAATATGCGACGAAGAGTTACTATGATATTATTCAACCCTAGATCACCTTAAGGAAGAGGGACTGACAAAACCAAACCTTATTGGCCTTCCTTAGGTGCTACAGGACCCCTAAGGGCTAAACCGCCCTTCTTGTTGTCCAAAACCTGATTTAACTTTCCTTTTCACTGATCTGGACTCCCCATCGCATGTAAAATAATGCATCCATGTGAATGTAGGCCTCAAGTCGCATGCATAGCTACTAAAAGGGTGCGACTGCAGTCTTTTTCATCCAATTTTGTACCTGATATCGTAAAATTTGTGCCACCTTTTCAGGGCTAGACTCCAGGTCACTACCCATAACTTGATGAAACATTGCAAAAAAATAAATGGCATAAAGATAGAGCTTATAATACAAAAATTTATCAAGTACTTGGCCTAACCAAGCCTAACCATGATAGACAATATATCAAACACATCATGAACATGTAATCTATAGGTCATATAAACACATATAAGCATAGGGACTTCATACTTATATGATATTTTTCAAGAAGGACTGGTTCCTCCTCATAATAGCTGCAAGATCATCTATTAGGTCATACATTCATTAACATTTCATCTACTAATAAAAACATAATGAGATCAATAACTCAAGTCTGTCATAAACCATGCTCATAACCAACATAAAAACGACATAATAATAATGATAGAACAACCATTAAGATCAAACAATAGAAAGTACATTTTCCCATAAAATAAAAAAGGAAAATATCTATTTAAGTATTGAGGGGTTTTCCCTAGTGCATTATATTAGATAAGTAAGTCATTCATCTATGACCATTTTTTGGGATTCAACTATGTTAAGTAAGTCATTCATGAAAAGAGCTATTATTAACATATGGAAAATGCAACCAGGTCTAGGACTTCCATGTACCACCCAACCATAGATTTGGATGAACCAAATATTTCTTTGAGCCAATCACCCCCATGCCATATTCCAAGCATGAATGTGGGACATGATGGAATAAACCAAACAAACCAAACTAGGGCTTCTAGAGGCCAAACCACCTCAACCCTCGACCCATGATTCCACCTCACAGCCAGACATCACTAACCATCACCATATCGGTCTTTGCTCAAGTTTTGCAGGGCTCTAGAGGGTTTGTTACAACCAGGGTTTCCAAGACTAGTAAATCAACCCACAAATTTTGTTGAGCTTCCAAATAATATTTCCAACCAGTGCTTCTAAGAATAGTAACTCAACCCACAAAGGGCTTCCAAATAGGTTTCCCAACCAAGGCTTCCAATAATTGTAACTCAACCCAAGTTGTTATAGGGCTTCCAGAGCATTTTTCCAACCAAGGTTTCGAGGAAATAGTAACTCAACCCACAAACATAAGGAACATGAGCACCAATCAGAAAAACAAGGTAAATCCACAACACCATGGCTATCTAAGAAATGGAAAGGCTAGGAAAAATGACTATCAATCCAGGAAATCCTCCATGTCAATGATAGATCATAACAAAGAAACCACATGCATGCAAAAACTAGCAAGGAAATCATACATGCAATTCAACACCTGCAAGAAAAACCCGATGTATTTGTTGATCCCACTTTCCTCTTGCACTTTACTGCTTTTTGTAGAAAATATACGTAGATTCAAATTGCTAATTGTAATATGCTAAAAAAATAGAATTTAATCTACTCAACTAATTGTGGAAACCAATAAATGATCACAAAATCACAATCCATACAAGAGAAAGAATTCAATCAACACATTACATAATGATTTCCGGGGGAAAGCTTCAACTAAAAACCCTGCTATCTGTATATTGCATTAGCCAGACAATATGAGAATATTATGTTGTTTTTCCTCAAACCAGAGAAAGCTCTGCACTATCTCTATTTGTCTCACTACTTCATAAAGAATCCTAGGCCAATACTTAGCCAATTTTCTTCCTTCCCATATCCATATTTACTTACGATGTTTCCTTGGGTAAATAGCCCCTATCAATTAGGGAAATCCCCATCCAGTACTGCACAATCCATATAGGGCCTTCCTCTGATTTCATGTACCACTTGTATAATTTGGATGATTATGATAGTACACTGCCCTTGAAATCCAATATCTACTGGGTAACTCTCAGTTATAACATGCATGAGTTATTTATAGCCAAATCATCAATTAACTAATTGATCATAAAGTAGAAAAATTAATACTAGATCTCTCAGTAGTTCCTCCAACAGTTGGAACTAGTTAAATTGAATTTAACTTAGATAAACTAAAGTGATTAATTACAACTCAAAATAAACTCAACTAGGGCTCCTATTTTGTAGAATCCACTCTACATTACTCAAGTTAGACCCTCAACTCGAATTAAGTGAACCAACTAAGTCAAACAAACTTAGTTGACTCGTACAAGTTGTCATGTGATGTGGAATTATAATTTTCTTCTAATTTAATTCAAGGGAAATTTAAATTAGAATCATTCTTGGTGCCATTTCAAAACTTTTCCTTTTCCTACTTTCTCCAAATCCAAGATATGCTCAAAATCCTCCAAGAATTCTCCAAGAAAACTCTAAGTGTGTAAGAGTATGAGAGAGAGAGAGATATAATATATAGAGCTACACCATAGAACTAAAAAAAGTCTGTGAACTGATCCTTAGAAGCCTTTTTATCAATGAGGCCTCTATTTTTCCTTCATTTTCCTCCTCACATCCAACATGTGACATTTCACCTTACTTTTCTCATATTTTCCATTGTTTTCATAAAAAGATTCCAATAATTGCCTCATGCCCTTCCAAAGCCTTTTTCATTTCCTTTTCCAATTTCCATAGCCATTACTTAATCACAAGTGATCCCCGTCACTATGTTTTTTCCCAACATTCAACTTGGAATATGTGTCACATGACCATGGTCTTATTTTCTCTTTATTAACTTTATTACATGAGGTTTTAACCCAGGGTTGTTACAAAAGATCACTGGGGCATGTGGATTATGAAGAGTTCACAACTCAAACTTGTGATTCCAACAAATCCATGTTGGATCATAGGAAAATTCAATCGGAAAGAATGTATTGAAAATCTCCAAAACATATAATAGGTAGACTATGGCATAGATATATGGCATTGTTGATATATTTTTCATTTTGGAGTTTTTGTCTAAATCCACTGAAAACGTTTTTGGTCAAATCTTGATTTTTTTGTTTAAAATGTGTTTTTGACTGCATATAGGTGTTCAACATCATTAAAAACTCCACAACACTTGGTTTGTGGAAAGTTCACAACTCAAACTTATGATTACAACAAATTTGTGTTGGATCCTAGGAAAATTTGACTAGAAAATATGCCCAGAAAAGCTCCAAAATGTATAATAGGTATACTATGGAATAAAAATATGGTGTCGTCTAACTATTATGCATTTTGAAGTTTTTTCCATAATTTCATGAAACATTTTTTGGTTAAATCTTGATTTTTTGGTGTTTAAAATATGTTTTTGTCCTAATGACCCAAAATTTTGCATCTATAATGAAGCTCCATCACTTAACTGATTTCTCAGCAAAGATGGTTTTTCTTTTGAAAAAGATGAGGAAAATAAGGGATACTAGAGAGACATAAATTGCTAATTTCCATCTTCTCATTGGATAGCTCTTTGGTTCAAGTTCTATTTCTTGTGCAAAATATTTGGTATATTTCTTTCCATATGGTTGAAAATGAACTTGGTTCTTAAAATTATTTTTCAAATAACATCACATGGAATTCAAGGTTATGGAAATTCAAGTAAATATTTGTTATGAAAATTTCTTGAAGACCAAGAACCATCTAAGAATTGAGAGAATGAGATCCTCGGTGAATCTATTATTGAATATTGTGATTTTGAAAAAATATGCCTTGACAACTCCACCAAAAATATCCCAAAATTCCATGAAGATCTATATGGAAACTCTAACGAAAAGTTTCTTCCATGTTGTAATGATAATATTCCTTCTCCACAATTCCTATCAAGATTTGAACAAGTTATGGAAAAATAAAAAGGTTCTCAAAGAAAGAAATGAGCATATAGAAGTCCCCTCAATCTCTAAGGAAATATTCACCCCCTGCCAAATATTTCCATGGAGAATTTTCCTTTGGTTTTTGGAGATGCTTCAAAGGATGCAGAAACAAATTTGGATAAGTTTGATAGTGCATGTGACATTTATAATGTGGCCGAAGACAATGTTATTTGCATATTGTTTACATTGAGGTACCCTAGGATGTATTAAAAGCTTTATTTATTGAGAAATATTACCCAAGAAAAGAACCATACTCTATTTACTTAAATATGTTTGAAATCCAAATGAATTAAGAAGAAACAATTAAATATTTCACTCTTATATTTGTTAAATTCCTTCATGAGATTCCTCTATAAAATTAGCTAGATGATTTGATCATTTTTAGTTGTTATCAAATTTTTTTGCCTGCAAACACAATATTTTATCGAAGCAAGAGGAGACTAGAAATTGGAAATACTTGATGCAAAAATCTAGTCACTAAATAAAATATTAATGAAAATTGTGTTGATCTCTTAAACTTTCCAATATGGATTTAAGTGAACAAAAAGTGGGATTTAGAAGAAAAATCTAATGAAAGATATGAAAATTTCTCCACACTAGATTGTGTTCCTAAAGCTGAAAGTAAGAACTATAATGTTTTAATTAAATACGAAGATCATCCACCAAATGATCCATTAGAGGGAATTTATTACCTCTCATATGAGATTAAGGTTGACAACGAGTTAAAGGGTGAATATGATAAAATTCCACTAGATGCACCATAAGACTTCATTCAATACAATCATAACCAAGATGTTGTAGAGGGTTCTCAAAGGTCGTAGATAGATTGTAGAAAAGCATAAGAGAAATACTAACATAAGATCAACAAAACTGGTTACTTTAAAGATGTTAACTTCTCATATCAAGTAGAGTATAATGAAAAAGAGGTATTTTAGCCACCATCAACAAAGGGACATCTACAACAAAAAGAATGGATCATATGTTTTATTTTCAAAGAAAATAAGATTGTTCGTAAACAACATGAACCAACCATCTAGTTCTTAATGGATTCTCAAGAAATAAAGACCATGAGTTTGGGAGAAAGAACGTGAATTTTCTATATACATGGATCTATTGGAAGTCTACTTATAATTGAGAGCCACCATTCTCTCTAGGTATGTTAGGGTAGGTAGATTTTGTATATAATTTGTGTTAGAAAATTATATATTACAGAGCAATGTAACACATAAAATATGTGGAAAACATAAGCACACAAAAAACACATAAAACTAGAGAGACACAGATATACGTGGTTCACCTAGTTTGGGCTACATCCACCCCGACCAGCCAGTCCTTCCTTTCTATTATCCAGCAAATTGAAGAGACACAACCTACAGTAGATCCGATGTGTAGAAATTATATAAATTATGTGTTATATGTCCAAGATTCTCCTGATCTCACACTATTTTAACTTCATGCAAAATACATAATATATTCCACCATTGATCATTTGCAGAAATTAAATCAAGATTGCAATGCACACATGAAACAATAAAAATTCACACACATTAACACAATTGTTTAATGAGAAAGCCTGAAGCTGAAAACCTCAACTATCTATATATAATATATGTCATAGAGATCATGTAACAATCCTCATACAAATCTGATCATATCAAGCTCTCAGTACAATACAATCGCTACACACTAATCAAGAACAATCAGCAAAAATCTGCACTAATTTTTGCCCTCCTGATAGCCTGCCTCTACTGCACAATCCCTGCTGAAGAATGACACTAGATGAGTTCGAATTGCTCCAGCATTGCTCACGAAATCCTCATTGGCATCTCCAATGAATGTGTGGTGCATATAATGCAACACTATAGTCACAACTGATAGTCACACTTGCTCTTTCACCAATCTCTCCACTGAGTCTCCACTGATCTATTCTGCACTGTAGTTAAATGTTGTCTCTGTCCAATTAAATAATGAGTTATTATTTAGTGAATTAATTTAACTAATTAATTCACTCAACTACATTGAAAGTATCAATTAGTAATAGTTAGACACAATCAGTTCAACTAAGTTTAACTCCACAAGTGTAGTTAAACTAGAAACCAACTCCACCAACTACTTCTCCAACTCCACCAAACTCTGCTACGTGAGTTCTAACTGAAGTCCTCCATGCATGAACCACCAGTAGCTCTAGGAATTACGTAATTCATTTGGCTAGCTTATCTAAACAATCTGTTAACTGAATGTCAGTGCTCCAAGAGAATACGATAATGTTTAGAGTCCAAATATTATTAAGAGCTAATAATATCTGACATGTCTATTTTTAGACTGGCAGTCTAAAAATAGACTTTGCCCAAAATGTCTAAAAATAGAAGTCCATCTATTTTTCCAACTTAACCAACCATCCACAAATAGCATCCTGCAACTCATAGAATATGATCGACATGTCTAAAAATAGACATAGTCTAAAAATAGACTTTGCGCCAAAAATAGCCTGTGGGGCCCACTTAGTGAAGGCAACTCTTTTCACTAAGCTCATCATCTTGTTGAATCTCAACACGCTGTAATATACTCTATTCTCTCTCACAATCTCCCTATCTGTTTCTCGCTCTGAGAATACACATACAATACACAACCGCAATACAATGCCCTCATACAAGTGAGGGGTTGTCATCTAGGGCAAAAAACCCTAAACTAAACATAAATTCTACCGTCAGATCATTTGCCTAATGAACGACCTAGACCGCCAAGGGACTACTGGCCCCTAGACTCCCCAGCTGGGGGGGTAGGCCCCCTGGGACCCCACGGGGGGGAAAAGTCCCCCCCGTACCCCCCCGCCGCAGGGGTGTACAGTTTTCCTGGGGTATAAATTTGGTTGAAACAAGGATCTCTGAATCAGGATGAAAATCAGGCCCGAAACCCAACAATATCCCGCTTGGAGACTGATTTGTAGCAACTCAATCGCTGCTTCATTTGCTGGACAATGACTCCACTTTAGACTTGGCTGTTTCCCATCTTCATCGTCATTCTTGAAGACGAATTGAAACTGAGCATATTCTCAGTTTCTCCCTGGTTACAACTTTTGCTAGCATATCTGTAGGATTCTGGCTAGTGTGTATCTTTTCCAGCTTCAATTGTCCATCTTCCAATACTGACCGTTGAAATGGTACTTGAGCTGTATGTGTTTAGTCCTGGAATGAAATGCTGAGCTCTTTGCAAGATGAATGGCACTTTGGTTATCACTGTATAACGTGCCCATATCATGCTTCTTACCCAATTCATCCATAAAAATTTGTAACCAAATCATTTCTTTACTAGCCTCTGTAGCAGCAACATACTCTGCTTCTGTTGTTGAAAGTGAAACGACACTTTAGATTTTTGAAACCCAAATGAAAGCTGTTCCACCTATAGTAAATACACATCTTGTAGTGCTCCTCATGTTATCTATGTCACCTGACATATCTGCATCAACACATCCCTGTAGAGAAATGTTTGAACCACCAAAACATAATGCTTGATTTGTGGTACCTCTCAAATATCTGAGAATCCATTTCACTGCCATCCAATGTTATTTTCCTGGATTTTTCATGTACCTACTTACAACTCCCACTGCATGTGCAATATCAAGCCTTGTGCAGACCATTGCATACATTAAGCTTCCAATTGTTGATGCATATGGAACTTTAGACAGATAATCCATTTCTTCTTGGATCTTGGGGCACATCTCCTTACTAAGTTTGAAATGGCTAGAAAAAGGTGTACTAACTGGTTTTGCATTTTGCATATTAAATCAACACCTTTTGTATGTACTCATTCCGAGACAGTGTTAATTTGCGATTTCTCCTGTCTCTAGTTATTCTCATACCAAGGATTTGTTTTGCAGCTCCCAAATCCTTCATTGCAAATGAATTTGCCAATTTTCTTTTGAGCACATTTATTTCTTGCATGTTAGACCCTGCAACAAGCATGTCATATACATACAATAAAAATATAATATAGCTGCCATCATTTTTCTTTTTCAGATAAACACAATGATCAGAGTGACATCTAGTATAACCTTGTTCAGACATAAACTTGTCAAATTTTAGATACCACTGCCTTGGAGCCTATTTTAAGCCATAGAAGCTCTTCTTTAACCTGCAGACTAATTTTTATTTCCCTTTGACCTCATATCCTTCTGGTTGCTGCATATAGATCTCTTCCTGCAAATATCCATGGAGAAAAGTGGTCCTTACATCTAACTGTTCAAGATGTAAATCTTCCGCTGCTACAAGACTTAAAATAGTTTTTATTGAAGTCATCTTATCAACAGGAGAAAATATTTAATCAAAATCAATACCTTTCTTCTGTGCAAACCCCTTCCTCCATCTTCTTCCTTCAGCCTGTAAACCCATTTATTCTGCAATGTAGTTTTACATGCAGGCAACCTGACTAAGTCCCAAGTTTGGTTATGCATTAAGGAGTCCATCTCTTCGTCCATGGCTAGCTCCCACTTCTTCCTGGTTTCAACCTGCATTGCTTCTTCATAACATTCAGGTTCACCAGAATCAGTCAACAATAAATACTATAACGAAGGAGAGTATTGTTCAGGGGGTCTACTTATCCTGGTAGATCTTCTGACACCACTTTCAGGTGTTTGAGGTGCCTGTTGATGTTGTGGTGGTTGCTGATTATTATTATTTTCAGGCACCTTTACTTTTTCTGTGATCTCATCAAGAACTGTGTATTATTTGTTTTCCTTTTCCTGTTTCTTATCCTGCAACTGATTCTTATACAAGAATTTTTCATTGAATATTACATCTCTACTCCTAATGATTTTGTGATTTTCATAATCATATAAGCGATAACCAAAATCATTAACACCATATCCAATAAAGGTACATTTATTTGATTTTACCTCAAGCTTTGTTCTATTTTCTTTATTAATATGGACAAAGGCCTCACAACCAAAAGGCTTTAAAAAAGAGTAGTTTACCTTTTTACCTGTCCATGCTTCCTCTGGAATACCACCATCCAAGGAACTTGAAGGCCCTCTGTTTATTAGATAAACAACAATATCTACAACATATACCCAAAATTGTAAAGGCAATCTTGCATGCAATCTCATGCACCTTGCACGCTACATTATTGTTTTGTTCATCCTTTCTAACACACTACTGCAGTTTTCGAACCCGTTCTTTCTCTTTGTGAATTCCATGCTCTGAGCAATACCTATCAAACTCTTTGTTGCAATATTCACCTCCATTTTCTGATCCGAGACACTTCAACTTCTTTCTTCTTTCAATCTCAACCAAAGCTTTCCATTTCTTGAAAGTATAAAATACATTATATTTATTCTGGATACAATAAATCAAAGTTTTTCTAGTTGCATCATCAATAAAAGTAACATAATAACAACAGCCACCAAGAGATGATACCTGAGAAGGTCCCCATACATCTGTATGCACAAGCTCTAATTTTTCACTCTTATTTTCTTTCCCAACTCTGAGAAATATGACTCTCTTCTGTTTTCCATAAATACAGTTCTCACATAAATCCAAATCAACATTCTTCAAACCCGACAACAAATGTATTGAGTGAAGAATCTTCATCTCCTTCTCACTCATGTGTCCGAGCCTATGATGCCATAATGCTACATCTGCTCCTTTGGAAGTTAAAGCATTAACAGAGTTAGAAATACCATTGCATAAATACAACGTACCAACATTTTTTCCTTTTTCTATTACCAGGGCTCCTTTGGCGATCCTCCAAATTTTATCTGTGAAAGTTGTCACACAACATTCACCACCTAACTGCCCTGTTGAAATCAGATTTTTCTTCAAATATGGAACATGCCTTACCTCCTTTAATAGCCATTGGTTTCCATTCTGTTTTTTTACAAGAACTTTACCCATTCCAACAATTTTACAGGGTTTGTCATCACCCAAACGAACTTGTCCAAAATCTCCTTGAACATAGTCATGAAAATATTTCTTATCAGGTGTAGCATGGAATGAGGCCCCTGAATCTACAACCCAAGAATCAATAACATTTTCGAAAGAAAGAATCAAAGCATCTTGTAACACATCACCTATCACATTTGCTTCATGATTGTTTTCTTGCTGTGCGTCTCCTTCTTTCCCTTCCGAGATCTACAATATTTCTTTAGGTGTCCTTTCTTTTCGCATTTCCAGCACACTATCCTCGATTTGGACTTGGATCTGCCTTTCCTTGATTTACTACGATATCATGAGCTCTTTTCTCTTTCCATTCTTCTTCCCCTAGACTCTGCACTCAAAGCATTACCCGATGTCTCACCGGAGCTTTTCCGTCGCATTTACTCGCTAAGGATAGCGCCGACAACATCATCAAACTTTAAGGTACTAGATCCAGAGACAGAGTTACTAATGACCATAACTAAACCATTCCAACTTTTTGGAAATGAGCACAAAAATAACAGATCTCTAACTTCATCATCAAAGTTTACCCCTACAGAACTTAACTAACTGGTAACTGTATTAAAATCATTTAAATGGTCTGCAACAGATCCACCTTTCGACATCTTCATATTAAATAATCGTTTCATAAGAAATACCTTGTTTGAGGCCGAGGGTTTTTCATATAGTTTTGCCAATGCCTTTATCAAACCCTCTGTTGTTGTTTCCTTCGAAATATTGAAGGCTACTGACGCCGCGAGGCACAACCGTACTGTTTTGAGTGACTTTCTATCGAGAATATCCCATTCTGCATTTGTCATAGCCGTCGGCTTCTTTGTTTTTCCACTCAATGGTAGGTACAGATATTTCTGATACAAATAATCTTCCATCTGCATCTTCCACAGTGGGAAGTTTTGGTCGTTAAATTTCTCGACCCTAAATTTACCATCTTCCGCCATTGCTCCCACTCGAACCAGGAACCCTTCTTTCCTGTGAGTTTATCAGCCAAATAGACCTTCGAATCATATACCAGTTGTTAGAAAATGATATATTACAGAGCAATACAACACATAAAATATATGGAAAACACAATCACACAAAAACACATAAAACCAGAGAGACACAGATATATGTGGTTCACCCAGTTTGGGCTACGTCCACCCCGAACAACCAATCCTTCCTTTATATTATCCAACAAAATGAAGAGACACAACCTAGAACAGATCCGTTGTAAATTCTACTGTTCTCTCTCATAGTCTCCTTATCTGTTTCTCGCTCTGAGAATACACATACAATACACAGCCACAATACAATGCCCTCATACAAGCGAGGGGTTGACTTCTAGGGAAAAAAACCCAAAACTAAACATAACTTCTACTGTCACATCATCCGCTTAATGAACGACCAAGATTGACTAGAAATTACTGTACTTTTATAAGGCAATTTTACATATGTTTTTAGCTTTAGGGGTGCTACCCCTGAAACCCCCGCCAGGGGACCGCTGCCCCCCTGGACCCCGCAGGGGGGACAAGTCCCCCCCACACCCCCCCGCCGCAGGGGTGTACAGTTTTCCTGGGGTATACATCTGGTTGAAACAAGGATCTCTGAATTAGGATGAAAATCAGGCTCCACACCCAACAATTTGACTATTTTGGGTAAGTTTTTCTAATAAGCATTTGTTGGATTGGGATGACTCCATTTCCCAATGGAGAAGGAGATTGGTCAGATTCTGGTCTTTTGTAACTCGTAGGGAGCCACTTTTCATAGTCGGAGCCAAATGTTGACCCAAAATATTGCACTTATGACGAAGCTCCATCACATAATTGGTTTCTCATCAAGGATGGTTTTTCCTTTTAAAAGAAAGAGGAAAATAAGAGATAGTAGAAACAAATAATTTCTAATTTCCATGTTCCCACTAGATAGCCCTATGTATCATCTTTGTCCAACATTTTTCATAATCAAAGGTCATATACCAAAGATATCATTATTTTTTATTGTATATATTAGTTCCCACACTTAGACATTTTCTAAGATTATGCTTTCATACCACTTCCTTTGCACACTATTATCTCCACACAACTATCTCCACAAAAACCTAACCTTTGCAAACTCTACCTCCACACAACCCTAACCTCCACACACCCTACCACCACATGTCTACCTCCACACACCTTAACCTCTGCACACCCTACCCTTGCATAGATCTATGGTGGTCGAGACATGAACTTTTGACAACTGTAACTTGAGTGTCTAGTGTCCGTTTTTGGAAATTGAGAGCTTATTAGAAGGTAAAATAGCGAAGAACACATTGAAAGTGGTCTCCAGGGATAAAATAATGGATATTAGCTTTGAAATAGTCACTAACTTCTTTTGGCTATTACTAAATTATTTTAATTTTTTTTATAAAAAGGGAAATCTGGAATATCTGAACTGGAAATAGCTTGGAGGATGAATTCATAATTGGATATTTCTAAAAAATGATATTTATTTAGTCATAAAAAAGGATGAAAAACTGAATTGTCAAATGGTTGCAAGGGTAGAGACAAGATTATAAAGCTAGAAAATCATAATTGAAAATTATGAGACTTCAGAGACAAGATTATAAAGCTAGAAAATCATAATTGAAAAAGATGAGACTTCATTCTAGATGTTATCCTTCTACAATTTTGTGAGAGTTTTATTTTTCTTTGAAGCAATTCCTTTCTTTCTTCCAAATCTCTAGTCATCCAACTTGATTAAATTGTTTTAAATGTTTCCAAAAATTGTTCCCTTACTACAATTGCTTCTTTTGTTTCAAGTTACTATCTTAATTTTACCATTATTGGTCCATGAGAGCCCAATCTCAGTGTCTTAGGAATGAATGCATTTTCCTTTTTAAAATTTTAAATAACAATATTTTGTGACTATGCTTTAAGCCATCGACTCTATTCCAAATTTCAATTTTGTAAAATTATTTTTTGACTCTTGTAGACGCAGAGAGTTCCTTTTCAAGATAATTTGTGGTTTCGAAAATTAATTCTTCGAATAAGAAATAGGAATCTTGTAAATGCTTTTAATTTCATTTGTGAATTAAATGAGAAAACTCATTATATAGTTCCATGAATATATGGACCAATGTTTTCTCTTTCTATCGATTTGAATTCGCTTCAAGTATATCCTTTCATAATATGTTAATAGATGACAACATGGAATGAACTTTGTGGGCTTATTTTATTTTATTATAATTTTTACTTATTTGTAAAAACCTGACCCACTTAAAGGTGCATGAGTGCATGAGTTAATGTCTAAATCTTAATGGAAGTTATTTAATTATACATTTATTAATTAAGTTTTTATATGTTTATTAATTATATGTTATAATATGACATATGAATAAGTATTCATAAATATTATTTTAATTTATTTTAATATGATATGTATATTATGAATATTTTTTGGAAAATATTGTTTATAATTTTATTAAAAAAAGAAAATTACAATATAACAAATTAAATTGAATCAATTTATTATTTTTATTAATTTTTTAATTGAGCCAACATTTAAATGTTTACACTCATTTACAATCACTACAACATCTCTCCAATATTGAGCCAACATTTAAGTATTTACACTCATTTACAAACACTACAAGCTCTCCCTCACACTGGGTTGTAGAGGGCTTCTTTATCCAATAAAAATAATAATGAATATTGTAAAGTTAAATAAAAATAATTAATTATTTAAATGTAAATAATTAAAGAATTGGAAATTAGGTAGGTTTTATACTAATGTGATATGAGGTTGATTTCCACCACTACCACTATAATTTTTAGTCGGTCCTTACACTAGTCCTCAAAACTTTAATTGGAAGTTAGGAAAGTAAGACACCCACATAGGTCCACGAACCTTTAATTGAAAGTTAGACAGATAAGACACACACATGGTTTGAACCAATTACAAGTTAGGCAAGTGAGTCACTCACATGGTTTTGAACTAATAATAACTAACAAATAAGCACCTTAAAGTAAACTTGTTTCTTTAATTAAAGATTAAGTAAATAAGACATTGATTTTGAACAAAATAATGATTAAAGAAAAAATGATTAAAGTAGACTCATTCACCCATTAATATTATTTTAGTGAACAAATACTATTAATATATTATTTAAATTTACATATAAATAAATTTATATTTTATTTAGTATAATGCGTATAATATAAATTTAAAATTTAAAATATTTAAAATTAAAATAATATAAAAAAGATTTTCAGTTTTTCAAAATGCTTATAAATTTTTTATTATATAAAATTAAATAAATATTTTGAGTTATATTCAATATCAGCATTTCATGTATTATGTTTCTTTTATACCAGAAAAATGAAAATTTTATCAGTATTTCATATATTATCTTTCTTCATTTTAAAATATTTCAATTAAATAAATTTTTTTGAAAATTAAAATAATTAAAAAAAATCATAACAATGTGAAATTTCTCATATGAACCATGCACTGTACTTTTGTTATGTAATTACAAAAGAAATCCATGCATCTCGTTGAATCAACTTTACAAAAATTAAAAGGAAAAACATGGGCACATGTTTCATAACATGAATGCAAAAATTAAAAGGAAAAACATTCACATGCTTTGTATGTTTGTCATTTTGTCATTTGGTGGTTCAATGAGAAAGGAAATGCGCTAATTTTAAATGTGCTAATAGAAGATTTTTCAATCTCCTATTATTGATTCTCAAAACTTTTGTCATCCAATGATATCTCAACATCCAAATGACTTTCAATATAGATCAACTTAAACTCTAATTAATGAAACCCACACACTCCTAACTCAGATCAACTTAAACTTAGATCAACTTAAACTTGATTGATATGTCCAAGTGTTTAAAACATAAATTTAATGAATGAACACAATATTCCAATACTCAAAATGGAAATACATTATTGAAATATCTAAAATAAGAATCAAAATGGAAATAAATTAGTGAGTAAAACTTGATATTTTTTTTGTAAACTTAGTAGATCGTTACTATTTTCTATTTATAAACAAAAGCATACTTAAAAATAGATTGTGCTTGCAAATATGAGTAATAAAGAAAAATGTTTTCAATAAATACTAATAACTAAAAGTAAGGTTATTGATTTAACGTGAACTTTCCTAAATTCTCATTTTTAAGAGACACATCAAATCATGATTTTTATGTTGATTTTGAAAAGTGGCCATGTAGTAGCACTTTTTACTTTTTTTCCTTTTTCTTGGAATATTTTTCACTTTAAATATTTAATCTATGGAGTATGGACATTTTTTTTAAATGTTAATTTTTGAAGATTTTTTGAATTTGTCTATTTTATTTATTTATCTTTTTTTTTTTTTAACTTTGGTTTTTAAGCATTTTTCAAATTCGTCCATCACTTTTTTCAAATGTTAATTTTTTAAAACACTTTTCAAGCTTGTCTACATCTTTCTTTCTTTTGTTTTTCTTTTAAACGTTGGGTTTTTAAATGTTTTTCAAGTGTCCACTTTTCATTTATTTATTTATTTTAAATTTTATTTTTTAAGCATTAATCTATTTTATATCATTTTTATTTTATTTTTAATATGAAAATTATAAATTAATAGACAATATAGCCTTGATATTTGGTATTATATATATATATATATATCAAATACAAAACTTAATAAAGAAAGTAAAAAGGTGTATTTTATATTAAAATGCAAAAAAACTGAAATAGTAAAAAATAAATCAAATCAAATATAAAAGAAATAATAAACACACACACATATATAATATTTCTAAAATTTTATCTATTTATTTGATAAAATAAATAAAATTCTAAAAAATTCATAAAATATAAACCAAACTAACATGAAAAGGTTTAATAAAAATAAAAAAATAAGATTAAAAAAAACCTTTGAAACAAATTTCATATATATAAAGGCATCCAAATCTAAAAATTAATCATAAAAGAAAAAAATCATTAGAAAATAATAATAATAAAATAGAAAAATTGACACTTCACATAGTAAGCCAAGATTAATATATATATATATATCACTAGTTTGGGTTAGATTTTCAAACCTACCTTTGCATCTCTGGAATCTCTCCTCGCTAAAAGCCATTGGAAATGCAATTGGGAAATTTTACTGCAGGTGCCCAGAAACAGAGGAGTATGTCAGAACCACCTATGCACGCATCTGTGTAGAAATGGACTTCAGCGCCGGGTTACCAGTTGAAATAATCCTAACAAGAAAAGACTATGTTTGGAACCAGAAAATTGACTATGAAAGTTTCCTCTTCAGATATCGATCCTACTTTGAGACAGGCCATCTAGCCAAAAATTGCCCAAAAGTCTCCCAGAAAAATTCTGCTAGAAAGAATCACCACAGATCTACATGGTGGGAAGGAGCACAAAAGGAACATTACACTATCATCAAGGAAGAATACTCTCCAGAAAACTTTGAATTGCAAGAAATCAGGCAAGAAAGAAACAACCCTCAAGACAAGCAGGGGGAAAGCCTCGCCCAACAACAAAAAAATGAACCCAAGAGCCCCTCCAGTATCAACAACTATGAGGATTTGAATACTGCGCAAAATAAATATTCATTTAGCAACAAAGAAGATCTCCCAGATCCTGAAGATAAGACATCAGTGTCCCAAGAATCAGAAGAGATGAAGGAGTTGCAAGATAAAGGAAGTTGGAAGACCATAGAGAAGAAAAAGAAAGCTTCTGACACAGAAGAGTCCAAGATGAGCGAAGGAGAAGCCGGACAATGAAGAACTAAAGAGAAATTATAAGATTAAGTAGACAAAGTTTGAATCTTAGTGGACATTAATCATCATCATCATCATCATCATATATATATATATATATATATATATATATATATATATATATATATATATATATATATATATATATAAATAATAAGCCAAATCCAAAAAGAGAGCGAAAAAAATTTAAAAATAAAAAATAAAAAGAAAATAATTAAAAAATAATAATATAAATTAGAAAAACTAACACGTGTAAGAGTACGCCAAGGTTAGAGGTGAATCTCACTATCACTATAATTTTATTTATTTATTTTGGTTTGTTTTCTATTTCCATTTTTGAAAGTTTTGATTTTTTTTAATATGTTTAAATTGTTTTGTTATTTATTTTAATTTTTTTTACTTGGAATGAAAGTATGAGAAACTTTGGAGTACTTCCCCAAAATTTGTGAATGGAATGTTAGATGATCCAAATATAATAATGTAAAGTTAGGATAAAAATATTTATTAAATTAGAATATTTAATAAATATTAGAGACACTTAGAAATAGAATATTGTTAGCAAAGATAGGACTCTAGAATTGAGTCATATCTTAGGCTCTTAAATAGGAATAAAGTGAGTAGATTGGATAGAAGATCAATTCTTGTAAATGGACACTTGTTATTTTTTCAAGTAGTCCATAACTAAATTAAGTTAGGACATATAGCTTATAAATAGATTAGTCTCCTAATTGCAAATTAGTGGAAGTTTACGTTTGTAAACTCCTGCAATTTTTTTTTTTTATGTAATTTCTTTCCCAATATCAATAAAATTACGTGTTTGAGGACACTTATGTATTAATGTGGTATTAGAGCCACCAGTAATGCAGATGACATGAAGGTGGAGATTTCAGCTATGCAGGTTTTCGAAAATTCTACCAAACAAATTAATTGTCAATCTCTTGTGGCGAAGAGTGAAACGAATGTTCCCCACATCATTCATAAGAAAGAGTTGGTGTTTGGTGTCTGACACTTTTGGCGTTGGAGATTGGGAATCTCTTTCACACTGTGATGTCGCTGGACACAAAGAAGTAGAGTGAGAGGAAGAGCTCTTTGCGCAATATTCACCGGAGGAAGAGAGGGCGATCTGGTATTGTTAGTATGAATTTTTTTCATTTTATATATGAGCTGTATTGGTTTTTGAATTACTGTGAGACTTTTCATTATCAGGTGATAATTCCTATGTATTTGAATTTGATTGCTGAAAGTATATTGACATGTTCCTGTCCTTATAATACATCTCTGATGAAGATGAATATCTCTGTTTGGATTATAATGAAAAACTGAATGATTCAGGAAACGAGTGTGTGTTCTTGTAATAGAATACGTATGCATGGGTTTAGAGCTTCCTTTGTTGTAATGGCATGGATCAATATTGCTCTGCTTTGAGAAATATTTCATATTTAATGTTGAGTTGAATTTCTGGGAGATTGCTGTTTGGAATAAAATCAAATGCTGTGAACATTGAGTTCCATCGCTGGATGATATCGATTGTGCAAGTCAAACAAAACCATGTTTGTTGACGATCTCTGTGACTTTCTGGAGAAATCTACGCTGAAAGAAGAGGAATGTGGTCATACTTGGGATAGGCATTATTTGATTGCTGAAGGAATTTGATGGTGGAGCTTTATTTGTTAACAATTTATGAGGACCCGATCTGTTAGACAACGAGACGAAGGATATCAAAATTAAAATATTGTCTCAGGTAATCACCATCTGCAATAAGCAGAAACATCACAACAGAAGAAGATTTGATTAAAGGATATCCAAGAGATGTGCTCTGTGAAGCAGTGAAAAGGCACGAGGCTGATTTTCTGATTATCGAGAACCATGGACACGGAGCTCTCAAACAAACACTATTTCACAGCGTAAGTAATCATTGTGTGCGTTGGGTATGCTGGAGGTCGTTGGTAAACATTGGGCATTTAAATTTCTGGGTATTTTTGAAGTTTCAAATCTATTTCTACATGAATGGAAACCCATAATCATGGTTTGAAAGTTGCAAGTTGCAGGAATCCCCAAAACTATTGACAACGATATTGCAGTCATTGATAGGTCTTTTGGTTTTGGTATTTTATTTATTTGTTTTTGGAGTGATAAGTTTTCTTTTTGGAGTTATAAGTTTTTGTAATTGAAGTTATAAGGGAGGAACTTGAAATCTATTTATTGTTTTATTTTGGGGAAATAAGGTGAAGTGCAAATGTTGTCATTGTTTTTGGAGAAATAAGGGTTATTATTTGTAACTCAAAGCAACTTTTACTTTGAGGGGGGGTAATTTTTTTTTTAAGAAGTAATTTGTACGGGAATTGTCAAGTGATCAAATTTTGCAAAGATTTCATTGTAAACACTCAATGAGAAATTGACTAGAGTTAAGTACAAAGTTCAGTCATTTTTCTCCTTTTTTCAACGACTATACGAGGGTCAAGGCCAAGCCTCGATAGATCGTCTTTTTGAGTGGCGTGTGTCATTTTTTTGCATGGTGTGTTTCGTGTGACGAGTTGCTCAATTTTTTATCTTTTGGTTGATTCTTTTGGTGCATTGCTTCAACACTACAATGTCGAAGTTAATTAATCTGTTCTTTGAATCTGATAAGTTAGAAGGAGTGAAATCTTATAAGACATGGAGATGTCTAATTGAAAGCACTCTCATATATAATGAATTGTGGCATGAAATATGTGATGGCAACATTAAGCCAAATAAACCAACAGATGCAGTTCACATGCAAAATGGGAAGTAAAAAATGCCAAGGCATTAACTCTTATAAAAGCTTCAATTAGTAATGAAATGTACATACATATTTAAAATTCCTCAGATGCATGGACTGCTTTATGTACATTCAAAGATCTCTTTGATACACAACCTGAATCAAATAAGGTTGATCTTCAATTAAAATTTCTTCAACAGAAATTAAATGAAGGTGGTGATGTCCTTGAGTATATTTCATGGCTTAAAAACATCAAGCAAGAAATCATAAATGCCGGTTTTCAAGCTGTCGATGAAATTTTCTTAACTACGATTTTAATTACTGGATTTCCATCATCATATACACATTTTTTGGAAACTTTGCAAGTTACTGGAAAGTTAAAGAAGATAAATTTTGATGAATTGAGTGACATGTTAGCCCAACATGATAAAATTTTTGGGAAGAAGAAACAGATTGGAGAAGATGTCTTCTTCACCAAAGCCGGCTCAAGTAACTCCTCAGTTGATAGTTCAACAAACTGAGGAAGAGGAAATTTCAATCAAAATCAGGCAGCCCAAGGTCATGGTCGCAGTCAAAGCAGAGGAAACAATTTCAACAAAGGCTACAATTCAGGCATGAGTAATTCTCAAGGAAGAGGAAACAATCAAAGAAGAGGATATAATCAAGGCATAGGACAAAGTCGAGGCAGAGAACAAACTCAGAAAAGAGGCCAAAGTAGAGGCAGAGGACAGTCTCAAGGTAGAGGAAAATAATTCAGTCAAATTATTTGCAGGAGATGTAACAAAGTTGGCCATTATGCAGAAGAATGTAGAACTTCTATTGAGAAAATTCCCAAGTTTCATCCAAACTCTGCACAGTTTTCAAATGATGAAGATGATCCTGATGGTTCCGTATATGTCTTCACCAACACAGAATCAACAACTTTACAGGTTTCAAGCTTTCTTAGAAGTGATTATGAAGATGCATGGATTATGGGTATAGGTGCAACTCAACACATGACTTTTCAATGGGATTTCTTTTGGAATTTCAAAGAAAACCATCTAAATTCAATCTATCTTTCTGATAAAACAAAACATACTCCTTCAAGCAAAGGTGTAGTTAAAGTTTTTTTAACAGGCATTGGAGAAAGAATGATTTCAAATGTATGGTATGTCCCAACATTTAAGAAAAAATTGTTATCTTTAGTCACGATTCGACAAGAAGGACATATGGTGATTATGGATGATGGATTAGTTAAAATTAACTCAGTCAAACCGAACATGAAAAAAATAATGACAGGTTATGAAGATGGAAAACTGTTAAGGATGAAAGGGACAGTTATTCCAAGAAATTCTGACTTTGCAAGAGCAACAAGTACAAAAATTTCACTGATCAGATTGTGGCATGTAAGATATGGCCAACTCAACTTTGAAAGTCTCTCTCAGTTACAAAAACAGGGAATGGTTAAGGGACTTCCAACATTCAAAAGGGGAAATGCAAATTGTGAATCTTTCATTTTTGGAAAACAACATTGAGAGAATTTTCCTACAAGTTCATGGCGTGCAAACAGGCATTTGCAGTTGGTTCACAGTGATATTTTTGGACCCTTACCAACTTCGCTCGGAGGATGCAGATATTTCTTACTCTTTATTGATGATTTTAGTAGGATGACTTGGGTATATTTCTTACTCTTTATATGATTTTAGTCTTCTTTACAAAAAGACTAAAATTTTTTACTTGGTGGATTTTCAGATGCTGACTTTGCTAGAAGTATTGATGATAGGGCATCAACCTTAGGTTATTTAATGAACATGGGGTCAACTGCAGTTTCTTGGAGTTGCAAGAAGCAAGCTACAGTGGCCGCTTCTTCAGCAGAAGCAGAGTACATTTCAGCATCGGAAGCAACATGTGAGATTGTTTGGTTGCGTAGAGTTTTACAGGACTTGGGAATTCCTCTAGCAGAAGCTACTTCGTTATTCATTGAAAACCAGTTAGGAATAAAGCTTGCCAAGAATCCAGTTTTTCATTCCAAGACAAATCATGTGGACACCAAGTATCATCATATCAGATCACTCATTGGAAAGGATGTCATCAAGCCGATTTATTGTCCTTCAAAAGATCAGACCTCCGATATCTTCACCAAACCTCTTGGCAGAATAAAATTTACTAATTCAGGGATGAACTTGGTATATTATGTAATGTATCTTTGGATCATGGGGGGAATGTTAGATGATCCAAATATAATAATATAAAGTTAGGATAAAAATATTTATCAAATTAGAATATTTAATAAATATTAGAGACCCTTAGAAATATAATATTGTTAGCAAAGATAGGACTCTAGAATTGAGTCGTATCTTAGGCTCTAAAATAGGAATAAAGTTAGTAGATTGGATAGAAGATCATTTATTGTAAATGGACACTTGTTATTTTTTCAGGTAGTCCATAACTAAATTAAGTTAGGACATATAACTTATAAATAGGTTAGTCTCCTAATTGAAAATTAGTTGAAGTTTATGTTTGTAAACTCCTGCAATTTTTTTTATGTAATTTCTTTCCCAATATCAATAAAATTACGTATCTGAGGACACTTCTGTATTATGGAAAACTAGGTGAATCATTAGGCACTGATTACAGGGCCTTGCCCCAAAAGAGTTGAACAGATTCAAAGCCATGATGAGCAACAACTAGTAACAATAGCAAAGAAATTCATGTATAGCTCTCGTCAACTTAAGCTAACCGTGGGGGATAAATTTTTTGGGCATTGGGTACCATCTGGGGAAGAAAATTGGCCTCCCTCTTAGCTAGAGGCAAGAGAAAGGTTATTGGTACTAAGTTAACCCTCAATATATACTTTCTTAAGAGCACAACATAGTTACTCTATCATGAAGCATAAACATGTCAACTCACAAGACATAAACTTCCGTGGTGAGAATAACAATCATTCCACCAAACCACCTAAACTAAACTCAATTGGAACTTTTTATTTTCTTAATATGTTTTTAAATTTTCTTTAAACATTTTAATTTTGTTTTAAATTACTCATTTATTTATTTTAACCGTTTTTATTTTGAATGGATTCTTTTTTTAATTATAATTTTTGTTTCAATTATTTTTAATCTATTTTTTAAAATTTTAATTTTAATTTATTAGTTATAATATTTTCCTTTTTTAATATAATTTTTTAGATATTACTTTTTCCTTTATTTTTTTATTCTAAATATTTTTATTTCTTTTATTTTTAATGTTTTTTTACTTTCTTTTAATTTTTTTGTAAGCTTGAAATTTTATATTAACCAAGAAAATATTTATAGTGGATGTTCTGGAAAGCACACCAAAGGAAGATATCAAGGAATAAGCATGTTTTGTTGGACATGACAAGTTTTTACATTATAAAACTTCGGTCTAAAAGCCATGGAAACAAGGGTAATTGAAAACAAGAAACACATAAAGTAGATACCATATAAATTGAGAACATAGCTATATGATGCAACATACTATGAGAACATGAAGAGACTAAGTGGCTAGAGTATGATGCCAAGGATGAGATTGCGGTATTTTATCCCTACTATGAAGGATGACTACCTACGTCTATGCAATTCATGCACTCATCCATGATTTAATAAAGTAGGTGTAATTAATCCATGCAAAGGAGCAACTCATCTCTGCTTTGATTGCGTTTGAATAGGAGGTTTCCCAACATATTTTTGACATGCCAATACAAGTCAATAGTGTGTAGATTGTTAAGCCATATAGAAGCCCCATTTTAACCCTTAAACCCTTTATTAAGCCCTATATATTGAGTGGGTACATTTCTATTTTTATATTGATATGTATGCCATAACCCCTCATGGTCTCATTTTATTATAATTGTACATGTTGTCTCCAATATATATATATATACTAAGGATACATAGTCTTATAATCATAAAATATTGCCGTGTACATTGTATTCATTGTAAAAAGAGGTTTCTCCCTCAATGAGGACAATAAGTATTCGTTTTTTATCATTTTTAAGGAGCAAGGATAAAAAAATTTGGTATGAGAGCTCATTATCCTAAGGTTTCACTGCTTCAAATAGGTCATCATGGAAATTTATTGGTCTTTTATCATTTTTAAGGAGAAAGGGTCAAAACATTTGGTATCAAAGCTCATTATCCTAAGGTTTCACTGCTTCAAATAGGTCATCATGGATTTTTCGCTATCATTTTTTGTTTGGGGTTTCATACAATGAAACTTGGAGAATAGTGAGAACACATATTGAATAATACCTGTTTAAAATTTCAAATCTTGGTTCACTATATTTTCAAAGTTATGTTCCAAGGAAGTTAGGGTTTCTGAATGCTCCTAAAATTAGTTTCAGATATGTTAGTTCGACATTTTTTCTATAGCCTTTTTCTATAAGGTTTAAAACCTTAAAAATTGGACCACATTTAGGAAATATCATGGTGAACATTTGGTTCAATTCACTGTAGATATTGGTTCACTACAATTTTACATATATTATCTAAGAATTTTTAGGTTCATGAATGCTCTTAAAATCAATTTCAAATAGGTTAATTTGACATTTTTTGCAATTTTTTATTATATTTTTTATGAGAAGTTTCAGAAAGTGAAACATGAAACATATTAAAGAGAAATCATGGGGAATAAATGGTGCAATTTTCAAAATTTGTTCCACTATAATTTCAAAGATATACCTTATGGAAATTAGGGTTTGTGAATAATACTGAAATAAATTTTAAACAAGTCAGCGTATTATTTTTTCTATATTTTCCTATTTAGAAATTTCAGATTATGAAATATTCAAGGATTTTAGGATACATATAGAAATATATCCAGTAAAAGTTTCATAATTATATTTGAATAATTGGACACATGGAATGATATACAATTTTTCTCATGGGAAGAGACGAAAAAATTAGTATTTTTGGGAAAGTTACTATAAATTTTAGTTGGCATATAAAATTTGGTTCACACTTGTGGAGTTGTAGAAAATATATATCATAGTATTATAGAGAAAATTTCTAGATTCATAAGGCCTCAAATATCAAATATGTATCAATAAAACTTTGGTTATTCTAATATTCTGTAAATTGAGGTACATAACATACTAGTGACATGATGGTCGATAAGAGGATCCTTTTTTTTTGGTAAGTTGAAAGTTATGATAAAGAGGAGTTCTATTATAATTTTCCAACATAACTCCAAAGAAATATACTACACCAATTAAATCTATGGAAGGCTCATCCTTGACTCATGAATTAGAGAAGAAAGTTAATGAAAGAGATGGTAGTATATTGAAAAAGGTGGATTGATTAGGTTTTGTGGAAAAGATTAAAAGATGAATGGAAAAGAAGATGAATGAAAATAAGGAAGAAATAAAAAGTTTCATGGAAGATACAAAAAAATACATCAGGGAAGAAACAAAAGAATTAGAAGAAAATATATTAAAAGGTCTCCCTAAAAGGGTTGTGGAAATCCAAGGAAACTAGGAACATAAGGAGAAGCATGGGCTTGAGAATATATCTCATATGGGGAGTATGATATCATAATTGGAGAGCACAAATATTGAATTGCAAAACCATAATCATGGATTTTCAATCCAATATTCACATCATTAGGGCTTCAAGTTAGCACCAAGGAACTACTACATTCTGAATATTGATATGAGGATGTTTGATGGCAACGATACCATAAAATGGATATTTTAGAAGTAGCAATACTTTGATATAGACCAAGTGGCATCTTTACAAATGGTAAATGTTGCATCCATATTTTTAGAACAAGACTAAAATGTATGGTATCAATGGTTTTGGGAAAGGAAAAATATTGTTTTTATATCTTGCCTCATTTTTAGAGAGGAATTGATAGCATATTATGGGGATATTGAGAGAAATACATTCCTTAGTCAATTGGTAAATATTCAACAAAAATTTCTAGTGATAGAGAACATTCAACAATTTCAAAAGTTGAGTCTCAAAGTAAATAATATTTCAAACGATACTTAGTTAAACCTATTTATGGGAACTTTAAAGGAAATCATCCAACATGAGGTGCACCTCTTTGAAATTAAATCTCTAGAGTGTGATTTCTATCTAGCAAGGAAAGTTGAAAGTAAAAATATGACCAATATAAAATTTCTTTTGAGGATTATTTTTGACACTTTAAATTTCTTATGTATTAAATACACACATTTTCTTTAAAATGTTGGTTATTTAACCATTCTTCAAATCTTCAGCTTCCTCTTCTTCTTCCTAAGATGTCTGTTTTTAAGGGTTTTTCAAGTTTGTGTTTTTGTTTTCTTTTGCAATATTTTTTTGTAATGAATTTTTCAAATTTTTACAAAGTTAAAAATATATATATTGTAAAGTAAGTTTTTATTTTTTTAAATTATATTTATGTATCGTTAATTAATAATTCAATACACATAAAATAATTGTCACTAAAAATACAATAATTTTAAACATGTACAAAAAACTACAAATTTTGCATATATATATAATTAAAAAATACACATTTTGAGACCTTTTTTTCACTAAAAATCACATGTCAAATAAATGATTATTATGTAAAAAAATTTAACATAAACAAAAATATTAAATTATATGATTTTTTTTTCTAAATTTTATACACAAAGATAAAAATATTTGAAGTTTTCTTTTCCAAAAAATAATGATTTACATGAAATTTGACGTAAAAATAATGACAAAAAAAGAATAAGTAAAAAAATAAAAAAATAAAAATAACTTTAACCAAAAAACATAAATCAAAATATAAATATAAAAATAAATTATTTTAAAAAAAATGAAAATAAAATTTCAAAAACATTTACAACAAAAATTTGGAATAATTTTTTTTGAAAAGGTTTAGCAAGAAAAAACAAAATAAATAAATAATTAAAACATTATAAAATAATTAAAAAAAAAACTTATTACACAAATTTTTTAAAAAACATATTACACAAAATAAAAAAAAAATACATTAAAAAAATCATATTGGAAGATAAATAAATAAATAAAATGATATATATATATATATATATATATATATATTTCGGGAGTATTTGACGAACAAGAGTGATCTCCATAGGTTTGGAAACCAAATACTAGAACAAAAAAAAGAAAAAAATATACAAATCGTCACTAGAGTACTTTTGAAAATATGAATATGGACATACCTGGTATTTTGAAGTTTGTCCTTGCTAATTCTTGTTTGTTATAGCTTTCATTTTTGTCTTCGATCCTTAAAGCCAAAACCTACAGTATCACAAACAAACAAATTATCAAAGCATTTGATATATAAAATATTCAACATATTCTAAATGAATGATCAAGGAATTCAATTACAATATTTGGACAATGATACAACTTATGTGGGAAATACATATACTTTGTGTTAATAAGGAAAATGAGAGAGAGTTACAACTAAAGCCTTGATGTTGATAGATTCTTCCTAATAGTCCTGAATTCCAACGATGCATTCAAAAGAATTCCATGAATACTTTATCAGAGTGAAAGTACAGTTTCAAGGGTACAAAATATAATCCCTTTTCCTTTGAGTGCATTGTATTTGTAGGCCAATGATGGAAGTTTGAGATCCACTTAGGTAGGAATTAGATCGACAATGAATGGGATATGATCCACTATGGTAGGGATGAGATCCACTATGATAGGAATTTGAGCTCGCATCCTCACCAAATGGAAAGTTACGTTCACGACGCTTCTCGAATGGATGATTCATAATATTTTTTTATATTTACCCATGTAAAAATACTAACACACTTTTTATGAAGGAAAATTGTGATGGTGTCATATGATGTTAGCTATGCAAAGTGAAATGTCATAGGTTGTAATGTTGGTTCCTATGACTCTAAAAATATGGTTTTTAAGGTATGTAATCTAGGATTCTTATCTTTCATGGATAGGTATTTCTTCCATATTTCTTGGATATTGATGACAATAGTTATACGGATGGAAAAATATCTATATTTGACATAATTTTCAAAGATGTGCCAAATTAATGTATAAAAAAATTCCCCTTGAAGTACAAAGTTAGAAAAGGTATAATGACTGAAGTTATTTATCATGTGAAGGTTAAAATCAAGGAACAACTAGTTGGAAACCTGTAAGTCAATAATCAAAATATTACAATACAATATCATCATATGATCATCTCTGAGGTAAGCATTCCCATACTCAAAATAAAAGTAAATCTAAGAATAAGTATGGAAAAGTACAAAGAACCATGTAAATAAAACAAAGTCATGGGCACCAGACATACATCATGGATCCATGCTTGGAAAAATTAATATGAACATAACTACCAGACATACATTATGGATCTATGTCATAGTCATGAATACTCAAAACTCCACGCAACCTAGATGTATCAAACAAAATCCAGGGTCTTCATCTCCATCAGCCTATAGTACGAATCTAACCATGTGAATAAATGTCTCAATTTTAAAAACGGTAGAAACCATCTGATAACCAGCCAATGATCATAATCGTTAAAAAATGTATGAGGAACCACCAATAATGAAAATGGACCTCAAGGTACTCTAGTACATTCGATTGGGTGTGAATAAATGATCTAAAGACGAACACCGATAAAATCATTCTATCAAATATCAATGATGTAAACCTGTTGTCGAAACTGAGGAGACCTACAATTGAGACATGCAAGTTCCAAGGTATTGAAAATGAGTTTCTAAATCAAATTCCTAGCTAATGTTCTGAAGTTGATAGGAAGTAATCCATCATATGAGGGCCTTGATGTATCCCCAATCAATGACATGAAATAGGTATCAAGATTTGAAGTAGAACAAAAGAGGAATGATTAAGGACTAACTAGGGGATGGTAGATGTGATAGAAGGCTCTATAGAATGCAAAATGGTTTGAGTCGGGTTGAAAATCTCTTGAACATATTGATGAAATGAAAATTGACTTGGTAGCACTTGAGTCAAAACATAATCAGAGACCAATATGAATACTTTTAATGAGGCATCATTGATTAGAGAGACAAGTGGATTTCCCAACCCATACATGAAGAGTGACAGAGTGTCATGTTCATGAATGACTTACTACCTTTTCAAATAGAAATATTATATACCTCTTTCCCAATCCCCCCTACCCCCCCCCCCCAAATTGCTGGTAAGTACCTCTTTTTTTTTCACAACCTTAAGGAGGATAAAATATGTTTGAAGTATAAGTTTCATCCTTAAATGTATTTTTAACGAACCCTAGGAATGAGTGGTTCAGTATCCTCATGATGAATGAGTCCTACATCGTTTACAGTTTACGAGTCCAATGAAGGGACAACTCAACTTTTTTTTCACGTTAAGAGAGTTTGAAAAATAAATAAAAATGAAACTCCATAGTGTTATTTTTCGTAAATTTAGTCTCATGCGGCTGAAAAAAAAGGTAAAACAATACAAGGGGGAACTGTTTTAATCATGGTTGAATAAGGTGTTATATTTGATATCGACAAAGAGCCCAAAAGGAAAAACTATGAAAAATCAAACTATCTCTAAAATACAACTACAACAGCCACAAAAGGCACAATTTTTTTAAAATTTTTCATGGAAATAACTAAAATTTTTTAATTTTTGTTACCTAACATGTTTTCCCCTTTATATTAAAATATTTTTCAACTGTCAAAATGTTTGAATGGAGATAGAGAGAGCATGAGTAACAAAAAATCATTGCAGCGAATGATGCCAAAACTATGTTGGCACTCTAGGAATGCGAGTTGATTTTTTTTTTCATGATCCCAGGGATAAGAACACATTTATAACTTATTGATTATTTGGTGAGAGCATGGAATGTAAATGAATAAATTTTTTTAGATGGGCTCCCACACTCTCACATTGGGATAGACGATATTTATTTCTTAATTAGGTTGTCACGAAGAATCAGGCTTTTACTAGATGACTATAGAGGTGGTGGTGAACCCACTGACTACTATGTCACTGAATATTGTGTATGGGGAGCATGAAATACCAAAATTTGAAATATTGGAATTAAGGACATAAGAGATATTCCACTAAAAACCATTTGATTAACTATCACCCGTGTTGCTAGGAACATGGCTCCACACTTGGCCACAAAGTCCGAGATGTAGTATGCTCTTGATTGCATGGAGCCAACAATGTTTAATTGGTGTGATGGGATTTTAAATAATATGAAATGATAGCTTAATAGGTGTAGGATTAGTTGATTGAAACACTTTTATTATGATTCGATCTTGGTATTTTTTTTCCTTGAGAGAGTAAAACTACTTTGTTCTCAGGGGGTAGCAGTGGAGATTCCTAGAACAAGATAGCCTCAGATGAGGATATGGGTAGATTTGATGGCATGCCATGGTGGTGGCAAAATGATTTATTTCAATCATACTTTATTCGTGTGATTGTGACATAAAATCACCATGATTCAATATTACCCATATGCAGGGATATACTTCAAAGGAGATCTAAACCTAGTGATTCCTGAGGGAATGCGATTGGATGAATCTGGTAAAAAGAATTTTTTGTTTTGTTTTTTGAACATATTTTATTTTATGCATTTTTGGTTTTGTGTCGAGACTAACATTAAATTATCATGCATATGTGGGACTAGTACTACCAATCGAAATGCCCTCTACTCATAGGCGGGGCCAAAAACAAGTTGAGATAGGTGCACATAATCCTAAGGAAGTTTATGCACTTGCATATATTGAGAAAATGGGTTTACTCGAAGCATTCCTAATTCATAGGTTGATGATATTCTTCTCCATTACTGAAAACATACTATGGGAGTACCTACACAGATCAGTTGATTGCTTCGACTAGTAGCTTAGGTTGTGGTGTGTTACCATGAGAATTATGCATAGGGATTAGGAATTTAGGGATGGATTTTGTTTTTGGTAATATCAACATATATTAGATAAATATAGGTTGGAAGCCTCATGTGTCTTGAACACTTTTTGTTGTGTAAAACATTTTGCAAAAACTACGTATGGAAATTATTTCTATTTGAGCTATTTATCTTTTCACAATGTATGAATATTATGGTATTTTACAAATTTAGAAAATGTCTATCTAATAAATATTTTGCTAATACAACAGTTAATGTATTTAGACTCCTTAGAATGTGTTGATATTCTAAGTACTCAAACTCTCTTTCCAGGAGATGAACCTTTAAGATCATTCTTAAAATTGAAGGACTTATGATATAATAAATGTCACTTAATGGTAATACTATGAGCCGAGAGTCTAGTCAAACAGTAAAATTATGAATATCAAAATAAATTTCATTAGATAATAGTTCAATATCTGCATTATATTCCAAAATATTAATAGTTGTATGGCCTAGACATATCCCATGTAGACTCACTACCTCACTTGTAGGCATATAAATTTCTAATGCAACTGAAGAAAGATTATGAGTACTATGGCTAGAGCCATCGGGAAAACAAACTTAAGGTAAAGGGAACATATACATCTTCAAACCAAGTATAACATGAGATAAGAAGTAGAGATAGAAATCAAATTTTTAAAAAGAAAAAATTGCAACATTCCAAAACTATGGTAGAACAATGTACAAAGTACTTATCTAGAAAACCTAAGCATAGTACTTTTTAGGTTAAATCCCATTTTCAGGATCAGACAAAGGAATTAGATCATAATATACCAACTCATAGATGCCTTTTTGAAGCACACATTTGAATATTTAAGGGCCATGCCACATAGGTTCAAATTTACCATCTCCTAGTTTATCATGCTCTTGATCATATAAATGGACCAAGTCACCTTAAAAAAAAAACTCAAGGATTAACCTTTCTGTAAAAATGTTATTTACTATGTTTTTTATAGGCCTCACTAGCCAAAGTGGCATCTTGAAGAGTTTCGTCTAAACGTGCTAAATATAAAAAATGTTCTTCCTCGACAAAAGTAGTAGGGAGTAATTTGATGGCTAATTTTAGGGACAAAATTTCACACTAAATTGTTAATAAATCTTCCAAACTGTATACAAGTTGAAAAGGTGTAAATCTGGTAGTTATTTTCACTGAGGTAATTTATACGCATAGTACCAAAAAAATAATGAGATGTCAATTTGTTTTATGAATCCCTATCATCCTTTGAAGCATGGTAGTCAAACCTTTTTTACAACTTCTACTTGGCCATTGGCCTCCAGATTTGAGCTATCATAGCATAAATTGTTACACCATTTTTTGGTCATCTAACCTATTATCATTAGATGGACCCTAGTACACCATGTAAGACCAATTTTACCCTAAGTAAAATTGCCTTCACTATGTTAAATAACTTAATAAACCACATTTATTAGGTTGTTTATGGTCTAAACAGGAAACCCCAAAAGGAAATATTAAACAAACCTATATTTGTTTGATTTTCCTCATGGAATAATTAATTAAACCATAATTTAATTATTATTCCCAGTCATGTTTAACTCAAAAACAAAGAAATTAATTAGATAAACCTTTATTTATCTTATTATTTTCTAGGAATAATTATTTAAATCTTATTTAGATAATATTCCTTGTTAAATATGATCAAATCACCCACAAATAATTAAATAAATCATTATTTATTTGATTATCTTCTAACCGCTTCCTTAAAAAGATAAATAAATCATTTATTTATTTATTTTTGACAAATTAAGGGATTTGACCCAAGTCAAATACCTTTTCCGTCCAACAAATATAATAAAATATTCCATAAAAAGTGGATCTAGATCTGGTTAACCCATGCACCAAGATCTAGAATGACCCAATATTTTGTTATAAATAGGAGGGTTTTTCCTACCATTCTTCACCTTTTGTTGCCTATTACATCACTCTGGATCTATACACTTGGTCACATTTTTCCATCATTTTGCTGTGTGAGCTCCCATTGAGCTCTATTATTTGCATTGGGTTTTCTACACCACAAGAGAGAGAAATCTTAGATCTGAAGTGCTGAGGACTTCCAAGAACCCATCCCACTAAGGAGAATTGGATACGCCTTCTTGTTTTCCTCCCAGGTGCCCAATTAATATAAAAATTCTTTCAAAAATTGTTCTTGTCTTGTCTATTGGTATATGGAGTAAACTCTTGTTTTTACTGCTTAATGTCTTTCCATGCATAGATCTGGTTTTTTGCAGCTCTTTTCTTGTTCAACTAACCACAGATCTGAAGATATTGGCAACCACTTTTGTTGTTAGGGCTATTAGTTATGCGTAGCTAAAGTGGTCCTTTTTCGTACACTTCGACAAAGGAATCATACTAACAAATGGCGACTCCACACGGGTTTTAAATTACGACCGCTGTCGTTTTTTCATATTCCTGCATATCCAGCTACTTCAGACCCTAGGGTTTCTTTTCAACTGTTTATTTTTCCTATTTTTATGTTGTTTTTTTCACATAAAACCCTTAAACATTAAAATTTTTAACTTCCGTGTGTTTCTGGCCCTATTCCGCAGGTAAGCGACACTAGCCGCAACTGAGACGACAAATTTTCCGAAAATCTGCCGCCGAGACAACTGGAACGGGAGGTCACACTTTTTAGCCCTGAAACTGCGACCTGGAGCTCCAGGTCGCACTTTTCGGCCCAGTTTTTGCGACCTGCACTGAAAACAGGTCAGAACCTGTGACCTGCCATTTTTTCAGTGGTTTTTCTACAATTTTTATGGGTTTTGCTGAAGCTTTTGTCATTGTTTTCCAGCCTCTGTCTCAGCCCGCTTTGACCTAGTTCTGATCTGTTTTTACTCATCTAAGTGGGAACCTATCCCCCTAGGGCTTTAGTACCCTCCACTTTTTGTGGAAGATTTTTAGCTGTTTCAGCCGTCTGTTTTTCAGAGTTTCAGCCTTCCCTTTTTCATATCTGAAACCTCCTCCTTAGATCCCTTTAAATCAGCCTTTCTTCCTTTCAAATCACCTCTTGTCATTTTGTTTGGACCTCTCTTTAGGACCTCCTCCCTGTCCTTTCCGTTGTTTGCTGATTTCCTCCCTTTTTTCCAGCCACCTTGCCTCTGTCTCTTGGCTGTGATCTGCACCTCTTTTCAGTAGCTTTATCCTTTAGATCCCTGTCCCTCCTGACCTTAGATCTATTGGCCTCTTTTCAGTGTGTTTTGACTAGATTTTTTCCCCTTTTTTAGACTAGTTTTGAGAGACCCGCCTTCTTGGGTTAGATAGATGCAATAGTAGTTGTTAATTTTTTTTTATTTCAGCATTATATACTGTTCTTTGCAGATTTATTTTTAGTTACGCAGCACACTTTTTTCTTGCTCTCAAAACGAAAAGGGTTTTAAAAATTAAAATTAACGCACACCACACACTGACCCTAAGTAAAGAAGCGCCCGGTTAACACCGCCTGGCAAAGACTCTAAAATCAATTGTCACTACACATTTTCTACCCTTGACCTCACTTGATTCTGTCCCTTTTTTCCCTTGTCGGTTTCCTTCTTCCCGTCATCATTGCGCCCCCAAGGCGCCTTTCCTGGAGACTTTTTGGCCTTCACCCTCATTTTCCGGTCGATCGACCTGCTCTGTCCCGCCGTTGTCGAGACAGTCCTCCTCCGAGTCCGCACTCTGACTCCTCTTCTGATTCATTGGGTTCTCCTTCTCCTCCTGGTTCTCCCCCTGTCACCTTCACTATGTCTGGTCCAGGGCCTAATGTTAGCAGTGCTCCAGGCCCCAATGCTGGAACCACTACTAGTGGAACCGCCACAGGAACTACCTCGGCCATACCCTTGCTGCCGTACATTGCAGGCCTCAGCCTCCCCGATTTCAATCAGTTGATCAATGACCCTATCCACCATGATGTTGGTTGGCCTGCTATGCCAACCAAGCTCCCCTCCGACATCCCTAAGTTCGAAGGCCTTGCTAGAGAAGATCCAACCAATCATGTCCGATCTTTCCACATGTGGTGTTCCTCCAATTCCATTACCGATGACGCCATCCATCTTCGTTTGTTCCAACGCACGCTTACCGGTGAAGCTTCTAAATGGTATGTCGACCAAGCCACCTCTTCCCATACCACATTTGCGACCATTTCCCAAGCCTTTTTATCTTACTTCCAGCTTCCTCTCCGATACGATACCGGTACGGAGCTCTTGACTTCCTTTAAGCAAACATCTTCGACCCGCCTTTCCACCCATGTTCAGGAATAGCGACGTAGACGCAGCTTATGTCGAGCTCCCCCCTTCGAAGATCGTATCTATATGGACTGGTTCCTTCGCTCTCTCCTAGCTCCCATCGGCAAAGATGTCGCCTCCCATTTCCCTCAAACCGAAGAAGCCGCCCTCTAAATAGCCTTGAAATATGACCTGATCTACGCCCAGTCTGGTTATGTCTATATCGTCCTTCCTGACCTCCCCAGGCCCGGTGGCGCTAACGCCCCGTGGGCATCTCATTCCACCGACGGTATCGTTGGAGCCCTTTCCCATCCGTATGCTCAACCTCCTACAGGCTACGGTCTCCCTCACAGAGGGGCCAGCACCTCTAGCACTCTTCCCCCTCCCGGTAGCATGTACCCAGGATACGGCATGCCTCCTCCTTTTGCCCAACCTCCCGCTTACCTCAATGTTGCCCAACCTAACCGTTACCCTTATCCACAACCTCGTGTGCCAGCTCCTTCAGCATATGCACTTCCACCTCCCTTGCCTCCTCAACCCCAGCAGCAGCACCTCCAGCCCCCTTCAGGGCAAGTATTTGCACAACAGGGTGCGACTAATCCCCCTTCTTCTCAAAGAAGGCAGAGAGGCAATCCAAATCAATCTGCCCCTGGTACTCGTGGACCTAATCCTCAAGGTTTTGACCCTAACACTGCTAACCAGCAACAGGGCACTCAGCCCAAGCCGGACATGCCTCTTCGTACCAACAAGCCTTGTTCGTGTTGCGGTGTTTACGGTAATTACACCCACGATTGTCCCCTTTTACCACAGATGCGGCAGATGTGGGAGTCTCAAGCCACATTGCGCGGACAACATGCCTCCCCTCATGCTCCCCCTATTGTGGCCACCACTCAACCAGCTGTGTTTACTGATCCTTTCCCTCAGCAGGGATTCGTGGCTACCCAACCACCTGACGGGCGGGTCTCCACTCCACCCTCCATTTCTGGTTCCTCCGATTACCAGATCCTCATGATGACCTCTGATCCATCCCCAACCGTCGACCTTCACCTTCAAACTCGGTCTCTCCAGTACCCCAAGCCTCCTGCTCAGTCTGCCCCCGAGCCTCCTTCTTCAGGTTCTACAGAGCCTCTTTCGACATCCAGTGACCCCTTACATATCCCTCAACCCAAATTTGAGGTTCATTCCAAGATTCCTAAGGGACCCTTACATCGAAATGCTACTTCCGGTCGAGCTGCTCATTCGTATAGCATAGTAGATGATTTTGCGCAATCTCCTGCTGCCATTTCCACACTGGAACTCCTCCAGTCGTGCCCTTCCCAAAAGAAGGCTCTACTATCTGCCGTGGGCGCTGTAGATCCTGCTGATGACCAAATGATTGTTTTCGACGCCACTCAATCGGACCATCCTCCTCTCCCTCCTTTCGTCGCCTTCCAAATCCCAGTCAAAATCCGGAACGCCAACGTGTCCCGGTGTATCATTGATGAGGGGGCATCCACCTGCGTGATGTCCGCTTCGGTTTGGAAGCAACTCGGATCCCCTGAACTGGCCCCTTCCACGATCACCCTTCGAGCGTGGGACGGTCATGCCTCCCAGCCCATTGGCCTATTTCGTAATTGTCCTATCACCCTCGCCGGTAAGACTGTTTGCGTTGACGTCGAAGTCATAGACGCCCCGCTAGACTACAACATTCTATTGGGGCGAAGCTACACCTATGCTATGTCTGCTGTCCCATCCGTGGTTTTCCGCAAGATGTCTTTCCCCCATAATGGAAAGATAGTCACCATTGACCAGTTGACATATCATGAGCCAAAATCTCAGACCTCACCTGAGACGACCATCTCTTCTGTCGCCAACAAGCAAACCGTCGATTCCTTGACCAGTGTCTCCCCCGACATTTACAAAGATTCCTCCCTACTTGGAACTTTTCCTAGTCTCCCTCCTCCTCCTATCATTGATACCAGCTTATCGAATGTTTGCATGATGGAATCGTCTGAGGCTGCCCTTAAGCGGCCTGCTTCGGCTAGTCAGCAACCTCCCCCTCGCCCTCCGCAACCCGCTCCTAGCCATTCATCTCAGCCAGCCGGACCTCCTCCTTTGGGCCCTCCCCCTACAGCTGGTATCCCTGAACCCCTTTATCCTCCTAGATCGGTTCCCCCAGGCCTTAAACATCTCGGAGCCATCCCTCCTGGTCATTACCCTGCTGGGCAGATACCTTTCCTGGCTCCCCCTCCCAGAGTATATTCTGTCCCCGTCATGGCCACCCTCTCCCTCCCTAACCTGACCTTGGGCATACCAGTCTGGTACCTTGATCCTACCGCCGCTACCCCTCCTGGTCACCCCAAACCCTACATGGCTTTGACACCGGTTCAACCGGTCCCCCTCGCTTCCTCCATTGCCACTGTGCCCCCAGCACCTCCACAGGACCCTTCTCCTGTCGTGCCGGCTCCCGGGAAGAAAGGAAAAGCTCGCAAGGGGGCACCCAAAGACAAGAACACCATGACTGACCTGGCCCCTCCTCCGCCCGCCAAGCCTTGTGTCTTGTGTGATGTCGTCGGTCATGCCACCCATGCTTGTCCCGAGTTGCCCCGTATTCAGCCCATGGTTAAAGTCGCGTTCCTCGAATGTACGGTCCCAGAAGCCTCCATTCCTGCTTCATCCGTAACCAAGAACCCCAAGACTCTCCGCACCAACAAACCCTGTGCTTTGTGCGGTGTTCATGGCCATTACTCCCACCATTGTCCTCACCTGACGCATTACCGCGCCTCTTTAGAGGTAGTCCGAGAGTATGAGGTTGAACAAAATCAATCCGCCTCTCCCATACTCGCGCAGTATGCTTCGAGCCAGCCTGAGGATCCCCCCGCTCCCATCAACATTCCCCCCCTGCTGTTCAGATGAAGGAGTCTACTACGACCATTCTTTACCTATCCTCCTCTGCGAGACATTTGGAGCCCAGTCCCCCTACATCCTCCCCTGTTGTTTCGCCTGACCCCCTCTTTTCTACCCATACACGAGATCACTCCACCTATATCTCTGTTGACCTCCGCAGCCCGAGTCCTCGCCATACTTCCGATAGCCCTCATATACCACCCTCTAGTTTGTATATGAGTCATATTCATCCTGCTCCTTGCACTTCCTCCCGCAGTTGCCGCTCGATGTCTTCTGTACACTCACGCTGCCGTCATTGTCTCTCCTCCCCTCACTTGTTGTCTTGTAACACCATTCTGCAGGACCCCCCGTCCACACCCTTTATCGGTTACGCCGATGGTGCAAGTCGTTACTCCCGGAATCTAGCCTCGGCAGGTTGGGCCATCTTCACCCCCTTGCATGCCCTTGTTCTCTCTAACGGGGTCTGCCTTGGTTCTGCCACCAATAATTAGGCCGAATATGATGCAGTGCGAGGTCTCTTAGCCGATGCCCTCTTCCATCGCATCCTCCATCTGCATGTTCGTTTGGATTCCCTACTTCTTGTCATGCAACTAAATGGTGTTTATCGTGTGCATAACCCTGTGCTGTTTAGACAATATTTACGAGTGAAACTCTTGATACGTGTATTTGAAACCATAAATTTTAACCATGTACCTCGAGAAAAAAATCACTATGTAGATAGTATTGCAAACCATGTTCTAGATTGGCATTTATCACACGCATTTCATACAAGACAATAACATTCATAATCATTAAAAACGATGCATATCCATAATATGTGTCGCAAAACATGTGTTTAGAGTCCATCTACTCTGATACATATGACATGCCCATAACATGTTACAAACAAATCAAAACTGGGGGCACCAGCTGCCCCTACATACACACTAGGGGGCACCGCATGCCCCACACCTACTCACTATTTGGCGGATCCCGAGCCAATGGCTCTGCCCCTGCAGCCCGTAGATCACGTATGCCTTGACCGGCCATCGCCATGCGCCGCATGACACCTCACCATTCCAAGGGAAGACCAATGCATGCCTCCACATACTGGTCATCTAAGTCTTGCCACCCGCACTCTGAAACTCTGGTCAGCAACGTCTCGCATCTATGGCGGATGTCCTCCAGAAGGGCGGCCGAATCTTCATTGCGCGCTGCTGTCGACCCACTCGGCCCTGCAGCTCCAGAGGCTGTCGGGCGTCCCATATATCCGGCCGGTTTTACCGGAGCTATATATGCATACCAAAAGTACATGAATCAGTACCATATCTACTATTCAATAAATTTAACATGCCCATACAAGAATAGTTACTTATCACTTACCATCGGGCCCCCAGACTCGACTAGGCGGAAGTGGTAGGTCCGGATCCCCACAATAACTCATCCCACTATAGGGATAGTCGTCTATGTATAATGGCATCTGATCCCAATGGGAAAAGAAATCAGGTCGAAACACTCGCCCGACCACCCCTCCTTCTCCTCTGCACAGTAGCCGCCCCCACCGGCGCATCCTGGGCTCTCTCGGGCCCCCATCTGGGAGCAGTATACGAGGCCGCAAGGTCGGGATCTTCTCAAAGAAGAAGGCACACAATAAAGTCCCATACAAGCAATCGTGGTTCACTTGCCGCTTGCAGAGTGACAACTGTCGCTTTAGCAACACCAGGATCAGTTGGGCCCACCCATAGTAGGTCCCACTCAACACACTCTCCACAATCATCATCTGCCCCCCAGTGATGTGATGGAGTGCCTGGTTGCCCAGGATACGCAGCACTGCTGCGGCCACTGCACGGGTCTCTAATCTCTCTAGGTCCCCGATCGGTATCCGAGTCCCCTTGACTTGGAGACCCGATCGACAATGTCGCTCCACAAACTCCATGATATGCCGCCCCCACGGTAGTATTGGCTGCGTGTTTCCCACCATCCCCAGTGGCGGGAGACCCGTCAGGAAATACACATCCTGGACTGTCAGTTCGATCCTATGCCCCTGCACTACAAAGACCTCATGCTCTGGATCCCAGTAACTGATAATCCGAGCCAACAAAGGCTCTCCTGCTCTCATCAAAGGGTTCTCCAAAAACTTTAGAACTCCAAACCTGGCCAACACACGACGGACACCTTGATCCGCCTAGATCTCTGCCTGTAATGTACCCAGGTCTCTCTCTCTCTCTAGTTAACTTGTAAATATGCCATACCTGCATAAGAACATCATCTTTTTCAGCATACAGATTGGGAATACCATAACCAAACACAAAAACCCAACTCTCAGCCATAAAACAGCACTAAAACCCCTTCATCTCCCAGGTCGCAATTTTCTGCCCAATTCTGAGACAGGTCGCACTTTTTGCCCTGAAACCTGCTTCCCAGGTCACACTTTTTGGCCCAAAAAGTGCGACCCGACCGTAGAGATGAAGGAGGGTATGTTTCTGAGATTCTGAGCCCTAAACTGAACTTTCAATCCTTCAAAATGAAAGAGTAAGGTCAGGCCTCTTACCTGCAACTGACGGATCTCGATTCCAACGGTTGGTTTGTCCGCTACGCTCGCCGCAAGATTTAGGGCCTTCTCTCCTCTCTACATTCACCACAGCAACAATAGTAAATGAATGAATTGGGAGGGAAAACTGCCTTATTAAAAGAGAACCCCTGTTTCTTCTTTCGACTGCTGCGCCCATACCGTAGCCCCGTTTGACAAACCGTCTGCACTGTTGGAAAGCTCTCACCGAGCCCTCAAATGGGTATCTATTATTTTTTTGTGATTTTATACTTCACCAGGACACATTTTGTCCAAGAAGGGTCACTTCACCTCTCCCTAAAATCAAATTTCCTCACTTACGACACTTGTACTTGGGGCACCATTTTTCCTCCTTACTTGTCCTTGTTCGTGTCGATTTTCATCATGAGTTACCATCTTGTTCTCATGTTTTCATGGTCCCCCATTGGGCCTTTACTTTGTGGCAGCACCATCGAGTCGCCCTTGTTTAGAGCATCCAAGTTGAGTCATCATCGCATTCATGGAGTCTATCCCGAGTCCCTTTTTACCCCACTATAGCCCTCCATCCTTCATTGCTTGGTCTCTCTCTTATGTCGCACATTATGACCTTCAGTCCCACTGTCCTCTATCCCTTATGATATTGTGTCAGTCGCTGCCATGTCATTCATGCCCTCTATGCTCTAACAAGGGAAGTCGTCCATTCGCTACTCAGTACTTTCCATTTCACCATCATCATTAGTGTCAGTCTGTCCGTCGCTCTACTATTTTCTCTCGTGCCTTAGTTGAGGATCTCTCATTGCCTCACCTATGGCGGACCTCCTTCTGTCGACATCAGCTCATTCATTCCAGAAGCCGGGTCTAGAGGGCGGTTTACCTTGGTTCCAGCTTCCACTCTTGTTCGGTGCCTCGGATCAGGAAAAGGGATCTCTCATTTCCCTTTGACTTGATTGTTTCTCCACTTCAGCTCCTTTCAGCATGATCAAGATCTGTATACTTGATGGTTCAGTGATACAGCAAAAGCTCTTGATGATTCCTGGGTGTGTGTGAGATGTCTCAACCCTCATGAGGGGGTGGCCCTGCAGGTAGCCCCCCACATGCCCGGATGACCTCCTCCTTGCAGCCTTCGATGCAGCTCCAGCTATTTGATGATGTTGGCCTTAGCCACTTGCAGCGCCTCTTTGATTTGCATGTATCAGTCAGATTTTGTGAGCCCTTCCCCATTTACAGGGGGCATTTGGGTTGTATGTGTATCTCATATACTCAGATATTATTGTATCAGTCCTGGCTGTTATCCTAGGCACAGCATGTATGTGGGATTTCTCATTGTATTTTTATCTGGCTCATGATTATGCCAGCTGTACTTGATGGTTTGGTCCCTTGTTTACTGGACACACTATTATTTTGTACTTTGTCTCGGCAGGCATAGGTATGCCTCCCCCGCCGCCTTCAGCACATGTACCCTCTCATAAAATGAGACTTGTTGCACCTGCGAGTCTCGTCTCCTCAGGGTCTAGTTCTTCAGCACACTATCTACCTTGCATTTCTCTCTCCGACTTCCCTTTTGTTGTCTGGTGATTGAGTTCTTACAACGTACTTCGGTCATACGATTTTCTCCTGACACTCGCACGCTGGGGGGCAATCTGTTACACCATTTTTGGTCATCTAACCTATTATCATTAGATGGACCCTAGTACACCATGTAAGACCAATTTTACCCTAAGTAAAATTGCCTTCACTATGGTAAATAACTTAATAAACCACATTTATTAGGTTGTTTATGGTCTAAACAGGAAACCCCAAAAGGAAATATTAAACAAACCTATATTTGTTTGATTTTCCTCATGGAATAATTAATTAAACCATAATTTAATTATTATTCCCAATCATGTTTAACCCAAAAACAAAGAAATTAATAATATAAACCTTTATTTATCTTATTATTTTCTAGGAATAATTATTTAAATCTTATTTAGATAATATTCCTTGTTAAATATGAACAAATCACCCACAAATAATTAAATAAATCATTATTTATTTAATTATCCTTCAACCACTTCCTTAAAAAGATAAATAAATCATTTATTTATTTATTATTAACAAATAAAGGGATTTGACCCAAGTCAAATACTTTTTCCCTCCAACAAATATAATAAAATATTCCATAAAAGGTGGATATAGATTTGGTTAACATTATTTTAATCATGCACCAAGATCTAGAATGACCCAATATTTTGTTATAAATAGGAGGGTTTTTCCTACCATTCTTCACCTTTTGTTGCCTATTAGATCACTCTAGATCTATACACTTGGTCACATTTTTCCATTATTTGTTGTGTGAGCTCCCTTTGAGCTCTATTCTTTGCATGGGTTTTCTACACCAACAAGAGAGAGAGATTCTAGATCTGAAGTGCTGAGGACTTCCAAGAACCCATCCAATTGAGGAGAATTGGATACGCCTTCTTGTTTTCCTCCCAGGTGCCCTTAATACAAAAATTCTTTCAAAAATTGTTCTTGTCTTGTCTATTGGTATATGGAGTAAACCCTTGTTTTTACTGCTTAATGTCTTTCCATGCATAGATCTGGTTTTTTGCAGCTCTTTTCTTGTTCAACTAACCGCAGATCTGAAGATATTGGCAGCCACTTTTGTTGTTAGGGCTATTAGTTATGTGTAGCTAAAGTGGTCCTTTTTCGTACACTTCGACAAAGGAATCATACTAACATAAATCCAACTTGGAAATTAACTCCAACATCATAAAATTTTGAAAATGGATGCCACGGTCGGTGATGATGGATTTAGGACACCGAATATAGTGATTACATGGTTGAATATGAATAAGGTTGTGTTTTTTCCATCATTATTGAATGTAGAAATCACCTTAGCCCATTTGGTAAAATAATCGACTACAATGATAATATACCCATGCCCCCCATCCAAGTGAGGGTTACATGTCATGAAATCAATGCCCCATTTCACAAAATGGATGATGATAGCTATACGTAGGTTGTGTTAAAATTACTTGAGGTTTTTGACTAGGAGGTGGATAGGATCCAATAATAGGTTTCCCCCCAAGAGAGGGATACGTTCCTACAGGAGGTTTTCCGCCTTCGAGAAAGTAAGTACCATAGGAAGGTTTCCCTCTAGTAGGATAAGATCCTACTTAGGGTTTTTGTGGAAATCCTATACCACTAGATAATAGATTAAGTTGTTGATTAAGTACTATTTGTACCCTAGGTATGAAATTTTGTGAAGTACCTATTGTTTAGGAATCTTGACCAACACTTGCTAGAGATGAACTAGAAGAAATTTCAGAGGACAAAATAAGAGATTGAGGAAAAGAAGGACGAGTTGCAACTCTTGAAAAGGTTTTGTTGAGTGACTAATACCTACTAGGTACAGAAGGTCCACCATAAATGTAGGACTCAGGAAGTACAGTAAACATGGAAGTCACACTCGACTCAGTAGGTCGAATTAGGTAAAAATATGGAGTCTATAATAAGGGAATTCTCACAGGTGGACTAATCGAGATGGGTCTTGGATATTTTAAAAGATATAAATACCATGGGTTTTTTTGTAAAGGAGATGTAAGCTAAACAAGATAGGGCCCTGTAACCCCGATAATGCGAGGGTTGGTAAGATCAAGTATTTTAGTAATATCTTCAATACTTAATAGACCAGGTGGAAGATAATCTATTTTGTCACCTGTGGGTACAAGTTCATGAGATGTAACTAGTAAAGGGTTAGACACTAAACCTAATAAAGGAAAGATGTGAGTTTTTGAAGTAAGTAGGTTAGTAATTTCTAATTCCTCAGGTAAAAGTACCTTTGGTTCCAAAGTTTTAGGTTCAATTACTTCATGTTCTGAAATCTCACGTTCAATTAATTTAGGTTCTAAAGCTTCAACCATTCCAGTTTCTACCACTTGATTTTGCAATGTTTTTTTGGAAATGTATTCACAACTAAGAGAGGAGGGGGGTGAATCAATAGTGAAAGTGTATATTTACTTTTAAAATCCTTGTCAATTACTGAAACAAAATATTCTTTAACTCATTAGCATATTATATCATATATAAAATCACATGAGAACCATAAAGAAACATGAACAAGAGAACAAAATATTTTCTAGTGGAAAACCCTTCTCTGGACCAAAAAACACCCTTGATGTTGTTGTGCTGGTCAAATAAATATATTAATCATCAAGCAATTCAATTACATAGAATATATCAATTACTAATATGAGAGAGAACTATGATCCTCATCTCACGACTCTACAAAAACCCATCTGATCAACAAACCTTTCCCAACACCCATTGGACTTATGAATAAAGTTGTTCTTTGTAGTGAATTTTCAAGAGCACCAACTCCACTCTTCTATATGGACCTCGTTTCACAATATTTCAAACATAAATCAATTTTAATCACTCAAATAGAACAACACAACAACCTTTAGCAATATAGACTCAATAAAGTATAGAAAACCCACTGAAAACTAATCTTCACAACTCACTCAATCACTGCAACAATCCAATCAACAATACATGAAACATACATAAAAGATAATCTACTGAAAACATGATAAACAAGTATGAGGGAATTATCTACAATCCTTCATACTCCTTTACCATACTACTGCATCCCATCTTCTACAATTGTAATATGCTAAAGATATTCTTCATAAATCCTTGCTTAACTTGCACACACCACTCTTCTCTCACTCAAAATCTCCAAGCTCACACAACCATCACACTTTCTCCTCAAGTGAACCAAAAAAATAGACTCATGATCTTCATCTTTTTTTAATATTCTAAAATGGATAAAAAAATCAGTTCCAATTATGTAGTGGATCTTTGTTCATATGTTGGAAGTGATTTGGTTCATTACTTATTGACTCAATCAAGCCAATAAATTAATTTACTAATGAATATTATATTTTCAACATATTTTAGAATCTCAATAACCTTTTTCTAACCTTTATACGATGTTTCCCAAAAAAGATGAGGCGGAAAAAAAATAACCACCTGATTAGCACAAGGAATGCAAAGATATTTTAGATCTAAAGCTTAGTCGCATACACAAGCACTGGCTCCATGAAACTAGAACATCTCAATCTCTCCCATAGGCCTCTATTCCATTGACTATAGATTTTCAGTCACTCCTATAGGCTTGGCTCCATGTGACCATGGTATAGGATGACTACAACAAACTTTCCTTAGTTTAAAACCTGCTCAAACTTGCTCCATTGGTTGATCATCATCAGTAATTCCTTATGAAACCATTGTATCCTCTACAACACTCCATCAATCTAGCGTAGAAACTCCATCATCATCACAAGTAAAATTAGGTTGACTTTAGTGCCATTCATCAGCTGCACCAACACTCACACCATCAAAATTCACCACAATTACTCCAACATATTAAACCATCAATGATAGACCCTAAAACTAATCATACAAGATGAAAACCATACACACACACACTTAGTACCATAAACATGACTTGAAAGTAATTAGTATTTTCAACTAGGTGTAGTGGCTCCACAACCTACCAAGGAATCCACACGCAAGTCAAAAACTGCATTAGCATATACAACCATCAAGCTAAGGTCTACAACCAATGAAGAATCCAAGTACCATCTCACTAGTATAAGCCCATAAATTGTACCGAGAAACCATGTAGCAGCTCATTTATACACATACACACAGAGTGTAATAATCCTAAATTAGCTGCAGCTAATTGGAATATTAATTTTGCCTTGTTTATTTTTGAATTTCATGATTGATGAGTAAATTGTAAAGGAGGACATGTAAAACTTCTGAAAACTAAGAATAAATCAATTCCTATGTGAACAAAGACATATCTGGGCTATGTAAATTACATCTTGCAGGTGTGAATGGGTTTAAATCACAAGAAGGGGTCATCTTTGACCAAGTCAATAACGCAGTCTAGATGCATTGAACCTCCTTGAGGGACAATGCAGATCTAGAAGGAGATTCTAAATGTGAAAGGGGCTAAACCAATGAAGTGGTTTAGGTTTTTTCCAAGACTCCAATCTTATAAAAGGAGGATGAGATTAACAAGAGAGGGTTGTTGAAGATTATCATTCTTGAAGGTCTGCCTGCTTAGACATCCCTTGTTGGGACTTCCTATTCAGGAATCCCACCTCCTTCCTTGAGTAGCTCTTGGAGGAGACTTGTGCTATCCTTTCCACATTAGTATTTTAGGCCAAGCTCACCTTACACCTACAACACTTCTCCGATGAGAGTTGAGCTGTCCTTGTGAGTTGCAGCAGTGGAAGAAACTAGATTTGCTTAGATCTAGCTCATACTAGTGGCTCTTCTCAGTGAGTGTGTCTTTTAACCTCCTGGAAGAGTTCATTAGATGATTGTACTTCAGATCTACATCTTGGCATCAGGCCAAATCATTCTCAGAAGCTACAATGCTGTTCCTCTCCCTAAGACAACGTTATTTGCAGATCTATAGCTATAGGGTGTTTTGCATGCGTTTTGGAGGAGAGATCTCCGGTGTTGGGGTTCTTCCCTTCACTGTGGTGATCCATGGATTGGCCATCCAATCCATGTTTGTTTCAGATATGTCTGCTATTCCATTTTATTATTCAGAAATTTCTGAATCCTTCTACAGATCTGCATTCCTAGATCTTAGATCTACTTCTGGTGCTTCATGTTTTGAGCAAAACCCAAAAGGGAATGTGTAGATCCGCATTTCTTGTACACAGATCTATATTAGATCTAACTTTTTATGTATAGATATTCTCTAGATATGAAGAATTAATAAACTGCTGTTTCAGCCCTAAAAATAACGCTGTCATGGTTATGCAGTATTTTATCATGGTTGTAGCACCTCATTTCTGAGGATTTTTCCTGTATTGTCTCATTATTCTGTTGTATACTGTATGGGCTGTAATGAAAATCTAATTTTATGTTATATATCTGATTTCTGAACCTTCATATCAGCCTCCTAATTTTCTTAAGTGGATATGCATTATTTCTGAAGCAATCCTTTGCATAAAGTTGCAGCCTCTCTCTTTGGGTGGTTTTCAGCTAGAATAGTTTGTGGGAGATCTGTTTAACCCACCTAGTCTTATTTTTTTTTGCTCTCCCTTTGGATTTAGACCTTATATGAGCTGATATAAGGGATCCAGGAGCTAAAAACTCATTCCTATGCACATTATTCTCATAATTGCATTATTTCAGCAGGCTTTCTAAGCTGCCCCAGATCTGGAATATTACAATGGTATCAGAGCAAGATCTTTGGCTCAGCCTGTGGCTTCAAGAAAAAGTGTTGTAAAGCATGGAGAAAGGTTATAATGATGAAGAATATGATTTTACTCTCATCATTTTTCATATCTAAGAAGAACCTCTCCAAGGAGGTTGAACAAGAAGAAGAGAGAAGAAGCAGTGAAACTACTAGAAAGTTTCAAGAGAAGAAAGATCTTCCAATCAGATATAAAAGATCTATACATGAGGAAAATTCTGAATCCTTATCTCATGGATATGTCCACTCAGCCATATCACCAAAGCTTTAGTGTTATTTCTGTGATTTCTTCATGAAGAGGAAGAAAGGAGGTGTGCCCAAAAAGGAGACTCTTAGAGAGTATTTGGAGGAGTATGAAGCTCAATCCAAGAAGTTCAAAGATGAGTTGAGCTTCCAAGGGTTCTGCAAGATAAAGGAGGGTAAAGACACAAAGGAGGAGCAACATGATAAGGGTAGATTCTATCTATATATCTTTGATGGATCACCTAAATGTCCAGTCAGGGTTTGGGTGGAGGAGTTGGACAACTTCATGCAACAACATCAAGTTTCAGAGATTGAAGCCATCAAAGTAGCAGCGCTGCATTTTGAAGGTAAAGCATATGCTTGGTGGTTTTTTGAGTCTTTCTCCTTGAATAATGCCAATACACCTACTTATTCAAGGTTTATTGCAAGATTGATTGAAAGGTTTGATGAAGCTCCATATGTAACATCTTCTGTTGACACTATCAAACCACATCAGTTGAAGCTTTTTCTTGAGTTGGAAGGGTCTATGAATCCAACTCCATTTCTGAAGACCATGGAAGAAGGTGTAAGTTTTTTTGATGCCTTGCCAAGGGCAAGTTCTCCATTGAGTGAAGGGTCCTCTTCTCAAGAGGAAAGTATGAGGGTTTCTCCGTCAATAGATGACCAAGATCTAAGGTCTCTTATTGATGATGAGGAAATTTTAGTTATGGAAGAGGAGGAGAAGACATGAGATGATAACACAATAAAAAAAAAGGCACCTGAAGCATCTCATGAAGAGGAGGATGGAGCACTTGCTCCAAAGGAAGAAACTCTTGCACTTTTGCAAGAAGTTCCACAAGGTCTCACACATAGAGCTCTTGGCATGACACATGAGCAACATGTACCATCATTTTCAAATGATGAGATCTTGAAGATAGAAGGAGTAAAAGAGGAGGAAGGGCATCACATGATGAGGAGCACGAACCATTCTTTGTTTCAAAGCTTGGAAGTACAAAGAAGGCAAGAGGACCTATGCATTAAGGGTGGGGGAAAATCTGTCTACCTGCATCCACATTCTACTCTATGCGTTGACACCTCTTTGCAAGGAGGTACTTTACCAGGAGCACCTCTTGATACGAGGAAATATAAAGTGCTCTCTCAACTATGGGCAGAATATGCATACTTGGCTAAGGAGGGAGCCTTGGGAGAAGCTACCACAACATAGATAATCTCTCATGAATTCAGAAGAGAGATGAGCAATTTCCTGAAAGAGGCATTGCTAACTCCCACTCAGATGTCTGAGCTGAGAGAGGAGAAATCATAGATCTATGATGGCATGAGCAGGAGGACACATGGAAACTCCACATCCTTGGGGCTTCCCATGATCTCTTCATTCAAAATGAATATTTCTGAACATGGCAAGGGGATGCTAACCCTCTTATATACTTGGGCCAAAATGAGGAATTTTTGGAAGGCAAGGACTTTCCAAGGGGAAGTTGATTTCCTTATGCTCTAATATTATCCTCAGTAAGATTAGCTACAAATGGGGAAGCAAAGGAAAGGTTATGATTCTCCAACATGAGATTTTGATACCAATGATGTCAAAGGAGGGAGCCATGAGAAGATGGGGGAAACATTTCAAACTTCTACAACGCTGTCATTCTTGGGAAGTCTAGATTCTTATTGGGACTCCCAAATCATGTTGGAATACTCCAAGGACCTTTTCACATGTGGGGTTCTTGATGGATAAGTGAAGGATGAAAGGTTCAAGGTATTTGATGGAGTCATCTATTTCTATAATCTTATCCTTGTGAACAAAGCCTCCAAGCTCAAGGAGGGACTACTAGATGCAACCTATGAGATCCTGCTTTCTAAACCCACTGGTTTCATTAAAGCATATCATACTCTCTTGGGTGGATTCACATGGGAAGGTTTCAAGGAAGAGGTGCACTCTCATATGAAGATGTGCATGGACTACTATAGAGGAGGAGGAACATAGCTCTTGGGAAGAGCCACCATTCACACCTCCTTATTCATTGAGTGTGAGAGGGAACTCCTCCATGAGTTACCCCACTGATGAAAAACAAGTATATAGAGAGGCTTGTCTTTCTGAGCATTATAATATATCTCCTATATGCTTATATTTTTATAACACTCATTTGCAGGATATTGTGCCAATATGGGGCACTAAGTATGATGGGTTTCATGGGCCACTCAAGGCCATGAACTATGTTGATGCAGGTCAATCCTTGGAGAATATTAGGAAGCTATTATATTCTTCATGGTGTGATTCCTTTACACCAACTATGATGTACATTCTCCAAGCATTCCAAAGGCATGAGGCAGTAAAAAAGTGTTGGGGAAGGCACTTTTCATATCCTATTCTATGATAGTTAAGGATAAAACTGCACTGGTTGCACATGAGGGAACATCTTCCTTCTCATTTATCATACATGGAAGCTGGCATGATTCTAATTGTGGTCCCACAAGCTGAAGATGTCCTTATATTTGTTGGGGGCATGGTTGGAGGAGAGGCACACTTGTTGGATGTGTCCTTGGGGAAAGGAGTTCCCCATTCTTTTTTCATTGCATGCTTCCATGGGAGCATGAGATTTTTTATGGCCACTATGATAGATCACTTGTATCTTTGGAGAGTGAGCCATATGTTTGTTGAGAACATGCCTCTCACATGTATTGGGGAGGATTTTTTCTATGGATTGCCAAGCTGGGAGGTGATCCACTTCATTTGGATAATAGCATGGAGATGGGAGTCTCTTATGAATCATGAAATTCCCCATGATTTTCATCACTTCTATCTTGAAAAGGCCATGGATAAGCAAGGAGGTTCCCATAACAACCTTCCATTCTTTCATGATGAGAGCCATTCGGTTTATTCACCAAGGGTCAATTTTCACGTTGAGGAGGGACCATTGGAGGACAATACTATTGCAGAAAATTCAGGGCAATGGGGGAGACTATTGGATGAATAGGCCACAAGAGAAGAAGGGGAGATTTTGCAGCACCCTTGCAGTTTCTTGAGGACAAGAAAAATTTGGGAGGGGAAGACTATAATATTCCTAAATTAGCTGCAGCTAATTGGAATATTAATTTTTCCTTGTTTATTTTTGCATTTCATGATTGATGAGTAAATTGTAAAGGAGGACATGTAAAAATCTTGAAAACTAAGAATAAATCAATTCCTATGTGAACAGAGACATATCTGGGCTATGTAAATTACATCTTGCAGGTGTGAATGGGTTTAAATCACAAGAAGGGGTCATCTTTGACCAAGTCAATAGCGCAGTCTAGATGCATTGAACCTCCTTGAGGGACAACGTAGTTCTAGAAGGAGATTCTAAACGTGAAAGGGGCTAAACCAATGAAGTGGTTTAGGATTTTCCCAAGACTCCAATCTTATAAAAGGAGGATGAGATCAACAAGAGAGGGTTGTTGAAGATTATCATTCTTGAAGGTCTGTCTACTTAGACATCCCTTGTTGGGACTTCCTGTTCAGGAATCCCACCTCCTTCCTTGAGCAGCTCTTGGAGGAGACTTGTGCTATCCTTTCCACATCAGGATTTTAGGCCAAGCTCACCTTAAACCTAAAACACTGCTCCTATGAGAGTTGAGCTGTCCTTGTGAGTTGCAACAGTGGAAGAAACTAGATCTGCTTAGATCTAGGTCATACTAGTGGCTCTTCTCAGTGAGTGTGTCTTTTAACCTCCTGGAAGAGTTCATTACCTGATTGTACTTCAGATCTACATATTGACATCAAGCCCAATCATTATCAGAAGCTACAATGTTTTTCCTCTCCCTAAGACAACATTATTTGCGGATCTACAGCTGTAGGGTGTTTTGCCTGCGTTTTGGAGGAGAGATCTCCGGTGTTGTGGTTCTTCCCTTCACTGTGGTGATCCAAGGATTGGCCATCCAATCCATGTTTGTTTCAGATATGATCTGCTATGCCATTGTATTATTCAGAAATTTCTGAATCCTTCTATAGATCTGCATTCTTAGATCTCAGATCTACTTCTGGTGCTTCATGTTTTGAGCAAAACCCCAAGGGGAATGTATAGATCAGCATTTCTTGTACACAGATCTATATTAGATATAAATTTTTATGTACATATCTGCTCTAGATATGAATAATTAATAAACTACTACTTCAGACCTAAAAATAACGTTGTCATGGTTATGCAGTCTTTTATCATGGTTGTAGCACCTCATTTCTGAGGATTTTTCCTGTATTGTCTAATTCTTCTCTTGTATACTGTATGGACTGTAAAGAACATCTGATTTTATTTTATATATCTGATTTATGAACCTTCATATCAGCCTCCTAATGTGATTTAGTGGATCTGCGTTATTTCTGAAGCAATCCTTTGCATAGAGCTGTAGCCTCTCTCTTTGGGTGGTTTTCAGCTAGACTAGTTTGTGGGAGATCTGTTTAACCCACCTTGTCTTATTTTTTTTTGCTCTCCCTTTGGATTTAGACCTTATATGAGCTTATCTAAGGTATCCAGGAGTTGCAAACTCATTCCTATGCACAATATTCTTAGAATTATGTTATTTCAGTAGGCTTGCTAAGCTGCCCCAGATCTGGAATATTACACAGAGATGATAAAATATGTACTAATAAACCATGTACATAAACAATCACATGCTATCAGGTTGACATAAATTACAACCAACACCAATGCAGCCTCCAACACCAATGCTACTAGGTTGAAATCAATTCCAACCAAACAATTGAGCCATAATTCCAACAATATCCCCCTTTTGCATTGATGGAAACCCTAGCTAAACCAACCAACTGGCCTATGAAAAACTCCTCATTCACTCCCCCTTTGACATCAATATAAAAGGGATGAGATCATCCAAGAAATCATAAATGAATAAACATTACTCCCCTTGAATAGTAATTGTGTGTCAACAAGCAATAATAACTATAACCATCAATACATTGTGGGAAACACCATACCATAATCATAAAAAATAGTAGCACATCATATACATCAACAATGTCAAATCATAATGCATCAATGGACAAAAACGCTCCTCATGGCAACAAGAAATTCAATAATATCAATAATAGCTCTCTCTCTCCCCCTTGAAGCAACAATAACAAACTCTCCATGAAGTTTGAACACCACTCTCAACCAGAAACAATAACACTCAAACCAACAACGACATGACCAACAACAACAAATATGATGAGCATTAGCACCCTCTCCATCAGTAGCACAACATAACCATCAGTACCACCAGTATAACATGAGAAACAACACATATTAAGCAGAAAAAACATCAACATCACTGAACTCAGCAAAACCAACTCCATCAACCTCACTGTCATCCAAACCAATAACAAAATAGTGTAGAAACGACCACAAAAAACCATATATTATCAACAATAGATTACTAGACATGCTCCCGCTAAGCATCATCATCATCCTGTAACCAATTCCTTCTAGATGAAGGCTACACCTCAATGAAAAAGGGTATGTATATACAATATAACTGATATATAGTATATGAAAAACAACACCCATGAACCCATATGGTTTCCCTCATAGATGAGTACTAGACGTTAAGAATATATCTCCAACATGACCATGACTAATGATATACAATACAATGTAGTACATGGCTGTATAATAATATACAAGGCTACAAAATGACTATGACATTGTATAAAATATCCTAAAGATGGCTGTAACAACATAACAACAAAACTAGATTACATGGCTTCATAGATAATATACATGACTAAAAATGATGAAGTACAATATGAAGCACATGGTTGTTCCATGAACAAAACTTGTGCCTCTCCAAAATACATACTCAAATAAGCTCCTTTACCAACACTACAGACATTTTGGTCAATCAACAAGATGAAGAATGATCAACTATATATATAAATCACATCATTCATACAACCATTCAAGTGCATAGGATAGAGGCATCATCTAGAAGCAAATGAACTGATAACAATAGTAACCGATCATCATGATATATGAAATAGCGAGCAATAACAATACATAACCATGACATGAAATGGGAAATGTAAAACTCCAATATGTATCAGCAACATAAATATACAGCTCATGAACTTGCAGTAGCAACATATGAACATAATCTCACATCATCCATAATGCACCAACCAACACATCTATATGATAGAAGCATTAGACATGTCAAAAATATGTGCACCATTTGCAACAAAAATAGAAAATCCATAGACATGCATATGGAGCATAAACACCAGCAACATAGATAAATAAAAAATTATATCATCTGAAAATATATTGTGGCATCTAATCATTTAAACTAATGCATGAATGCTCAAAATAACCATCAATATGAAAATAATCAACTGCATGCAACTCATATAAGGCATATAAAATCAATGCAATTCCCTTCAACCTCTAATAGCTCCTACAATGGCCAATTTTCGATAAATATATCATCATGAGAAACATAGAAACCTCCTCCAAACAATCTCATGAACCAATATGCCATCAATAAACCACTAGAAAATCAAAACATGTGAGATGCTCCCCCTGTACACGTGCCATCTCTAATAATCTCCTGCAACAAACAACTGTCAATGCTACAAAATCATGCAACATAATTCTCATTCAAACTTTACAATATGTAAACACTTCTAGTGATCCACATGCAATACATAACGCAACCATATTCTCCCCCTGAGACCATCCAAGCCTTAGTTTTTAGTTTGAGTGCTTTGTTGCTCCTCCTCCATATTTTGTGAGGTTGATCTTTGGCATGCGTAATCTTATTTGGATTTTTAATTGATTGGATTTGCATGACTTTCTTCCTTTGATTTGTTTTTTGAAACACATGGGAAGCTTTTAGTAGTTGGCCTTATGGCCCACATTTTCACAAACATAACATCTAATATGCCCAAGGAATGTAGGAAAATTTTAATATCTTTTGTTCATCTGATTTCTACTCCTTGATCCATAGGTCCTACAATCTTCACTTTAATGACCAAAATCATTACATAAAAAAAATAACATATAAAATATTTGTTTATACTTGAAAATTGATGGGACTGATATTTGAGGATGCTCCTTCTTTGGATGCTTATTTTTCTTTAAATGATTTACCTTAGTATTCCTGCAATAGGATGAAATGTGCCCAAATTCTTGACAACTAAAACACTTAACATTTATCATATATTTCCTTGGCACATTTTTGAGCTCTTGAGTTGACACTCGATTTTTCTAAGGATTTCCTTCATTGTTGATCAAAATTTCTACTTTGGGCTCTTCAATTGTTGCCTTGTTTGTTCTCTCGTCACTCTTTTCTAATTCAGATTCTAGTTTCTCACAATGGTTGATTTGATTCTTGAGATGGATACCAATATCTGCTTCATTTTTTTATTTCTCCAACTGATTTTTCAAATCAGAAATATTTTCTTTGAAATCATGTTCTCTCTCTTCAAGATCCTGAAGAATTTTATTCAGATCTTTGTTCTCCATAATAATATTTTCAATCAAAATTTCCTGAGATTTATTTTCAACTTCATGGGTCACTATTATTTTAATATCTTCAGCTTCATATTCCTACAATGGAAATAAAAATTCCTCACTTCTTGAGGAATCAACTTCAATAATTTGATCATCAACTTCTTCAATGACCCCAAAATCATCATCACTATATTGGCAAGGAAAATTTCCATGACTAAAATTACCATTGGCCATAACTTTTACCAACATAATAGTTTTCTGTGTTTTGCAGGATTCTTAGATTTTTTGTAGCTCTTCCTTTTATGAGTTTGATTTTTCTTATTCTTCTACATAATCCCACGATCTTCTCTTAAGTGATAAAGCTTCATCAAGAGAACCTCGCTCTGATACCAATTGTTGGAAATGTAATCACAACTGGGGGGATCAGTAGTGAAGGTGTATATTTACTTTTAAAATCCTTTAAAATTACTAAAAAATAATCTTCATTAACTCATTAGTATATTAAATCATATATAAAAACACATGAGAACCATAAGGACACATGCACAATAAAACACAACATTTTCTGGTGGAAAAACCTTCTCCTGATAAAAAACCACCCTTATTACTATTGCGCTACTCGAATAATTATATTAATCATCAAGAAATTAAATTACATACAATATATAAATGGATACTATCAAAGAGAACTATGATCCTCATCTCACGACTCTACAGACACCCATATGATCAACAAGGCTTTCCCAACACACATTGGAATTATGAAAAAAAATTGTTCTTTGTGTTGAATTGTTCAGAGCACACACTCCACTCTTCTATACAACCCTTGTTTCAAAATATTTCAGACCGGAGTTGATCCAACTTTAGAATTGTTAAAGTTTTATCGAAATTACTCAAACAAACAAGATGGTTATTTGAAATTTTGTAATTGTCGATTATGTAATAATTGATCAAGATGATCATTAAAATTGTGAAGTTCAAATGTGCGACATCGATCGACATCAAGCTTCAGATGCGACTCCAGCAAATTTCCAAAGCTCCAATCAAAGACATCGTCAAATCGACCTGCAACATAAACAACAAAGTTTGTTATAAGACTTATGTAAGTAAAACTTGTTCTAAGTCTTTTTGTAAAGGTTCGAAAGATGATAGCGGAATGGTTTTTCGAACTATATTATAAATTTTAGGTTTTGTAAAAGTTTGTCATTCGAACTATGTCAAAGTTCGGGCTCGGGATATAAAACATTTTAAAACTCCATAGAGTTATCCAGACAACGTTGTTAAACCGCGTCGGAGGGCATTGCAATGTAAACACGTGAACTGTGATGGATAAACCGTGATAGGTGAACAAAATAGGACCGCAGCGTTAAAGAATCACATGGTTAAGAAAACTGCGTTGGAAGTCGGATAAGTCATGTGAGCAGAGTTTGGGCCACGTCAGGAGATTGCTAGCGAAGCTCCGGATGAGACCATTGGATAAGACCTTAACCGTTGGAGCTACTGCCGGATGCAAAGCCGCTGGATTGTTCACATGTAGATCAATAACTCCGCTCGGTTAGCATAACCATCGGAGAAGACTTTATTATAAAGTATAATTATGGGTTTTTGATTTAATATCAATGCAATGATAATGCAACCAAATCCTATGTATGGAATGATGTTGGGATTCAAATCCCTCATCACTAATTTTCTCCAACGGATTTCTAAAGGAGGCAAATAGATTTCGAAGTTGCAGCCAACATAATGTGAGATGATGGCTTTCGAAGTGAATTAATCATGAAGCTTAAGAACCGAATTAAAGAGGTTCATGACTTAAGTTAAATTCAAAGGCCTTGTAATCTTAACAAAAATCTTAAATTGGTTTATTAAAGATTGAGGCAGTAGCATTATTTGCCATGAATTTATGAGCTCCTTATGTATAAAAGAGAGCATTTTTCTTTGTAAAAGAGGCACTTCATGAGAGAGTGGAGAGAGCACCTTTTGAAGAGAAGTTTTTGAGAGTAAGATCTCAAGAGAGGAGAGTTTTCCTTACTTTAGGAGGAAGTAGGCCGTCTTCAAAAGAGAGATAAAGTAATTGGTGGAGAGTTTGTTCTTTGCATGTTATTGAAGGAGAAAAGCGTCATACTTGCATAAAGACAACATTGAAGTACGTTGATAATCAACGAGTTCAACTTCAACATTCTGAAACTCTTTCAGCCACAAATCTGTCGAAGGTTCATATAGCTTCAGTCCTCAGTTTGTTTTAGTGTGTGAATCATCCATGTCATTTCTTATGTGTTGAAAGAAAGGAGTTGTATCAGTTAGCCTGTTCAAGGGAAGGTCCACATATGCAACATCAGTAGTGAAACTGATGATTCCTTGTAGAATATTTTCTCTCGGCTTAAAGAATACAACAGACGCACAATTCTGAGGCGGACCCGGAGATGTAGTCTAGGTGGGACGAACTTCGTCACAAATATCTTTGTCTTATGGTATGATTTGTGTGATTGATGTGAAAATTTTCAATCTTTATTTCATGCCTAAAAAGTTAATTCACATAATAACTGTTCGGTAAAATTTCCAATCACATGTTGTACAAGGACTAGAAACGATCTTGGTTAAAATTCCGCATTTTAATAACTTGAGTATTAATTGCTATAAATTTCTATAGAAAGAGTCTGTAGAGGGCCAGGTAGCCTCTGGATCTCATATTTTTCTTAAGGGTGACATATCTAGTAAACGCCCCTACAGTCAATCTCTGAAATAGAGCTAAGTAACTCGGGTCATTTTCAGATCAGGAGTTAATCTGAATCACTCAACTAGAACAACACAACAACACAACAACCTCTAGCAATATAGGCTCAATACAATATATCAATGTTGGGGCCTTTATATTGAAAAAGAAACAATTTTTGAGTTGCGGAGAACAAGTGGCAGAGCACAATCAAGGTAGACAAGGAGCTGTCACGGTTGCGGAAATCTAGAATATAGGTGGTGCAGAAGTTGTTGAGAATAGTGCAGATGGCAGATATGGGAGACAGGGACAATCAATAGAACTCCCAGTAATCAAGAAGAAGCGGCAAGAAATGGAGCAGGAAAAGAGGAAATACTGACAATCACGCTGGTGGAAGAACAAATAGGCAATCAGCCAGTGTAGATGAGTCAGTTAGTTAGTCAGTGTGGCAGAAGGCTGTTAGAGAAAGCAGAGCTGTAGGAGAGCTCTATGAGATCTCTATTGTACTAAATCACATTGTAATAGACTTCGCGGAGTGATGTATGCTGTTTTGATATTAATAATGAAATATGGTTATTTCCATGTGTAATGTTATGAGTTGATTGTTAGCCATTTGCTTACTATGAATGTATGCCCAGTTTTAAATTTTAATTCAGCATTCTGAACATGTTTGATGAGTAATAGCGTATACATAGAGGTGAGATCTATTTTTCGTTCCAAGTTTCCTTAGCTGTTATTCATGGTTGTAATCGTCTGGTACATGATCTGTCTCTTAATATTACTATGGTCATGACACGCCTCGGGTGAGATGCTCTACTCATTGGAGTAGGGTGAAAATGCTAGCGTTGTGCTAGAATACTGTAAAAACCTTGTTGGCCTCTATCCTGAACCTGGGTTTTGCCTAGAGACCTCCTTTTTCGCCAACAAATGGTTCTATTGCTGGGACCTAAAAATTCACTTAGGGGTTAGATCATGGTATCATGGATCTCTGAGAGGGGACTACGAATCTGGTGGGATAACCACTTAGAAAAGTTCATATCGCAACAAGAGAAGCTATGACAACAGAGGAAAAATATTGTTAAATATTGGGTCCTGCTTTCTGAATCTGCAAGTTACCTATACGAAATTTTCTAGAGAAATTTTCCTAAAGAACTTTATAATTGGTTGTGGAGACTAGAAATCAAGTCACTCCCAGGAGGGTTGCGTAGAGTCTGTCGCAAGTGGATGCACACATATCTAGTAGCACTCCATCAGTTAGATATCGATTTGACCCGAGCAATATATTTTTGGGTACAATCTACCTTGGAAGGATACATTGTGGAATTCGCAGCCGAGTGTTACCAATCCTTTACAAAAGTTGAGGAAATATTCAGATCTGGATTGCAGGGAGAAATTTTCAAGGAAATCTCGTTGTGGATTAAATATTTAATGGTGGACGAGGGTTTGATGGCATTTCAAAAGTATGAGATGGAGACCTAAACCTCCAATACTGGGGGAAGGAGCTGAGGGAAATATTATATAAGTAAGTAAGAAGGGGGAATAGGGATATGGATTTCGAAACCTCTAGTAGACTGAGAGAGAGACGAGCACATCAGAGGGTGAATATTGCTGAGAAGTGGAGGGAAGGGTGATGAAAGATTTTGAGAAGTAGGAGAGTAGTCGACAGGACAAGGAAAAGGCATCGCAAATGACAAAGGAAATGAAAGGTCAGATGGGATCCCAAGGAATAGGAGGGACCATCAAAGAAGTTAGGCAAGTGTATAGGAGCCTAGCCCGAAGAGAAAAGGGAGAAAAGTCCAATGTGGAGGACGAGCGCCCCAAGGAGACATTCGATGTGGAGCTGTATGTTGTGATGGAGAAACTATTTAGAGAGAGGCTGGCACCCGTAACTCAAGGTAATCCTATTCCCAAAAGTTCAAGTAGCGGTAGTCCCAACCTTCCCCTGGTACTCTATCAGCCACCAGATAATTTTTTTGTTAAGTTACGGGAGTTTAGCGAGTTGAATAGTGTTAAGACTACAGTACATATATCTACTAGCTACAGTGCTAGTAATACAATCTCGCAGCCAGGAAATAGGGGTTTTATTTTAGTACCACCCATACAAGGAAATATGGCAGGTTCGTTCACTCGATACCCAGAATTCTCTGGGAGAGGTAACGATGATGTGGAGCAACACTGGTATCTCTGCGAAGCAATATGGAGGGCTCAATAGACACCAGAGGTAGTTAAGTTGATTGAGTTCCAGAATACTCTAAGAGAGATAGATCTTTGCTGGTTCATTAAATGGTTAGAAGCTCATACAAACCCAACGATAGACGATGTGAAGAAAGAATTTTTCAAAGAATTTAAATTACCTCAGAAAGATCAACAAGGATTGTCTGATTTGTGGGAAATCAAACAATGGGAAGGAGAAATGGCTTGGGACCTGATGAGAAGTTTCAAGGATGCGATTGGGAAGTTGAGTTACCCAATCGACCCAAACCACAAATGAGATTGTTTTATTAAAACACTCCTCCCATTAACAAGAAATCCACTGACATAACAGAAGATTGATACCTTAAAATATGCCCTTGAGCAATACATGAAGATAGAAGCTATGGCAGGGTATCTGCAAGAGTTCAGAGGAGGAGTAGAAGTACAAGAACCTTCCATATTAGGGCTACAACATCAGATAGCTAGTTTAACTGAGAATTTGAAAGACATTCAACCGATACGACCTACAAGGACCAATGTGTGGTGTACCCATTTCCTGATGGAAGGACACGTGGCCATATAATTCCCGAGGTTATGGTGTAAAATTGCAGAAGCTTCAGAAATAGGGACACAGGGGGCTCCACTAGTTGGGGGAGTTACGCAGATAAATACTTAGGGATTATATCAACCACAACCCCACTTCCTAGGGTTCTCTGCTCAACAGAATCAGACTGCAAAAAACTACTATGAAATATGTAAAGGCATTGGTCATCCTCCACGACTATGCCCAATTTTGTAGAAATATTCCAACATTCCAAACAATACATATTGTGAATTTTGCGCTTATACAATGCATAATACAGAGCAGTGTAGAGCCCTCGATGCACTGGCTGAATGACTGGACAGACCATCTTATAGGGTGAATGAAACTCCAAGGGGATAAGGAGGAGGAATGAGAGGTGGCAAAATTGGAGGAAAAGGACTAGTAAGGTGCTATAACTATGACCAAGAAGGGCACGTAGCAAGGGAATGTCTGCTACCAAGAAGGCCATGGTGCTCTCAGTGCAGAGTCAATACACACGCCACTGAAGACTGTCCAAAATTGATTAAGAGATGGGAGGAAAGAGCCATACAAAGAGGAGAGAATCTGGTAAATGCAGAGCCAAGAATAGTAGAAGCTCAACCCATGAAAAACGTAGCCATAATAACCCGTGGAGGAAAGAAAATAGGGGAGGATGCACAAAATATGGACCCAGTAAAGTTGATCAAGCCCGCATCTCCAAGGAACGCTTTCAGACTGGATAGACAGAAGAAATATTTTAGGGAGGCAGTGGAAACATGTTCCCACATAGGGGGGAGTAGAGGCACTGAGCTTCCATAGCTGACTGTCGAAAAAGAGAAGCACACTCATACAAGTACAATGATTGAGGAATGGTTCTGACTGTTCTTGAAAATTGTAACCAATGCACCAATGTTGGAACAACTAAAGAAAAATCTAGAGTTGGTGGTGCAGGAAAATGCAGAACCGGGAGAGTCAAGAAATCCAATAGAAAAATACATAAGAAGGATAAAAAGAAACAAGAGAAGAACTAGAAAGGAATTCTGTGCAAATAATCAAGTCGCGGGATTTCAAATCAAAGACACAATGCTCGATCTAGGATCTGATGTCAACATTCTACCTAGAAAAACATGGGAAGCACTAGGGAGGCCAAAGTTGACATACTCACAGATACAGCTCCGAATGGAAAATCAGTATTATATTGTACCCATAGGAAGGCTATAATAGGTCGAGGTTGATGTTGCGGGAGTGAGAACATATATAGATTTTGAGGTGATAGACATCATGGGGGACAAGGATCCCTATCCTGCTTTGTTGGGGATATATTGGGCCTTCGAGAATTATGCACTGATTGACTTGAAAAATAATTGATGATATTTGAAGGTCGGGAAGTTAGGGTAACTCAGCCACTCAATCCATATCAAGAACCCCGATATACAGAAACTATTGACAACAGAGAGGATGATCAACTTCTCGATCACCTTTACCAGATGACGATAGGGAAGAGAGAAGACTATATCAATCCAACAATGGGAGGGACCGTAAGCTGGAGAAGTGTTTAGAGTTCAGATTTGGGCTCAGAAATAGCTTGGGATGATTGGCAACAAGGAGGATATGAAACCAACACTAGAAGATGTGCTAACATTCAAGGAGTCAATTGGATTGGAACTGAGGTAAGAGGATATCCAACTCTATCTAATATGCATGCTGTAAATACATTTATTGCAAAGGTAGAAGAAAAAAATACATTTGTTGCAAAGGTAGAAGAAAAATTACCAATAGAACATAGAGTTCCTCTTATGGATGTAGCACTGCAGTCCATGTCAGAAAGATGGTGGGTCAACCATCACAACTCACTTTCACAATGGGAATATGTTGCACTAGCATTAAGATCTAGATTCAAAGAAGCTTCAGGACCATAATTCATTGAAAATTACCAAGGGGATTCTGACCCTCTAGAACATTTAAGGAGTTGTGAGTATAATTGGAAGAAAAAAGGGTATCCAAAATATCTGTGGATACACAATTTCATACATTCACTGGACACCATTTCGCAAGCCTGGTACCTGACGGAATAAAAGAAGAGAGGGAGTAGCACTTGGCAAGTAGTTGCGGAAAAGTTTACGCAATGTTTTTCTTTTCAGGGAGAAACAAAACCAGTCATAGATGCACTCCAAGCTATCTACCAGAGATTCAGGAAGATGAAGAACTACCGCTCTCAAAGCAGAAAACTAAAGAATCAACAACATGCAAACAGATAGATAGTGAGATGGATGTTGATGATTTAGAGAATATCCGACACTTATACTTTGAAGAGAAAGAGGGGGAGCGCGATATACAGGAGGAAACAAACACAGAAGGATTGCACCTGTTACCCTTGAAGACTAAGAAGAGGAACATTGGAAGCATGGAGAAACCCAAAATAGCATCCATCAGAGACTACTGGGATACAAAAACGACCAAGGAAATATTTGACTTATTACAGGAATATGAAGATTCATTCCCATCTTCAGTAGCATAGTTAAAGGGAATAAAAGGGGACATGGGAGAAATGCACATAGTCTTAAAGCTCGACGCAAGACCAATGAAGCATAGGCCTTACCACCTAAATCCAAGGGTAAAGGAAAAAGTCAAAGAAGAAATAGATAAAATGTTGAAATTAGGGCTGATTTTTCCAGTGGAGGAAGCAGAGTGGGTCAGTCCCATTGTAATAAAAAGAAAAAAGGAGAAACCTGAGATTAGAGTATGTGTGGATTACAGAAGCCTAAGAAACACACGCATACATGATCCATTTCCCACTCCGTTTAGTGATGAGGTGCTTGAAAATGTGGTAGGAAATGAACCCTATTCATTCACAGATGGATTCTCAGGATATCATCAAGTGAGAATAACAGAAGAAGACCACTTTCACAACTGAATGGGGATCTTTTTCATACCATGTCATGCCCTTTGGACTGAAGAATGCGCCAATGGTGTTTTCACTAATAGTGATAGTAGCATTTCGGGACTATATCCATAAGTTCCTTGAGGTATAAATGGATGATTGGACAGTCTACAATTTACCGAAAAATCATGCAACTTTACTCATAATAATGTTTGACAGAAGAAGACAACTCCAAATCTCCCTAAACCTCAAGAAATGCTTCTTTTTAGCACCTTTTGGGATGCTACTAGGACATGTTGTTTGTAAGTAGGGTGTTTGTGTGGATCCAGCAAAAGTAGCAGTCATTGTTAACATAGAAGCACCCGAAACTGTGAAACAGTTAAGATCACTACTCAGGCATATCGGGCACTACAAAAGATTCATCCACAATTATGCAAAGATAACAGCACCATTGGAAAAGCTGTTGCGAAAGTCAGAGCAATTCATGTGGAGTGACGAATGCACTAACGCCCTTAATACATTGAAAGAAAAGTTAGCAAGTGCACCCATATTGGTTCATCCTAATTGGGACAAACAGTTACATGTCCATATTGACACCTCCAACATTGCACTAGGAGCAGTGTTAGCTAAGACAGAAGAAACTTCTATTGATCATCCAGTCTACTTTGCAAGTAGGAAGTTGTATATTGCTGAAAGGAACTACACAACAACAGAACACGAATCTCTTGCAATGGTGTATTCTCTTTAGAAGTTTCGTCATTACCTACTAGGAGGTACGTTCAAATTATTCACAGACCATTCAGCATTGAAATACCTAGTTAACAAACCTATGCTTGAAGGAAGAATTTGTAGATGGCTCCTACTGTTCCAGGAGTTCACCTTCGAAGTGATAGTGAAGTCAGGAAGGTTAAACATGGGTCCTGACCATTTATCAAGGTTGGAGAATGGAGAGAATGGGGATCCCTTGATGATCAATTGTTAGATGTTGATCTCTTCAGATTAGAAGCCATCCCAGACTATCTGGTGCAGATAACAGTATATCTGGCCACATGACAATGCCCAAAAGAATACACGACAACTCAAAGAAGGCATTTGGTTGTAAAAGTAGCTGAGTATCAACTGATAGCAGGACAACTATATAATATGGGGTTGGACTATGTCTTGTGGAGATGTGTCATGGACCATGAAAGAGAGGACATCTTATGGGAGTGTCATTGCGGAGTTGCGGGGGGCCATGTTGGCGAAACACCCACTGCAAGAAAAATATTACAAACAGGGTGATGGTGGCCCACAGTTCATAAATATAGTAAAGTGTATGTAAAGAAATGTGATTTCTACCAAAGAATAGGATGTCCATCACACCGATATGAGTTACCACTGCAACCTGTAAGAGAACTACAACCTTTTGAAAAATGGGTCGTTGATTTCGTAGGGCCAATTGCACCAATGGCAAGAAATTCATAGGCAAGGTACATAATAACCACAACATATTATCTCACAAGATGAGTGGAGGCAGCACTAGTAAAAGACTGCACATCAGACACAACAAACAGGTTCATTTTTGAAAATATCATTAGAAGATTTGGCTTCCCTAGAAGCCTAGCCAGTGATCAAGGTACACACTTCATTAACACAATAATCAAGTCTTTGTTAGATAATTTTATGGTACCAAATCACAAAAGTAGTCTATACCACCCTCAAGCAAATGGAACCGTTGAATCATTCAATAAGATCTTAGAAAAAGGACTAACAAATATATGCAATGCCAGTCGGGATGACTAGGATGAGAGGATACCAACAACATTATGGGAATATAGGACAACTGTCAAAAGGTTGCACAATCACACTCCATTCTAGTTGGTATACGAGAGAGAGGCGGTGGTACCTATTGAATTTATCATGCCAAGTCTATTAATTGCTTCAACAGTAAAAATGATCGATGAAGACTCAATCATTGAATGCCTCCATGAGCTACAAGAGCTTGAAGAAGAGAGATTCCTGGTGGAGTTCCATCAGATAGTTAAAAAGGAAAGATAAAAGGCTTGGCATGACTGTCACATCAAGCATAAGACGTTCACTATCTAATGGAAAGTTCTATTATATGACAGCAAATTTCAAAATTTCCTAGGCAAACTCAGAATGCACTGGATGGGACCATACCATGTCATAGAAATTAAATATTCATGCATGGTTCGATTGGGACAACTAGATGGCCAAGTATTGTAAGGATGGGTGAATGGCACACGCTTGAAGCTTTATCACGAGTAAGTTCCACTATTTATTTTTTCAAATAACTCTCGCTACCGAGAGAAGTTAGTAGGGTAGAATAGAAATAGATAGATTCAATAACTCTCTCACACCCGAGATGAGACATATAATAGGAATCCTAATTAAAAGACATCACAATAATGCAGAGAGGAAATCCACCTGTTGTGATGTGGAGACTACATTGCAACCAATTGTGGTCAAGGGGGGTGGGGGCTAGCGTCTAACGTGTCATCCGTGTCATAAATCCAAGCATGTCAAATATCATTCCATCATAATAACCCATCATACTGTTGTCAGTCTGTAGGATCACTGGGATTTGAGAATTAACTGCCATAATTAGTAACAACCATACCGTAATAAATTTTCCATATTAAGCCATAATCATTATCCATCACGTCTACCCAAATCCCAAAGACACAGTCAGCAATGTTATAATACACCTCACCGCGGTAACTAATCACATGATTATAGCCACGAGAGTGACATAAAAAATTAATTAGTTATGGGGTCTTATCAACCTCATTCGTGCTGGTTACATTACTTAACCTGCATGAAAGAAGAAAAGCACCAGAATGCAGGAAAATTCCGAATTAGAACAAATAGAAACAACTACAACAACAAGTGAAATTTCATCATAGGAAGTTCAAAGAGACAATCCAATAGCAGGAATTCACAACAATAGATCAGAAACAACACTCCAGGTATACAAAAGAAGAACGAAGATGATGAAGGTAGTAGCAGCAGTTTTTGAGCCCGAGATCAATGAGAGAATTCAAAGGATAAAATATCTGACTAGAAAGTATGACAATGCTTCGTTAATTGATACATATTTCACGGACTCCTATCAATTCCCAGCTATGAAGTGACAAGTATACGTAGAAAATTATGTCATAGAGGGAGGAGGGGAAGTAGCAAGGATGAATCCAGAGTTCAGAGGTATCCAAAAATTGACAATACTGAACCTCGGGAACATCCTAGTGTTTGGAACATCAAGAGCGGCAATGCAGAGTACGAAATTCCTGTTGAGCAGAGTCCAGAATGGATCATTGTGGCTGGGGAGAGAAATACCTATACATGCCGAGGACATCAGTAGACTTTTCAGATTATCAGCATAGGGGAAGGATGTCTCAACGGAATTCTAGAACATGTCCAAGAGATCCAAGAAGGCAGGGGACTATGATTATTATAAGAAATATGAGACCATAAGAGGAGGGAAGGGGGTGAAGATATACCTCATCAATAATCTAGCAGTGAAATTTTCCTACTATCTAATAGCAGGAAATAAAAAGAGGCATTACACCAAAGGAGAATGCACCCTCGACACCATATCAGTCGCGGAACACTACATCCAGGGAGCCCAGCTAAACTGGTGTACCTTCTTATTGAACGAACCGTTTGAGGTCTGCGAGGATAATTAAAGACAAGCCACAAGATTCATTTATGGCTATCTTGTTATGGCATTTGCGGTGTGGAAATGGACTCACCCGGAGGTAAGGCAGCTCACGGAAATCAAAAAATACCAGCCAATGGCGTTAAGGTTTATTCCCTGGAGAGTATCGGGAGATCCCAACACCAAGGAGGTCAATGAGGAGGCTTTCTCATTCTGGTACAGGTAGATGGTGGATGTGGTGGTGAGATAGCAAAGGGTTCTAAGGGACCTATTGGACAGATATTCTTTGCATATATGGTTCGGTGTAACTCATAGGCAGGCATATATCATATCTAGTTGTGTGGATGAAACCACGTTCCGAATGCGACCGTCAAATTTTCAAGTGGAAGAAAAATGCTTCCATTCCGAAGTCTATTCGTGGCCAGGAGATACGATGGAGGTTAGAAGCGAAATACCCCACTATTCGTTCGAGGTGATGCTGCCGAAAGCACTCCTAGGGGAGACACCATAGAAAACAATGAGGAGGATTTCGTAACTATAGCTATGACCTTTACTGGACGAGCTGGACATGAGGGTGAAGGGCTTCAATCTAGTATTACAAACCCTCACAAGTGCTTCTACTATGTTTCCTTAATTTTCTGATTTCCAGTCTTCGAATTTTGCATCAACATCCACAACAAAACCTATTGTCACTACCTTACCCTCCACCATGCTCAACTCACCCCCAGCAATCACAGTCACCCCAATCCGCAAAAGAAATGCACCTAAACCCCCTGTAGCTGCACCCAAGGACAAGAAAGCAAGAATTATAGTACCTAAGAAAATATTTGATCTCACTGAGGAAGATCAGACCCAACCTATGGATATATGAGTACCAGTTCGAGAAGAGCCAGAGGTTACTACCCAATTAACCTCCATGCAAGCTATGTTTGACCTGTCCTTAGTTCTAAACATTCATACATTGTCTCTGTTGGTGTCCCATGTTTTGATAGTCTGGAAAATCAAAAGACAAGGCAACATCAGAACCAATCTATAGAGTTCTAGGATCTAGTCCTCCCGTTCTCAGAGAGGGATCTCTCAAATTATTTGTTTTAGAAAAGGTTTATCTTGTGTGCTTTGGATATTGGTTTTTAGACTAGTTATTAAGTGCAGGTGTTTATTTGTTTGGTTGGTTGAATTGATACAACATAATATGAAAGGTCTAGGAAAGGTAAGTAGAAAGAAGAAGTATCAGCTTCATTGGGCAATGGAGTCAAAAAGAGGTTATGAAAAACTTATCAATGGATATGGGATATCAAAGGGAAAATCCAACTTGGCCACACGATCCTTTGGTTTTGAATGAGATGGACATTAATGGTTTGGAAAGAGAAATTTAATTCTCAACAACGGGAATTTGAAATCACAACTTGAAAAATAAAGAGATATTTGATAGACAGGGCTAACCATGAATTCTACAAATCACACTTTTAGGCAAATAATGACTTCAGAACAACTTTTAAAATGAAATCTAAGATTCGGGGAACACCCTATTTCCTCAAAGATTTTATTTCAAATGAATTAGAAAACATAAAAGATTCATTGATAATTACGGTGATAGAAGAGGGAACACCTAAATACATCTATGATCACAACTATAAAGACCTTTAAGCCAACTGTTCAAGCAAGGACAAGGGGCAAGATCAGAATAGACCTCCTTGGCTCACTGTAAACAAAGGAAATTCAAAGGGAGACTTCAATAACATCCTTTAAGTGGCATCATACAAGCAGGGAGAACCATAAATCATGCTGAAACGAACTATTTCGAACTATTAAGGAAATAAACAAGCATGAAGACTAAAGAGAGAGATTAAAGACTCTAAAATACTTCAGCAGAAGAAAACATAAAACAGTGAAGGACGAAAAGGTCTAAGGTGCTTCCAAGAGTAATTTCTTAGCCTAAAACTTTCATCCTACTGTAGTAAGAATTATGGAACAAAATGAAAACAGGAGAAAGCATTAAACAGTTCAAAATATTTCACCAACAACCAAGCTCATGGATCCAATGATAGAGCCTTCTCAAGAACAAGCATGCAACAACATCATCAGGGCTTCCAAGACTCCAATTTCTTCTTCAACTTCAACAGGCTATGTATTATTTCAGAGAGTTTCAGTATTACAACTAGTGATCAACCAACATTTTCTCATCCTCTACAGGAATATTTATAGAAGGAATGAGAAGGTGGGAGAGGATAAAAGATCTCCCAGGGCATTTAATACAGACTGAAGGCTTCTCAGCCTTTGAGGGGCTCGATGAAGAAGCTTACATATGTGTCTTCTGTATTTAAATGTTTTACATTAAGATTTAAGCTCGGTGGGAGATTTTGTTGACTTTTAGGCTCTGTTTCAGGATGTAATAACTCTGCTGATATTTTTTGCATTCAGTTCCCTTAGCAGAATTAAATATTTGGCTGCGCTGAGGCAAATATCTTCTTTTGATCAATAACTTCAGCCTCTGTTTGAATGCTTTGAGGAACAGGTAGCTTTGTGGTAGCTGAGAGGAATAAATTTTCCTCTGATGTGGCAGTGGAGGCCTTTCTGTCTGATAAACACTTACGATTTTATTTAACTGTGTTTTAATTTGGAGGATTAGGCTTTTGATAATCAATCTTAGCTGTAATCCCCAAACTGTATTTAATATTCTATTCTGTTGTGTTTTGTCTTCGACACTGATACTCTTTTAATTTGATTTAAATAACACTGTGTCTTGTTGATGTGCAGGCCGCGTAGGGCTCATATGGCATCGATGCCTCATGAAACATTGACGAGACGTGGATTTTGAGCCCTGCGAATGGTTCCCTTTGATGAATCAAAGGCATGAGAATCATAATTACCAGCCTTAGGATTTTCTTTTAATATAATGGAAAACCATTGAAACCTGCAAAATACGAAACTTATATTATAAAATCCTGCATTATTGGGTAAACTGCTTCAGAGGGCATGGGAAGAGAGCATGGCCGTTGGATGGCATCATCCAACAGTTGGGATTCATTAGAGGCGGTCAAAAGGAGAGCGGAGGAGGAGAATAAGTTAGATCCGTCGATCGCGCAGAGATCGATGGTGGGGGTCAGTCGAAAAACATAAAGTGGAAAGGCCCTTTATAATGAAACGAAAGAAAAATGCGGAGGAAAAGGTTTAAAACCTTTGCTTTGGAGGAAAAATGATTAAAAATAGATGTGGGAGCTCGGGATGATCATGGGCTGTCGGATGAGACCGGCCCACGAGATCAACGATGGTGATCGTGCATTGAAAACCTTCGGCGAGGGTGGAGGGCGATATGTGATGAAGGTTTAAATCTGAACCGCTGATTTGCAGAGATCAACGGTGGAGGGCGCGCGTGACAATGAACAAGGGAAAAGAGGGAAAGTGGTTTCGGAGGGCAAACAGTTGTTTTCGCGTGGCGAAAGGGCGGGGAGGCAGTTTTGCCTTTTGGAATGCAATATGCATCCCCGCCCAACATGGGGCCTCAGAAAACCACCCATATCGCCTAATTTTTAAGAATTATCTTTCGTGCACAAAGTTGCGCGACTTGGGATGTGGGCCGTCGGATCAAGGGTCTCAGATCTAACGATGGAAAAGTGAACGCGATACGAGGTAGATGCGTGGGTGGTAGCCAGGTGGGCGGTTTCATTCTGGGTCGTTAGATCTAAGATGGACGACTGAGATTAGCTCTGAAGGGAGGCAGGACCCACAGGGGTTGGGCTCAGTGGGGTTAATATGAGCCATTGGATAGAAAAGATCAAAGACGTAGATTATATTTAGGGTTAAATGGAAAAAATACAATGGCGGAAGACGGGTTAATGAGGGTCGTTGATCTGCAGAGATTCAACAGTTGGGATTTGGCCTAAAAAATTATAGCGGGGGGCGCATGAATTTAAACCAAGATCGGGAAATGCGATCTGGACTGTCTGATTTGGACACGTGGATGGTCCAGATGCAATCGGGGGCAAGGCATCGAAGGGGCAAAGAACTTGTAATGCACCAATGCGATTGAGCACTGGCCATTGATCTGAGGATCAGATCAATAGTGGGAAGTGAATCGGAGGGACGACCAATCGGGGGTGGAGAAATATTTTATGCACTCGGTGAAAACTCGTAATGCGATTATGCGCTGATCCTTGATCGGTTTTA